>CM053791.1:136358247-136960747 GCA_028749045.1 Cupressus sempervirens | reverse complement strand
AAGTGTTTTACCTATTTTTGAAATGTTTTGTCAGTTGATGTAAAAATTTGAGGCATTTAGAGATTAAATATTTAAAAAAAATTCATAAATAAAATTTTTAGAGTTCAGAATCTAGTTTTTGAATATGTAATTTATTTGTGTACCCATATGATAGATTTTGTTTCTAGTATGGATCTTTAAAAACCACTTTTTCAAAATGCCTATTTCAAGACCATACCACACTCTTGTATGAACATGATAACTTGACATAAATAAATGAATTCTCATAAATCCTTTTAAAGAGAGTTACCTAATACACCTAAGATTGATGACAATATTTTTTCTTAATTTTTTATTGAATAATTTCTTTATTATTAATCATTAATTGGCTATAAAGGTAAATTTTAAAACCTCTCGTGTATGGACACCATAATTTGATCAAAATTTCACTTTTTTCAAAAAAAAAAAAAAATTAACCTCAAAAGAATTGTATGTAGATTGATGACATATAAATTAATTTAAGAAAAAATATAAAAATAAAAAACTTATTAAAGTTTTAGTGACATTCACTATTTTACATTTAGGTACCACCTTTCATTAAAAAAAATAAAAAAATAGTAAATAAAATCATAGCACTATAAAATTTATATTTCTGAAATTAGGTTAGTGAAAACTCTAACGGGTTTTCGTTTGATAAAGAAATTTGATTGGGAAGACCCTCAAAATTTATGGCAAGGTGTGAATTTGTCAGTTTAATGCCTTAGCCAAATCTTGAGGGGTCAAGGCATAGGCTTGGTCTCACCAAGCCTATTGTAAACCAAAATCTGAGGTGGGAGAAATAAATTCCACCCAATGTTGTAAGAAACAAGCACCCATTTTGAAAATGTCAAATCGGCATGTCCAAAATCCCCCCAAAAAATAAAATTTTAAATTTTTAGAAATTGGTACCTATTTTTGAAAAAATAGGTACCCAATTTTTACTTTTCAAAAAATAGGCACCTGTTTCTAAAAAATACAATTTTTTTATGTTTTCAAAAATGGGTACCCGATTTTTAAAAAAATGGGTGCCCATTTTTTAAATTTAGGATTAGGTACCCAAGCCTAAAATAGGTACCCATTTTTTAAAACCAAGTACTTGTTTCTAAAGGAGCACAATCTCAATCTGTAGACTACCGTGGAATTGAGACCCAACTCCTTGCTTCTGCCCTAAAATAATACTGAGATATTTGAAAAGAATAGAGGATTATGGTCTATGATATAACAAGAATGATAATTTTGATTTGAAAGAATAAACTGATGCAGATTGGGCTAGAAATGTTGATGATAGAGAAGCACTAGTGGAGGAATTTCCTTTCTTGGAAAGAGATTTATTTCTTGAACAAGAAAAAAGAAAATCTACATTTCTCAGTACATAGAAGAAGTTAAATATGTTTTTGTAGTAGTAAATTGTTCTAACATTTTTTAGATCAAACAATTTTTGAAAGCTATGATAGAAGTGATTATTGATCATGTAGTAATATATTGTGATAATACAAGCACTATAAATATTTCAAAGAATACTATGATGCATACTAAGACAAAACATATTGAAATCAATTATAATTACTTGAGAGAACTATTTTAAGACAAAGAAGTGAGGCTTGAATATGTGAACACTAAGGAACAAATAGATGATATATTTACCAAGGCATTACCTAAGGAAGCACATGAGTACTTGTGAGACAACTTAGGGGTCATTTCCCTCTCTAAAGCTAAGTTAGGTGAGATGTAGCATTGCATCAAATTTTATTATCATAACATAATACACATTGATGTAGAGGATCACACATTAGGATTTGAGTAAAGGTGTGAAATGATGCAGAAATATGATTTTATAGATGAACATGTGAAAGAGGGATAAAATCTATAAGTGAGAGTGATGATATCTACACGAAGAAGATGTATAATAGTGCACTTGATGTTGTTATGGTGACTAAGATGTCCTCTACATTGTTATTAAAGAGATAAATGAAGATTGTCGATTGAGATCATTGCTAATGAAAATACATAAAGAAAGAGAGAGATGAAGACTATAGGCATTTACCATCAAAAACATAGAAGGAGATGAAAATCACAAGACAATTAAGATTGTTGTTATTATTAAAGTTTGATTGGATGAGAATTAAAATGAAACTAACGATATTATTTAACTTCTACCCATTGAACACAGAGATAGCAACGTAATTGAACACTTAAGGTTTTGTGTTATGTTTTGGATTGCATGGTAAGTTGAAGATATTGTATATCTTGTAAAATATGAAAAGGTTTTTCCATTATAAAGGTGTTTCAATTAATGCCAAAGAAGGTTATTGTTGGAGCTACAATTATTGAAAGAATAATTATAAAAATTGTTATATTGTCTTTGATGTAAAACCTATCGGTAAGACATAAGTCAAACCTACTGGAGGGACATTCACTAATAGTGTAAAGTGCCATATAATTTTATTGATGAAGGGGATTTTAAAAAAAGAGATCATGACATTATTACAAGCTAGAGTTGTCATTACACAAAAAGATTGACCTATCAATGCCCGATACAACTACTAGACTTATAGAACACGTGAGGCAATTAAGACATGTCAGAAATCCTAAAGGGGAATCTTGGTAGTTAGTTCAAAAATGCCCCCCTCAATATCAACCAAAGGAGAATCAAAGCTATGACCAAGCTCTGATACCACTTGTTAGAAGCTAGAGTTGTCATTACACCAAAATATAGACCTATCATTGCCCAATACAACCACTAGACTTATAAAACATAAGAGGTGGTTAAGCCATGTCACAAATCTCACAGGGGAACATTGGTAATTACTCCAAAAATCCCCCCTACCCCCCCTCAGCATTACCCAAGGAGATTCAAACCTATGACCAAGCTTTGATACTACTTGTTACAAGCTAGAGTTGTCGTTGCACCAAAAGATCAACCTGTCAATGCCCAATCCAGCCACTAGACTTATAGAATACAAAAGGTAGTTAAGCCATGTCATGAATCTCAAATGCAAACATTGGTGATTAGTCCAACACTAATTTTATAAGTGGAAATTTTTTTGTATAAAATGACTTAGGGTTAGGAATCTCATAGAAGAAGAAAGAGATGTGTAAGTGAGATGAAATTAAAATGGGCACCTAAAAAGTTAGTACTTGATGAGATAATTTATTGTTTAATAAATACATGAATTGAAGAAAATATTTATATAAGTCTTACAGTTCAAAAAAGTCATAATGATAAGCATGATTGAATATCAATCTTACACAATCACTGACAAAGTGGTAGCAAAAGATTAAAGAACATAAGCATTGTCAAGTATAATAGTATTGGTTGAGTATTTGTATTGGTTGAGTGAAAGAGATTATTGAGTGATACAATTGACTAATTTGAATAGTAATGACCAAGAAAGATAATTCAGTTATGACCAAGTGATCCAATGAAGACTGAGAAAAAGAACATACTAATGACTGAGTAATAGAAAAAGAATAATTTATAAAATAATTAAGATTTGTGGCTGACATAGTTGAAATCTTAGAATAACCAAAATATGTTGATGATAAGGATTGATGATACAAGGAAATGATTAATTGATCAATCAAAGGCTAAGATTTGATGAGATGTTTCTATAAGTATCAAGAAGAGAAGAAGAACAATAAGGTGGATATATTCATTGAATATTTTGGATCTGATTGTAAACCCTAAGATCTATGATTGTGATTAAGTGAAAAAATATCAAAGATACCTATTTAAGGAGTTGTTTTATATGTTTTAGGGGTTTGTAGAATGGAAACTTGCAAAGACAAGTGGTGGGCTAACTTACAAGGAGAAGTATAGAGTTTTTGATGTCACAGATTGCTTGAAGAGTTTGCAAGCAAATATGATATGATCAAAATAATGAACTCCAGTCAATGTATGATAGTTGAGTCAAACAAAGATTTTAATTTGCAATGTGAGTTGTATGTTATCAGATCACAAATTTTCTCTTACTTTCTAACCATTGTGGTAGAAGTAAAATCCTTTTGATGAGGTTGAATTAACAATAAATTAAATACCCTTTTACCAAGGTGACATTCTAATACAATCTTTTTATGTCCTCTAATAAAGCCACTCCTAATAGGGTGATTAAATCCTTTAATAGAGCCACACCTAATATTGTGTTTTGTAATCTTTAATAGGGTTGGCTCCCAATAGAGCTCACTTTAGAAGAGTGAAAAAGTGGTAGGATGTTAGTATTTTTTCTTAAATTGGGTTTTCACATTAAATGCTAGTGTAAAAAATTGTTTGGATATTTGTTGTGTGTTTATGCTAGTTACATTTTCTAAGTTTAAGTTTAATGTTGATTGGAACAAGATTCTCTAACATGATACATATAGAATAGAGGGCTATAATAGAACGAAAAAGTTGGATTATAGTGAATAGTTTTAATCAATGATGATAGTTTGTGGTGAATGATGTAGAAAGTATTGTACATGTACTCCATCATTTAAAAAAAAATTGGGGCTATTTTATCAACATTATTAGGTGAACATTTTGTACCTAATTTTAACCCTAAAGTAGCAAAAATACTTGTATAAAATGGCTTAGGGTTAGGGATTTCATAATGTTTGATGTGATAATTACTTGTTGCGATGGTATTGGGCTATAAGAGATTAAAAATTGTAATTAGGGTGTAATCACTAGATGGTAATAACATTAGACTCCTTATTTTGTGGATGTAGTGGCCTAGGGAATAGATGAACCATGTTAAATTTTGGTGTCTTGTGTTCTCTTATGTTCAATTTATTACTTACTTATATTGGTTATATTTTCATGTAATTGTTATTTATGTCTATGGTTAATAATAAAAAGTGGTATCTGAGAATGGTTATTTCTTTAGTTATCCTCTATAGAAAAGTCTCATAGTTGAGTGAGAGCAATGAAAGATGAGGGTAAGCATAAGGTTGAGAAGGTTAATGGGAAGAACTTTAAGTTATAACAAATGGAAATGGAAGACTATCTATATCAAAAGGATTTATGGAATCCATTGGAAGGGAAAGCTAGGAATCAAGGAACTATGATAGAAGAGGAGTGAGACATTTTAGAGAGAAAGGAACTTTGGAGCATTTGATTATTCTTGGCACCATGAATGAAATTACATTAAAAAGGAGAAGATGCCCAAAAAAATTGATGGAAACCCTCAAAAAGTTGTATGAAAATCCCTCAGCTTTAAATAAGGTATTTCTCATGAATTTTTTATGTAATATGAAGATGGAATAAGGTGGATCTATTGTAGATTGTTTAAATGAGTTGAATACATTTGATAGTAAGTTATCTTTTGTGAATGCCAATTTTTTTGAAGAAATTAGGGTTCTCTTGATTTTTTTTTCTTTTCTTGAAACTTGGAATGGATTAGTAATGGTTGTGAGTAATTATATTTTTGGATCTAATACCCTAAAATTTTATGATGTGATTGGTGTTATTCTAAGTGATGAAACTCATAGGAAAACCTAAGTGTGGACTACATTAGGAAGCTCTTTGAACACACAAAGAAGAGGTAGAATAACTAAGAGAGTAATTAAATCTAGAAATAATTGGAAATCAAGAGGAAAATAAAAGGGGAAAAGGCCTCCATTTAGAGGATCGAGAGAATATTAGTATTGTGGAAAACTAGGGCATACAAAGAAAGATTGTTGGACTCAAAAGAATAATGAACGAGATAAACTAGAAGGAAACAAAGTGGCAAATGTGGTATGTAACAAATCCAAAGAGGTTGATTTGATTCTTTCTTTAGATTATGTCCAAGGGGATTTTGGGCTTGTTTTTTTGGCAGATAATGAACTCCATCAAATTTTTGGAAAGGGACAAGTTAAGATTAAGCTAAAAAATGGGAATAATTGATTACAACATGATGTAATACATGTTCAAAGATTGAGTAGAAAAATAATTTTAGCAAGGAAACTTGGTGATGAAGGCTAAGTAATTACTTTTATTGGAAGGTTTCCAATGGTTACCTTGTAGTAGAAAAATGTGTGAAATTAGGCACCTCATATCTTTGTATAGGTCATAATATTCCTTCTACTTTAATAATTTCAAAAGAAAATGAACATTCAAGAATAGTTGTTGTAGTTGAGTAGAGAGAAGAAACAATTGTTGTAGATTTTGATACAACGCTATACAACAAAACACTTGGCGATATGAGTGAGAAAGGTATGAAATTACTACATTAAAATTAAGTTTTACAAAGTCTAAAATGTATTAATATGGATTTCTACAAAAGTTGTGTGTATGGAAGACAAAAGAGAGTGAGTTTTGTGAAAAGTGGAAATGAAATGAAAAATGAGAAATTAGATCTTGTGCATACAAATGTATGAGGACTAGCATAGGTATCTTCACTTGGTGGACCTCATTATCATGTTACATTTATTGATGATGCAACTCTAAAAGTATGGTTTATTTCCTTAGACATAAATCTGATATATTTCAAACTTTTAAGAAATGGAAATGCTTGGTGGAAAATGAGTTTGGTAAGAGATTAAAATGTCTCAGATTTGATAATGGTGGTGAGATTTGCAATTATGAATTTGAAGATTATTGCTTCACTAATGGTGTTTAGAGATAGAAAGTTGTTCCAAGGACTCCAGAGGAAATGATAGTGGCTAAACTCATGAACATGACAATAATAGACCAGGCAAGAAACATGTGGTTGCATGTTTGGTTTCCCTTAAACATATGGGAAGAGACTATTGATACTGTTATATATTTGATTAATAGAGGTCCCTCTACTCCTTTGGGATATGGTATTCCAGAGGAATAATGGACTGGTAAGAAGGTGACTTATTATTTTCTCAAAACCTTTTTTGTGAATAATTTGAACATATCGATCCAACCATGGTGGAAGTTAAGCCAAAGAAATGTATATTTTTTGGACATGGAATTGATGAATTTGGTTATAGCCATTGGGATTTTGAAAATCATAAAATTGAAGAAGTGGGGATATCATATTCAATGAGAAAGTGTTCTACATAGATCTATTGCAATAGCTTGAGAAGAAACAAAATGATTATTTAGTCTTGGATGATACTCCAAAAGATGATGTCCAAGTAGTCCCTCATGCTCTACAACAACCACAACAGAAAATACCACACCCCAGTGAATGTTAGATAGTCAAAAAGGCTAAGTAGACCTCAAGAAAGAATTTCTTCCTCTTTTTATTCTATTTTACTAACTGGTGGTAGTGAACCTAAATTTTGTGATGAAGTTGTGTAGGTGGATACTAAGATTTAGTGGGAATCTGCACTAAAATAAGAAATGGATTCCTTGCTAAAAACTAAGACTTGGGATATAAATGGAACAAATATAGGGATTTAAGGTCAAAGGTAAGGAGGACTTAGTGTGTAGATTGAAGAAAAGTTTATATGGCTTAAAGGAAGCACCTCAACAATGATATATAGAATTTGATAGTTTTATGCATGAGCATGGATACAATAGGTGTCAATCAAATCATTATGTTTATTTTAAGAGGTTGGATGATGAGAAATACATTATTTTATGTTTATATGTCAATGATATGCTTGTAGTTGGGTCTAAAATGGATCACATTAAAGGGTTCAAACAATAGTTAGCATATTCATTTCCTATGAAGGATTTGGTGGCAACAAAACAAATCCTTGATATGAAGATTAGCAGAGATAAGAAAACTAGAAATTTGAATTTATCTTAGGTTTATTATAATGCAAAGGTGTTGCAAAATTTCCCTATGGAGAATGATAAAGTTGTAAACATACCTTTACTTGGTCATTTGAAGTTGGCTGGGGAGATTTGTCCAAAGATACAAGAAGATGAGGATACATGTCCTAGTTACGTTATGCTTTAACTATAGGATTCTTGATGTATGTTATGGTATGTACAAGGCTAGATATTTAACATATAGTGGGATTTATTAGTAGGTATATGAGTCATCTATGGATTGAGCATTGAAATGTAGTTAAATTGATTCTCAGATGTTCGAGAGGAACATCCAATAAGTGCTTACATTTATGGGGCTCTACTACTAACTTATAGGGATATATTGACTTGAATTTGGTAGGAGATATTGATACTAGGAAGAGTACTTTAGGTTATGTATTTGGTGTTAGTGGGAAAATAATGACTTGGGTTCCTCAATTATAGAAGGTGAATGCTTTATCCACTACAGAGGAAAAGTATATTATTTCAATAGAGGTAGCCAAGGAGATGATATGGCTTCTATTCTTCATGAAAGAATGGCAACATCCACAAAGGGATAATTTTTTTTTATAGATAGGCACAATGCCATTCATGTTTCAAATAATTATGCATTGCATTTGAAGACAAAACACATCCACTTGTAGTACTATTTCATTCCTTTATTTTTGGATGATGGGTAGTTAGAGCTAGACAAGATCCATGTAGATAATAATCCAATAGATATGTTTACAAAGTTAGTGACAAGGGAGGAGATAAACTCCTCTTCTCCTTTTTTTGGCCCTCTAGAAAAAATAGAATAAAAGAACTACAACATCCAGGGTGATTTGATCCAATGGGAGCCTCATGGAGTAGGAGCATGGCTACCAAATTAATGTCAAAGTGGAAGATTGTTGTTCAGTGTGGAGCCTGATCAGTCCCCAAGTGGGAAATTCTTAGTTTGTGGTGACTGATTAGGGAAGTATTGTACATACTCCATAATTCCTCAATATTTTTGGGCTGGCATGTTGTAGCTAATTTTAACCCTAAAGTGACAAAAATACTTCTATAAAATGGCTTAGGGTTATGGATTTCATAATGTGTGATGTGATAATTGCTTCTTGCAGACTATTGAGTTGTAAGGCACTACATATTGTAAAAGGTTATAATCATTGAAAAATAATAATATTGGACTTTCTATTTGGTGGATGTAGCCTAAGGATTGGGTGAACCCCATTAAATCTCGGTGTCTTGTGTTCTCTTCTATGCAATTTATTATTTTTTCATATTGACCATACTTGTGTGCAATTGTTATTTTTGTTCTTGGTTATTCCTAACAAGTGAGTTATTGGGTTAAGTTTGATGAAGTTTCAAGTGTTTTCTTTATACAACTAGACCCAGGGATAACCGATCCACCCTCTCTCCCCCTCTTAATTATTTCGAATATTCAAAGAGATTTGATTTGACTTTGTTCTACATCTATGAGATATAAACTAAATAGCTTATCATGGGTTTTATTGTTGCGATGGTATTTGTTTTGTATCTTGTTTTAAAATGTTTCTCAATAGTTCCCTTGACATCAAGTATATTTCTACACTTATGGGATACATTATCTAAATTTTAGGATGTCACGATACTTATCATTGACATACTTGAGTCCTAAAGATATAGTCATATCTCTCTCTCTCTCTCTCTCTCTCTCTCTCTCTCTCTCTCTCTCTCTCTCACACACACACACACACACACACACACACACACACACACACACACACACACACACACACTTAAAGTAAAAATTGTGTCAAACTTATTGACTCATTCTCTGTAATTATCATGATTTATTTTTTGAGTGTTCCCTTCCTAATGGTATCTTAGGGATGTCATGGAATATAAGACTGGGGAGATGGGATATATTTTCTTTTAATTTTTTCCTATGAGTACGCCTTGTTATTCTTAGTTGTTTTGAGATTCTTGTTTATCCTACTTGATATTTATGATCCAAAATGTATCATCCTTTTTTTTCTCACAAGTTCATGCTTATGTCCATTTTAACATTTTTTGTCCTTATGCAAGCATAATTTTTCTACACTAAACCTAGGGAATCTAACTATACTTTCATCTTGACCTTTAAGCCTTTGATGCGTAGGTTGGGTTCCTATATTCTAATCCAATATATATTATATTCATATCCTCATAGTTTATGATAGTGGTCATTGTATGATATTCTAATTTCCCTACCAAGGATCGATAAAAACTTGGACCTACCTATATAACAATTGCAAGTGCACCTTCTCATATGAGCTTACATTCTAGGGTTCATTTTAGTTTAGATTTGCATTTTGAATGTGATAGAGTATTCATATTTTTTGGATGTGTCAGCTAACTACATTTATCTTCTCTCACTTCTTCTTGATGATATCTTATTACCTACTTTTGGCTTTTGATCACCTCTTTGTTATCTTGTCATCACAAGGGGTTAATCCAAAATCCAAAATCTCATAAATATAATGGTAAAATATCAAGTATACATCTAACATGGGTACAAAACCTAGATAATGTCTCTCAAAATGATACATCAAAACTATCACAATGATATCAAGCTTGTGCTAAACCTACACCCTAGGATTGACTCCTTCCCTCCTAGGTTGATGTGGCTGAGAAGGCACATGTGTCCTCTCTAGGGGTTATATAGCTCCCTATGACCTCCTTGCTCTCTCTAAGTAGAGAAGAACTTTCTGATCTAGTAACACTACAACAATATACATGCAATGGTACCATGATTCCTTGTCTCCCTGCCACTCTACCTCTCATCTTCCCTTAGCTAAATTATCTTGTAGGGCCTAGTATTTCCTATCTATTCTCTATCCATGAATCTATCAACTATTGATCTTGTATAGTTATAGTGGTCCTAATCTATTAGACCTCTATGTCTGGGTCCCCAATCACCTGATATTATGGATCCTCTCCCCCACCTTCTATAGGATGCTTCTATTTCTTTCCTTTCTCCTTGTCTCTCTCCACTTTTGGTTAGCTAACCATTCTCTCCTACTTATCCTCTTCCAATGGAGCTCTACTCTATGATCTTATCCAATTGCTAGATGGAACTTTAGACTCTCTCTCTCTCTCTCTCTCTCTCTCTCTCTCTCTCTCTCTCTCTCTCTCTCTCTCTCTCTCTCTCTCTCTCTCTCTCTCTCCTCTCTCCCTCTCTCTCTCTCTCTCTCTCTCCCTCTCTCTCTCTCTCTCTCCCCCATATCTCCCCCATTACATCCCCCATCTCCATCATCACCTCCATAACCATCATACCTTGGAGGTGCATCTAGAATGATATATATGGGAAATGGTCACCTCCTCATCTCTTAGGAACAAGATATACCCCCACATCTATCACTCCTAGGAGATAATCACAAGGAATCTGTTGTAAGCCCTATATCTCATGCAAGCATGGGACATAATATAGCATGGGAAATAATCGTAGATCCTCCTCCTCTTAGAACTAGACTTAAGTCATCATCTTTGTAGGTACTGTCTACCTCCAACCAAATTTCCTCCATACATGGCTAATGATAAACCACTTTGTGATCTTTGCATCCCTCCTTATTAGAGGCTTGCTATAAAAAATGCACCCTAGCTCCTCCTAAGCCTCCTTCCATCCCTCCCACCCCACATATGGCCTCCAGTCAAATATAGCTAGCTCAACAAACATGTACTAGTAATGGGTCACATCCCTACTATGAGGCTAGGTGATTAACCTTGAGTACATGTAATGTAGAGGTATCTCCTCTCCTATGGTTGCACCTATGGTTGGATCACTATAATATTATGTCAAGTTTAGACCTATGCTAGTATGGCCTCATATGCCTAGATCCTCTTGTCTCTTTATGTGATCTTTTGGAGCTCATGGTACATGTCGTCAAGGATGGCTTGTCCCCATGCCATCCACTATGGCCTCCCCACTAAATACATGACTACTCATCCCCATTTACATAGGAAACCCTTCTAGAACCCATCTACAACCAATGCATGTGTGATGAGGGAGAAAACTATACATGCCACTCGATATTGATCCCCATAATCTACAATAAACTACACCCATACAATGCATCTATCTAGGATGGTAACATCCTCAAATACCTCATGTAATGCATCTCTATTATTTGCTAATGATTGATCAAAGTAAACCTGTGATAGGAAAACTTCACATCAGTTTTGATACACATGAGACTAAGTACACATGCAAAATAGACATGCTCAATACACTCATCAGATCTATGTGATATAGTAATTGTAGGATGTAGTATACATCCTCTAATGTGATACTCACCTTGCTAGTCAGAAGATGGAAGGTGTTATGCTCACTATGCCACCTCTCTGCTAGTGTTGTCAAGAGGCTATGGCTTTTCAAGGTATGGGGCATCTATAATAACCATCCAAATCCCATGATCTTCAACCTCCCTCTATTGGCATCATCTAATTTGGGCAATAGTTGTAGCCTCTCCACCTCTAGTGTTCTAATAATCAAGACTAGAAACACCTCCTAGGTAGAATAACTTGTTAGTTTGCTGTGATTGATCAAGAAAGTACTTCACATACTTCATAAATTCTTTGGGTCTTGAGGCATCACCTCGGAAAAAAAATTTGGGCCATATTTTATCAAGATTTGGGCTGACATGTAATTTTTAATTATAACCCTAAAGCGGTAAAAGTACTTGTATAAAAGGGCTTAGGGTTAGGGATTATTATATAGTTGTCATGTAAAAATTGGTTCTTGCGACAATATTGAGCTGTAAGGGATTATGAATTGTAATAAGGTTGTAATAATTGTATCATAATAATATCAAACTTTTTTTTTGGTGGATGTAGCCTAGGCATTGGGTGAACCACATTAAATCTTGGTATCTTGTGTTCTTTTCTGTGTGATATATTTATTTTTGATATTGGTTATATTTTTATGTAATTGTTATATCTATCCATGGTTTAATCCTAACAAGTGGTATTAAAGTGAGGTTGTTTCTTCAGTTATTCTCTATAGGAAAGTCTCATGGTTGAGTGGGAGTGATGGTAGATTAGGGCAAGCTTAGGGTTGACAAGTTTAATTGGTAGAACTTCTAGTTATGGAAGATGCAAATGGAAGATTATTTGTATTAGAAGGATTTATGGAATCCATTAGAAGGCAAAGCTAAGAATTAGGGATCTATGTCAAATGATGAATGGGATCTTTTAGGCAAAAAGGCACTTGGAAGAATTTCATTATGCATGGTACCATCAGTGGCATTTGATATTATAAAAGTGAAGACAACAAAAAAATTGATGAAAACCCTAGTTACACTATATGAAAAGCCCTCCACTTCAAACAAGGTATTTCTCATGAAGCATTTATTTAATATGAAAATCGTAGAAGGTGGATCAATTGTAGATCATTTAAATGAGTTTAATACTATTACTAGTTAGTTATCTTCTATGGGTATAAATTTTGGTGAAGAAATTAGGGCTCTCTTAATTTTGTGTAATGACTATGTGTAATTTTGTTCTTGGATCTAGTACCCTAAAATATCATGATGTGATCGGTGTTGTTTTGAGTGAGAAAACTCGTAGGAAAACCTCAAGTGGATCTACATCAGGAAGTCTTTTAAATGCACAAAGTAGGGGTAGAACAACTAAGAGAGGAAGTAATTCTAAAAATCATGGAAAATCTAGAGGAAAGTCAAAGGGGAGGGGGTCTCAATCAAGAGGATTGAACAACTATTGGTACTATGGAAAACCAGGGTACAAAAAGAAAGATTGTCAAAATTGAAAGAAAAATGAAGGAGATAAGCCAGATGCAGACAAGGAGGAAAATGTTGTAAGTAACAAATCTAAAGAGGATGTTTCACTTCTATCTTTAGAAAGTGTTGATGATTCATGGGTTTTAGATTTTCATGCTTCATTTCGTGTTGCACCTCATAGAGGTTATTTCATTGATTATGTCCAATGAGATTTTAGACTTGTTTATTTGGGGCATAATGCACCCTGTCAGATTGTTGGAAAAGGAAAAGTTAAGATTAAGTCACAGAATGGGAATCATTGGCTACTAAATGAGGTAAGTCATGTACCAAGGCTAAGTAGGAATTTAATTTCAGTAGGGTAACTCAGTGATGAGGGTTGTGTAGTTAATTTTAATGATAAAAATTGGAAGATTTCCAAAGGTTCCCTTGTAGTAGCAAAAGGTGTGAAAGTATGCACCTTCTATCTTTGTACAAATCATATTGTTCCTTCTACTTGAATTGTTTTAGAGAAAAATGAATGTTCAAGAATAGTTGCTACAGTTGAGGAGGGAGAACAAATAGCTATGAATTTTGATACAACAATGTGGCACAAGAGACATGGGCACATGACTGAGAAAGGTATGAAAGTACTTCATTCAAAGAAAATTTGACCAAGTCTAAAATGTGTTAATATGGATTTTTGTGAAAGTTGTGTGTATGAAAAACAAAAGAGACTAAATTTTGTGAAGACTGGGAAGGAAAACAAAAAGGAGAAATTAGAGTTTGTGCATATAGATGTATGGGAACTGCCTCAGGTATCTTCCCTTGGTGGCTCTCATTATTATGTTACATTTATTGATGATGCAACTAGAAAATTATGGGTTTGTTTCATTAGACAGCAATATGATGTATTTCAAACTTTTAAGAAATGGAAATGTTTGGTTGAAAATGAGACTAGTAAGAAATTAAAATGTCTTAGATCTATTAATGGTGGTGAGTATTGCAATAATGAATTTGAAGATTATTGCACCACTAATGGTATTCATAGATAGAAATATTTTCCAAGGACTCGACAGGAAAATGGAGTGGCTGAACACATGAACAGGACTATAATGGAGCACACAAGGAGCATGAGGTTACATGTTAGGTTGCCTATACACATGTGGGAAAAGCCTATCATTAGTACTATATATGTGATTAATAGAGGTCCCTTTACTCCTTTGGGTTGTGGTATTCCATGTAAGTGTAGTTTTTTATTTTTCCTATTTTGCTAAGTTTTTCCTACACTTTTAATAATCTTGGTTAGGTTAATAAAGCATGTCTTATTAGGTGAATGGTTGTGAGGTGTCACCTTCCTACATGTGAGCATCCATTAGCTATCTTGGAAAGATACTTTTCTATCTTTAGTCTGATAGATGGTTGCTCGTCATTGGTTGGTGTTGCCACCTCCTCCCTCTTCCTAGCCTATATAAGCATGCTACCTGGCTTGTATTTGCATCTCTTATTTTTGCATCCTCTTAATGTTATTTTGCTTTTAGCATTTGCATTTCTCTCTTGGAGACTAACTCTATGTTGCTATTTTGATTTTTTATCATTTGCATTCAGAGTTTAGATATTTATTCTTTGCACTAGTTTTATGGGTTATTAATCTTTTCAAATTCTTACATGGTATCAGAGATTTTCTATGTGCAAGAGTAGATTTTAGTTTCCTTATTTGAGAGATTCGAAGGGGGGGGGGGGGGGGGTTAATAAATTTTATTATATTTTTTTAAAAATAAAGTATGTTCTTCTTTTGCATCTTTGGATGATCTTGAGCATTAGAAAAGTTTTGACAAAAACATTTTTTTCTCTGGGGTTTCAATCTCAAATCTGAAAACCAACGTGCATATTCAGAGTTTTCAATCAGTATTGCAAGTTCCAACATGCCATTGATGGACTTAGGAAGCTGATCTAGCATTTGCATGTCATATTTTGGTTGTTGGGGTCATTTCTTGATTTTTGAAGCCATTTTTTACTATTAAAGCGTCTAATTTACACTACAACAACATCTTCTGTACATCAACAAGAAATTTTTTTTCTAGATTTTGTTTGTAGCACCAAAAAACCTTTTGGGCATCTTTTAGTTTTTGCATGTAAGCTTTATATTTTGTAGAATCAAGCACGAAAAGCTACATCCATTCCCCTCTCCATTGGCAGTTGTAGATTTGAACACAGGTTTCAAATGTCTCATTCTTGATCATACAGACTCTGATTTTGATGATTCTTGTTATGATCTTGTCTATTTTTTTGTGCTCTATCCACTAGTGGAGTTGTTTCTTGATTTTCATGCATGAATTCTTTAGAAATTGCAGATTCTCAATCGTGACTGTGCACAGTTCTCATTTTGAAAACTTCAGAGGATCATAACTTTCTCATACAACCTTGTATCAAGGTGATTCTTTTTTTGAAAGTGCATGATTTTTTGACTAGATCATAGTGGTGCTATTTGTTTCCTTGATTATTGGGCTCAAGTTTCACTTTCAACATATTCTGTTCATGAGGGTTTGTAATGGATTGAAATCAAGACCACTAAGTATTTCTTTCTAGTGGTAGTTGTAAATGCACTAAAATAAAGTGCCAAATCATATTTCTTTTGGGGGGGGGGGGGTGGCATTTTCGTGGCTCGATTCTCTTTTTTTTGGCATTTCTTCTCTGCATATCTTCATCATGGATCAAAAAAAATGCCCATCCTAACTGGACATACAATTACTTTGAGTAGAAATCATGTATGAAAATTCACTTAAGGAAAGCTGGATTAAATAGGATAACTTTGGGACTTGAAACTAAACCTGCTAAAGATGAAGACAAGCCTAAGTGGTTTAACAAATGTGATGAGGCATATGGAACATTGTGTTTGTCTATTTCTCCTGATTTGCTATTTCACATTGAATCTTTGAATACACCATATAAAATATGGCTAAAGCTAGAAACATTATTTGGTGCACAAGATTCAATGAGGGGTGATATGTTGAAAAATAAACTAATTAGTTTAAGTCCGGGAAATTTCAACACAATCCAAGATTTCTTCACTAAGTTGAAGTCACTAAGGCTATAGTTAAAACAATGTGGAATTGAAAAGCAAGATGAACAATTGATTCTTAGTATTCTCTCTAAGTTGAGTTCAGAATATTTTGTCTTTGTCTCTACCTTCTATGCTACTAAGGGTGCACTTGGTACTCAATTCACCATGCCATCTTTAGATGATTTTTCTATCAATCTCACTTGAGAATAGGAAAACCTAATCCAAATGGGCACTCTTAAGTCCTCTAAGTTACATGCCTTGGCTGCCAACCAAGGCACAAAAGAACAAATAGGACAAAGTAGAAACAACAATAGCAAGGAGAAGAAGGACCAAATACTAGTTGCTTCAAAAGCAACTATTGATACACCATCTTCTAAGGGAGATAAGCCTAAGAAAGAAAAGGTCCAATGTGCCTATTGTAAAAGACCTAGTCATGATGAACATAAATTTTTGCAAAAACAACTTTATCACTTGACATACATTCTTGAGAAGAGTAATATTATTGTTCCTAAGTCTATCAAACAAAGTTCTAATGAAGGGTCTAACAAGAGAAAAGAAAATAGCAAGGGGAAAGGAAAGGGCAAGGCCCTTGTTGCAGTTGCTTCCTCACCATCCACTTGGGTTCCTTATTTAGGTGCTTGACACCACATGGCTTCATCTAAGGAAGAACTTGCATCCTTGGAGCCATGTACTATGCCTTCTATTTTGATGGGTGATAATACTCTTGTTGAGGTGTTTGGGAGAGGGTTTGTTGATGTGGTAGATGGGACATTCCATGATGTTCTTTGTCTACCCTCATTCTCAACTAATCTCCTATCGATATACTAGATCACTCACACAGGTTCAGGCAAGTAGGTTGAGTTCACTCCTGATTCACTAGAGATACATGATTTGCACAATGATTCTATAGTTGTAGTTGGGAGAGCAGATCATCAGTCATGACTCTATCTATTTTCTCACTTTGTTCCTGATCCTCCTTCGACTATTTTGTTCACTCACTCTAATGATGTGAGTAAATTATGGCATGAGTGGTTTGACCATCTTAACTTCCACTACTTGCATCAGCTTAACCAGAAAAGCATGGTCATAGGGTTTCCTTCTACTTTGACATTGGAGTCACTTGGAATACATGACAGATCTTCTGATGAGTCAGATTCACCTGAGTAGTCTTTTACCCCCACTTACAATGTAGAGAGTGATTTAGAGGACTCACCTCCTTCCTCTCCTAGTCATCATTCATAGGTTGATGATTCTCCTATAGATTCTTCATCTTTTGGTGCACTTTGGGCTATATAGACCTTTCAATCTATAGGTGATTGGGTTAGGGATCCATCAAACACCAGACAAACTTGTTTGCAATTCTAGGATGCTACATATATCTTTATTGCTACTACCTCAGATCCACCATATTTTCATGAGGCTTCTAGTATTCCTGAGTGGGATACAAATATGCTTGAAGAGTATAGTTCCTTGAAGAGGAACCACACTTGGGATCTTGTCCTTGTTCCTAAGGGAAGAAAAATTGTTCAATGTAAGTGGATCTATCAGACAAAATTTGCAAGTTTTGCTAGGGGTGCAGGATGCTTCATCTTTTGGGGGGACTTCTTCCTCTCACTTGGAGTCCTGATTTTTTTAGGGGAGTCCCTTTTATCTCTCTTTTGGGGTAATTTTATGTACATGGGTACCTCATTAGGCCCGACTTGCTAGAACCCATTTCTACATCCACCTAAGCTTTTCTTATGGGGGGGTGTTAGTGTAGTTTTTTATTTTTTCTATTTTGCTAAGTTTTTTCTACACTTTTAATAATCTCTCTTAGGTTAATAAAGCATGTCTTATTAGGTGAATGGTTGTGAGGTGTCACCTTCCTACATGTGAGTATCCATTAGCTATCTTGGGAAGATACTTTGCTATCTTTAGTCTGATAGATGGTTGCTCCTCATTGGTTGGTGTTTCCACCTCCTCCCTCTTCCTAGCCTATATAAGCATGCTATTTATTTTTGTATCCTCTTAATACTATTTTGCTTCTAGCATTTGCATTTCTCTCTTGGAGACTAACTCTGTGTTGCTATTTTAATTTTGTATCATTTGCATTCATAGTTGAGATATTTATTATTCGCACTAGTTTTCTAGGTCATTAATCTTTTTAGATTCTAACATTCCAAAGGAAGCATGGACTAGTAAGAAGGCAAGTTATTCTTTTCTCAAAACCTTTGGTTGTGAAGCATTTGCTCACATAGATTCTGAAAATAGAACCAAGCTAGAAGCTAAGTCAAAGAAATGTATATTTGTTAGATATGACATTAACAAATTTGGTTATAGGCTTTAAGATTTTGAAAATCATAAAATTGTAAGAAGTAGGGATGTCATATTCAATGAGGAAGTGTTGTACAAAGATTTGTTGCAACAACATGAGAAGAAAGAAGATGATTACGTAGTGTTGGATGATATTTGAAAAGCTGATGTTCCAGCCATTCTTTATGATGTGCAACAACCACAACAAGAAATACCACACACACTAGTGAATGTTAGATGGTCAACAAGGTAAATTAGACCTCCAAAAAGATTCTCTCCCTCTTTGTATTCAATTTTACTTACCAATGCTGGTGAACTCCAATGTTATGATGAAGATATGTAGGTGGATACTAAGATTCAATGGGAGTCTAGAATGAAAGATGAAATGGACTCTTTGTTGAAGAATAAGACATGGGATTTATGCAAGTTGTCTATAGGTAAAAGAGCTTTACAGAATAAGTGGGCTTATAGGTTAAAAGAAGAGGATGGAGGTAAGAAAAGATTTAAATCTAGGTTAGTTGTAAAGTGATTTGCACAAAAAGAGGGCATTGATTTTGATGAGATATTTTCTCATGTTGTTAAGATGACTTCTATCCATACTATTTTAAGTCTTGTGGCTACTAAAGATTTGTATTTAGAGCAACTTGATGTTAAAACAATCTTCCTTTATGGTGATTTGGATGAAGAGATATATATAGCTTAGCCATAGGGATTTGAGGTCAAAGGTAAGGAGAACTTAGTGTGCAAATTAAAGAAAAGTTTATATTGCTTGAAGCAAGCACCTCAGAAATGGTATCTGAAATTTGATAGTTTTATGCATGAGCATGGATACAATAGGTTTCATTCAGATCACTATGTTTACTTTAATAGGTTGCATGATGATAGCTACATTATTTTATGTTTATATGTTGATGATATGCTTGTAGCTAGGTCTAACATGGATCATATTAAGGGGTTAAAATGCCAATTAGCACATGTATTTACTATGAAGGATTTGGGGGCAACAAAACAAATCCTTGGTATGAAGATTTGTAGAGATAGGAAGAACAAAAAATTGACATTATCTCAGGTTGATTATGTGGAGAATGTGTCGCAATATTTCTTTAGGGAGAATGTTAAAGTTGTCAGCGCACCTTTACCTGGTCATTTGAAATTGACTAAGGAGATGTGTACCAAGACATAAGAAGAGGAGGATAAGCTATCCAAGGTACCCTATTTTTTAGCTATAGGAAGCTTTATGTATGCTATGGTATGTACTAGGCCAGATATTGCATACGCAATGGGAGTTGTTAGCAAGTATATGAGTCATCTAAGAATTAAGCATTGGAATGTAGTCAAATGGATTCTTAGATATTTGGAAGGAACATCCAATAAGTGTTTACACTTTGGGGGCTTTACTACTAATTTATAGGGCTATGTTGACTCAAATTTGGTAGAGGATATTGATACCAGGTGGAGTACTATAGGTTATGTCTTTACTCTTAGTGGGGCAGCCGTGAGCTGGGTTTCTAGGTTATAGAAGGTTTATGCTTCATCCACTATAAAGGTAGAGTATGTAGCTACTACAAATGTGAGTAGGGAGATGATATGGCTTTAGTTCTTCTTGGAAGAATTGGGACACCCTCAGAAGGATAATCGTTTTTTTACAAAAAGTTAGAGTGCCATTCATCTTGCTAAGAATTCAACCCTGCATTAAAAGACCAATCACATATAGTTGTGATACCATTTCATTCAGATAGTTTTGGAAAATGGATAGTTAAAGTTGGATAAGATACATATAGATGATAATCCAAAAATTATGTTGACAAAGGTAGTAACAAGGTAGAAGCTAAACTCCTCTTCAGCTTTGGTTGGTCTTCTAGACTGAACATGAATAAAAGAACAAAAGAGTCTAAGGTGGTTTGATCTAGTGAGAGCCTCATGGAGTAGTGGAATAGGTATAGGATTAGTCTCCAAGTGGGATATTTTTGTTTAGTGTGGAGCCTGATCAGTCCCCAAGTGGGAGGTTTTAGTTTGTGGTCAGTAATTAGGAAAGTATTGTACATACTTCATAAATTCTTTGAGGCTCAAGGCACCACCCGGAAAAGAAAATTTGGGCCCTATTTTATCAAGATTTTGGGCCAACATGTAATTATTAATTATAACCTTAAAGTGGTAAAAGTACTTGTATAAAAGGGCTTAGGGTTAGGGATTGTTATATAGTTGTGATGAGAAAATTGGTTCTTGTGGCAGTATTGACATGTAAGGGATTACAGATTGTAATCAGGTTGTAATCAATATATCATAATAATATTAGACCTATTATTTGGTGGATGTAGCCCAGGGATTGGGTGAACCATGTTAAATCTTGGTTTCTTCTGTTCTTTTCTATGTGATATATTATTTTATGATATTGGTTATATTTGCATGTAATTGTTATTTTTGTCCATGGTTTAATCCTAACATAACATGTACAAATGTTAGCACATGTCAAATGAGAATAAACTGTTCATAACATAGCTACTCAAGGAAGAAAATAAGCCTTACAAATGATGAAAACCAAAACTTTCTTAGAGTACTCATAAAGTGGTTGAACTAATATTGTACAATACTTTACATCATACCCATGAAATACTTTCTATTGGTGTGATACTTTGTATGCTATTGTATGTTTGATGGGTGGGTCTAAAATGATATAACTTATAGTAAGGGTTGGATAAAATTTCTATGATAGAGCTATTGTATGACAGTATCTATAATAGTAGTGTGATAATTTATAAAGTGGTGCATGATCTTTTGTGAAAAAATAACTCAAACTCCTATAAAGTATAATAAAATACTAAAAAATATTCAATAAAATGTTGGGATGTTGAATACTTACTAGTAGATCATACTATGGAGGCCAATTATGAAACTAACTACATTATAATTGATGTCCCTCAAGTGGAACTCTCCTCTATGCCATAGTGCTCTCTCTCTCTCTCTCTCTCTCTCTCTCTCTCTCTCTCTCTCTCTCTCTCTCTCTCTCTCTCTCTCTCTCTCTCTCTCTCTCTCTCTCTCTCTCTCTCTCTCTTGCTACTCTAAAGCTCTCAAAATCAAATAAGACGAATGATTTAGAAATCACCACTTGGCCCCCTTATATAACCTTTTGTCCCTATTTTGATATAATCATTGAACTCCTTGAGTTTTCAAAAAGACTACATTGCTAGCTAATTTTGAACTCACGGATCCATGTTTTGGACCAAAATCAAAATTTGAGTTCATGTTGATCATCAACATAATGTTTTAAAATTCTTCCTTCTTCTATACACTTGGTTGACTTTTAGAGGCTTAATTTTTTAATCTTGCTTGGGAAACCATTATTTCTTCATTTGTTCAACATTCCCCTCATCATGTTAATTGTATTTCATTTCACCTTTCTTCTTTCTTTGATCTGATTCTTGTGCTTTAGCCTTCTTTGGAAAATCTAGCTAGGATAGGGCATAATATCACTACTTGGTGCTCTCTCTTTGGTTTTCATCAGTTATCTATCATCATGACCTATATCTTATCTCAATTTGATCACATGTAGCTCATTTTTGTATCTCCTCTATCTAATTTCAATTTTGATCCCAAGGGGGAATGAATCTTCTATCATTACAACAAATTACTTTTCTCCTATGGTTATTTATTCCTCTAGAGCATAGGCTTGACCTTTCCATTTTCTCTTGATTCATCTACTCTGTTGGTTTGACAAATTAGTGGTCACCTTTGGTATTGGTTTTGTCTATTGATCTTTCCTAGTGTTAAGTTTTTCCACTAACTAACTATGTATCTAGGATTTGATATCTCTCTATGATTTATTCTTCAGAGTTAGATCTATATATTTGCTACTTTCTTGGATTCTTCATTCTTTGACATAATGTGTTCCTAGTTCAATCTAACATTAGTCAAAGAGGGCCAAGTGTAATCACCCAAATAATTTCATCTAGATTATGAAACCCCTTTCTAGCATTCTGCATAATCTATCCATTGGTTATTCTTAATCAAATCATCATTTTCTAGTAATTTGATTATAAGCTATGCTTTCATCACTTTATCCTAAGTATCTTTTTTAATTAAAACAAATTTAATCATTTTAATTAAATAGAAAGTCCCACTTCCCACTTATCTTATGTGTTCATATGAAAATAATTATTCTTTTTTAAAAATAAAAACAAAATGATTTCTTTGTCTTACGTGTGTTGCACACTTTCCAAGGTGGGTAGAATCTTCATTCTCCTCCACACAACTCTTACCTTTTTAAACTCTACCATTGATCTTGATTAAGTGATATTCTTGTACACATGGATCACTCATGATGCATCTTCCACCCTTGATTAAGCCTCTCCTATCTTTTGATATCAACTACCTATTTTTCTTTAAAAGAGAGGGCTCTCCCCCCATTTTGATATCTTTTATGTTCATGATAATGTTATGATGAAATATTTCTAGCTGATTTAGATCTTATGAAGAATTGAAGTATTTTCATTCTCATATTTTTATATCCATCCTAGCTTCTTTACACTTTCATTGGGGCATTTTAGTTTAGGTTTTCTTTTATGATTTAGCTTAGATCACCTAGTATAAACAGGGTTTTATTTTAGTCTATCACACTTCTTATATTTTATCTTACATCTCATTTAGTTTAGATATCATCTTCTATTTCATCACATAGTGATTCTTGGAAGCTAGCATTATGTTGGTAACTACAATTGGAACAATTGTTGTACTATCATTGATGTTAAATCTACTAATGACACATATTTTTGGCTAATCTAGATGTCATATATATTTGATTGATGAAGAGAATTTGAGAAATTTCTCATAACAAAACCACCTGGAGGAAAGGTTGAGTTATGAAAAGGAAGCTACAATGGACATTTGATTAGTTATACTTTGACAAAGAAAAGTGATTGCTTAAATCATGTTGATGTTTAAGTCTTTACAGTACAAATCAAGATATATCGCTTATGTAAAGCTTGACTAATCAATAGAGTGAAAGATTTAGGGATGTTGAGAGATGCTAGTGTCAACTGAGCAATAATAAGTACCAATAAAATTTAGTGTTGACCAACCAAGTAATAGAGTTGATGATGAGATAGAAGATAGATACAATAACCAAGAAAATTTAATGATTAATGAGTATAAGAACCTAGTAATGATCGAGTAACAATATGTTGAATGTGTATGATAAATCATGATGGTCAAGGAGAATCATTTGAGTTCTTGGGATATGGAAATTGTGTTGATAATAAGATTGATGATTTAGATCATTAAATTAAACAAGGGGATTAGATATAATACCTTATGAACAAATTTGATAATAAGTTTCTAGAAAATAAGCAAGACAAATAGATACAATGAACCTAATGAATTTGATCACAAACCCTAAGGTCTATCGTGATCATGGAAAATGGAAAAAGACTAGAATTACCTATTTAAGGAGGTGTAGAGCCAAACTTTTAAGTATGCATAGGAAAGGATTAGAAGAGTGCAAGTGAGATATGTGAAGAAAAGAATAGAGCAAGGAATCTATGTTTGTTTCAAGTAAGAGGAAACAAAGCTATTGATGTTGATGAGAAAATCTAAGATGAAGGCTCAAGTTTTTTGTAAAGAGAAGGATGAATGCTTGAAGTGTTTCCAAGAGAAGAAAATACAAAGGTGATAAGGAAAGGCTTATTAGAGAATAAACACATGAACCAAATAGTAACCTAGAATGATAAAGTGAGTCATAATCATACGTATCAAAACCCTACTATTTTCTTTCTAATCATTGTAAAGAATTTGTATTGAAAGCCTTTTAATCAAAGGTTGATCCAATATTCATTAAAAGATATAACAATCTGTGTAAGTCCTTTAGCAAGGTGAGATTCTAATGGAATGTTACAAAGTCCTCTAACAAGGCCACTCTTAACATGTTAATTGATTTTTCTAACCATGTCACATTTAATAGTGTGTATTATAACCTTTAAAAGGGTCGGTACCTAATAGAGCTCACTTCAAAATAGTGAAAAAATGGTGATATGTGGCTAGTCATTTTTTCGAAATTGGATTTCCATGTTCAATCATAGCATCAAACTTGTGTTGAGTGTTTTATGATGTTTTATATTTACAATTTGGTGAATATTAGTAAAATGAAAAAAGTAAGAGGATTTCCAAAACTAAAGAAGCCTAACAATGCTATGTGTAAACAATATTAATGGAGAAATATGACCAAGTCTAGTTTTAAGAGAAAAACATACACATCTAGTGATATTCTAGAACTGATTCATACTAACCTATGTGGACCTATTAATGGTCAAATTTATTGTGGAGATAAGAATTTCATTCTATTTTTTGATGACTACTCTAGGATGATGATTGTAATGTTTCTCAAAGCTAAATATGATGCCTTTCAATTATTTAAGTGGTGTTTGGCTAGAGTTGAAAAAGAAATAGGGAAGATTTTGAAGTGTTTAAGATATGAGAGAGGTGGTGGATTCATTTCCAATGAGTTCAATACATTCTACAATTATAGAGGAATGAAGAGACAAATGTGAACACCAAGGAGCCCTCCTTAGAATGGGATAGATGAAAGGAGAAGTAGATCAATAATAGACTATGCAAGAACAATTATGATGGAGAAGAATGTATCACAAAAATATTATAGAGAAGCTACCAGTACTACTATGTATACTATGAATAGAGTACAAGTCAAGAAAGTTAACGAATTTACAAAAAGAAATGATATTTTATGCAAGGGTGGTGTAGGAGATCTTAGAGAAGGACCTAATCAAAGCTTCTTGTTTTTATTTCTAGTTTTCCTTTTCACATGCACTAACCCTAGTCAAGTAAGTGGTGTGAGCTTGGGTTTTCAATGTCATGATTGAGTTTTTTCCTAGGTGGTGTTGGGAAGGTTCAATCTAAACTAGGAGGTTTTGGTTTTCTTACTTAATGGTGCTTGTGTTAGGGTTGTTATAGGTTATGAGTCTTGGGAAATGAAAGCATGAGAAAGGTATAATTTTTAACCTACCTTGTCCTCCATAATGGTTTAAATACATCCCCTTGAATGTATTAGAGATCTTACTTGCCATTTGAAGAAATTTCCAAACTTCTGCAAGATCTTACAAGGTCCAAACTTCTTCATCTTCAACTTATTGTATGTTCCAACAATAAATCTTCCTTTTTTCAAATGAACCATCACCTCATCACCAACTTCAAAAATATTATGTCTTCTAGGCTTATCAACATTCTCCTTATAATCAACATCCTCTCTCTCTTGGAAAATCTCAAAGATAGGAACCAGATGGAGGAAGATGATAAACAGAACAGAGACAAAGATAGGCTGGATGTGGATAAAGCCAAGTACAACACTATGGAGCAGGATTTGACGAACACCCAGGATCATAAGGCAGAAGAGCAACAAGAGTGCACCGAAGCTGCCCAGACCATGATCGAGATGGAGAAGTAGTCTGCTAGGTTGGGTCTCTGTCCTTTGGTTTTTGTTTCTCCTGGCTTTGGATTTTTGTCTGGTCTCTGTTTTTCTGGTTGGTTCTTTGGCTTTTTTAGTGGGCAGTTGTTTCGGGCTGGGCCTTTGGGCTTATTTTCAGCCGTAAGGCTTATTTTTTGGCTGGGCATTTTTTCGCTTATTTTCAGCCTTTCTTGTTGTTAAACTTATGGGTTTCAGGACCCCTTAAAACCTGTTTACCTTATCAAAAACATTCTCCTTATAATTCAAATTACTTCTTTCCAATCTTAATTTGACTTCCTCATGCAAAAACTTCATAAAATCAACAAATTCTTCTCCTGCAACACTTCTCTTCACCATTAATATCCCTTAAATATGATAACCCATTTGGTTGTATTCCATTGATAATATCAAAAGATTTTTTCACTATACTCCTATTCATATAATTATTGTATTCAAACCCAGCTTGTGCTAATACCATCTCCCAATTATGCATTTTTTCTCCAACTAAACATCTCAAAAAATTTCCCAAGCTTCTATTCACAACCTTTGTGTATCCATTTGTGTGTGGATGGAAAGTAGAGCTAAACTTCAAAAAAATACCCATCTTCTTCCACAAAGTCTTGAAATAATAGCCAACAAACTTATCGTCTATATCACAAATAATACTTTTTGGTAATCCATACAATCTAACAATCACTTTGAAGGAAATCTAAACAACATTCTCAGCATCTAATTTCTTCCTACAAGGTATGAAATGAGTCATCTTAGAAAACCTATCCACAATTAAAAAAAAATATACAATCATACCCCTTTACTATCTTAGGCAATTCAAGAACAAAATCCATACTGATCTTAGTAAAAGGTTTCTCAAGAACATAAATAGATGTATATAAACCAATATTTTGACTTACTCCTTTGGCAAGTTGAAAAACTCCACATCTCTTTATAAAATTCTAAATATCCCTATACATCTAAGTCCAATAATACTTCTCCTTCAACAAAATTAATGTCTTATCAATTCCAAAATCTCCAACTAATCCACCACTATGCTTTTCCTTAATCAAATTCAACATCATAGAACTCTTAGGAATACACAACTAAATACCCTTAAACAACATACCTTCTTGAATAAAATACTCATTAAGCTTACCTCGTTGTTCGATCAAACTAGGTGTTTACACTCTCTCCACATTTTAGAAAAATCAAGGTCAGTATCATACAACTCCTTCATCTCATCAAAACCAAGAACTTCAACCTTCATCTCAATTAGTAAAGCACATCTTCTAGTCAATGCATCATTAACTTGATTGGTTACTTCATTCTTATGCTTAATAAAAAATGTAAAACTCTACAAATACTCAACCCACTTCATATTTCTTTGATTTAACTTATGTTGACTTCCCAAGTACTATAAGGCTTTATGATTAGTATATAACACAAACTCCTTAGAAATCAAATAATGTCTCCATTTTATCAATGCCTGAACAAAAGAATAAACTCTTGATCATACACATAATAATTCTTTTTAGCATTATTCAATTTTTTACTAGGAAAAATAAATAGGTTTACCTTCTTGACTTAATACAACTCCTATTGCACTACCACTTGCATCACATTCAACTTGAAATACCTTATTGAAATTAGACAAAGCTAATAGAGGTAACTCAGCAAAATTTTGTTTCAAATTATCTAAATTGTTATTAGCTCCATGTGTCCACTTGATTTCCTTTTTATCTCCTCTCATTTTCTCAGTCATAGCATTACAAAAAAAATTGAATTCCTTATAAACTTCCTATAGAAACTAGCCAAACCATGAAATGGTCTTACCTCACCCACATTCTCAAGTGTAGACCACTCCAAAATTGCTTTGACCTTCTCAAGATCCATCTTCAAACCATCAGCTAAAATCATAAATCACAAATACACAATCCCTTCTTGCATAAAAGAATACTTCTTCATATTAATCATCAACTTCTGATCTTTCAATCTCTACAATACTTGTATAACATGCTCAAGATGTTGTTCCTTAGTCTTACTAAATATCATAATTTAATCCAAAGAAACAATCACAAACTTACCCAAGAATCCCTTGGGAACCTCATTCATCAACCTTATGAAAGTACTAGCTGCATTAGTCAAACCAAAAGGCATTACCAACCATTCATACAAATCATATTTTGTCCTGAAAGTAGTTTTTCATTCATCACCTTCTTTGATTTTGGTTTGATGATAGCCACTCTTCAAATAAATCTTGGTAAAATAATTTGTTGCACTCAAGCAATCCATTAAGTCATCGATCCTTGACATAAGAAACCTATATTTTACTATGATCTTGTTAATAGCTCTAGATTCAGTACACATTCTCCATTCTCTATTCTTCTTAGGTGCCAATACAATAGGTACAACACATGGACTCAAATATTATCTTATCATACCTTTCTACAACAACACATGCACTTGTCTATTAAGTTCTTCATTCTTTGTAGGTGTCAATCTATATGGTACTTTATTCAATAAACTAGATCTAGGAATTAGATCCATACAATGAATAATACTTATTATTGGAGGTAAAGCATCATGTCTATCCTTTGCAATAATATCTTTATACTCATTAAACAATTTTGTAATTACACCAGCACTTAATCAATACTACTAATTTCTATTCTCATTCGGTTACCACTAGCTTATGTCACTCGGTCACTTTTAACTTGGTTAACACTATTTTTTGATACTCAATTTCTAATGGCACAACTCAGTATCCTAGGGAATATGGAAAAGCATATTTGATTCTTCTTCATTTCCTTTTCAAATTTCTTTCCATTGACCATATGAATTCTCATAGTAGTGTAATAAACCTCATCTGCATTTTCAATCAAAGGTAGGAATATTTGATTTTTTTCATTCACCCAAAGAGTATATTGATCCAATCTCCCATCATCTATAATATATATATATCATATTTCCAAGGTCTACCTGATAGAATATGACAACAATCCATAGGAATAATATCACACAAAACTTCATCAAAATTATGTCCAATCTTAAACTTTACAATACATTGTTCACTTACCAATATCTTATGCTCATCTTTGAATCATGAAACATGATAAGGTTTAGGATGCTCTAGCCTCTTGAACTGCAAATTTCTAACTAATTATTGTGATGCCAAATTTTTATAACTTCCACTATCAATGACCACCTTAGGATAGATTCCTCTTTACTTTCCTTAATACATAAGATTCTTCTCACCATTAGATTTTCTCTATCCTTAGGTCCACTTGGTGAACCCTCAGTGTTTCCTTGTACCACAATACTTTTGCTACCTTGCCCACTTTCAAAAGATCTACATTCAAAAAATTTATTTCATTCTTTACCATATTTGAAACAATTACCACAAAAACCACCTGTAGATCATAATAATTACCTCTTCCTTGGTAAGAACCAGTACCTCCTTGAAGGGAATTACCACCTTTGCACTTGGTCTTACCTTTATCATCATTCTTTGATTCAGATTTCCCTTATCTTGGATTGAATTGTCAAATTTGTCACCTTCTTCATAAGATCTACCTTTGCCTCTCTAGAATCTACCACCTCTAACTCTTTGTCATTGTTCATGCTTCTTTGTCAAGATCTCCCTAGCTTTGAAGGACTATTGTGCTTCCTCCATACTTTCCAATTTCATAAAACTTATCTCATCTTGAATTCTATATCTTAATCAATTTAGATACCTTACAATTTTCTCAACATCATCATCCACATGTCCAGATGTGATGTCAAAACTATAAAATTCCTTAGTATACTCCTTTATAGTCATGTCTCTTTGTCTCAAATTTTGCATCTTTCTTAACAAGCTAACTAGGTAATCAACATGAAGGGGCTTTTTCTTTACCTTGTTCACCATCTTCAACCAAGTATTGATCTTCTCCTTTCCTCTCCTTTTTCTACTAGTTTGCAAATGCTCCCACGATAGTGAGGCATGTCTTTTCAACCTCATAGCTAAAATTTTCACCATCCTATTATTAGGAGCGTTTTCATACTCAAAGAACTTCTCCATTTCTAAGATACAATCCAACACAACATTGGTATTCGATTTTCCATCATAAGGAGAAACTCTACTATAGGCTTTGAATTTTTCTAAGCAATATTCTCAACAATCTTGCCTCATGTTGATCCTCTTTAGGTTCTAGATTAGGGTTTGGTGTTTTTATTAGGATAAAACCATAGATAGAAATAACAATTACATGTAACCAGTAACAAAAAATAATAGATCACACATAAGGGAACACTAGACACCAAGATTTAACATGGTTCACTGAATCCCTAGGCTACATCCACCAACAAACAAGTCCAATATTATTGCAATCAAGTGATTACAACTTGACTACAATCCATAATCCCTTATAGCTCAATACCACCACAAGAAGAAATTTTTGCATCACACCTTATGAAACAATCCTTAACCTTAAGCCCTTTTATACAAGTATTTTTTCACTTTAGGGTTAAAATTACTTACATGCAAATATACTTGTATAAAATACTTGTACTACATAATCATGTTGTTTCTTCTCATGTTGTTGCAACATATCTTTGTACAACGTTGTCTCATTGAGTATGACATCCCTACTTCTTAAAATTTTATGATTTTAAAAATCCCAAAGCCTATATAACTAAATTCATCAATTGCATATCCAAAAAACACATATTTCTTTGACTTGTCTTCTAGCTTGCTTCTATTTTTAGAATCTATATGAGAAAATGCTTCCTAATCAAAGGTTTCAAGAAAAGAATAACTCACCTTTTTATGAGTCCATCCTTCCTCTAGAATACCACAACCCAAAGGAGTAGAGGGGCCTCTATAAATCAAATATACAATAGTATTGACAGCCTTTACCCACATGTTTAAGGGAAACCCTACATGAAACTTCATGCTCCTTGCATGCTCCATTATAGTCTCATTCATGTGTTTAGCCACTCCATTTTCTAGTGGAGTCCTTGGAATGGTTTTTTCTCTATGAATATCATTAGTGGAAAAATAATCTTCAAACTCATAACTCCAATACTCATTACTCTATCAGATTTAAGATATTTTAATTTCGTACTAGTCTTATTTTCAACCAAGCATTTCCATTTCTTAGAAGTTTGAAACACATCAGATTTATGTCTAAGGAAATAAACCCATACTTTTTTAATTGCATCATCAATAAATGTAACATAATAATGAGAGCCACCAAGGGAAGATACCTGAGCTAGTCCCCATACATCTGTATGTGCAAGCTATAATCTCTCATTTTTCTTTTCCTTCCCAGTATTCACAAAAATAACTCTCTTTTGTTTTTCATAGACATAAAATTCATATAAATCCATATTAAAACATTTTATACCTAGTAAAACTTTCTTTCAATGAAGTACTTTCATTCCTTTTTCACTCATGTGCTGAAATCTATTGTGCCATAGCACTGTATTACAATCTACAACGACTATTTGTTCTCCCTACTCAACTACAAGAATTGTTGGACTAAACATTTATTTTTCTCTAAAATAATCAAAGTAGAAGGAATAAAATGACCTATACAAAGATATAATGTGCCTACTTTTGCACATTCTTCTACTACAAGGGAAATTTTTTGAAACCTTCCAATTTTTATCATTAAAAGTAACAACACAACACTCATCACTAAGTTGCCCTACTAATAAATTCTTACATAGCCTTGGAACATGTCTTACCTCATGTAGTAGCCAATGATTCCCATTCTACAACTTAATCTTATTTTTTTCTTTTCCAACAATCTAAAAGGGTTCATTATCCCCCAAATAAATAAGCCCAAAATCCCCTTGGACATAATCAATAAAATAACCTCTATGAAGTGTAATGAAATGAAGCACCAGAATCTAAAAGCTATGAATCATCAACACTTTCTAAAGACATAAGCAAAGCATTCTCTTTGGATTTGTTACTCACCACATTTGTCTCCTTGTTCTCTTTTGGTTTATCTCCTTTATTTTTCTTTCAAGTCCAAAAATCTTTCTTCTTATGCCCTACATTCCCACACTAACAACACTCATTTGGTCTTCTCAATTGAGACCTTTTCTCCTTTGACTTTCCTCTTGATTTCCCATTATTTTAAAAATTATTTCCTCTCTCACTCATTTAGCCTCTGCTTTGTGCATTCAAAGAACTTCCTAATGTAGATCCATTTGAGGTTTTCCTATGAGTTTCCTCACTCAAAATAACACTGATCACATCATCATATTTTAGTGTATTAGATCCATAAATAAAATTACTTACATCCATTACCAATTCATTCCATCTTTTAGGAAAAGAACACAAAATCAAGAGAGCCCTAATTTCTTCATCAAAATTAATACCCATAGAAGATAACTTACTAGTAATGGTATTAAACTCATTTAAATCATCCAAAAGGGATCCATCTTCTGCCATTTTCATATTAAATAAATTCTTCATGATAAATATCTTATTTGAAGCGAAAGGCATTTCATATGATTTTACTAGGCTTTCCATCAAATCTTCCATCATTTTCACCTTTTCAATTTTAAATGTCAATAATAGTACCAAGCATAATCAAATGCTTCCAAGTACATTTCTATCTAAAATCTCCCAATCCTCATTTGTCATAGTTCCTTGGTTCCTAGATTTTTCTTCCAATGGCTTCCATAAATCCTTCTGATAAAGATAGTCCTCTATTTGCATTTTCCATAACTGAAAGTTTTTCCCATTAAACTTCCCAACCTTTAGCTTACCCTCATTTTCCATCTCTTTCACTCAACCATGAGACTCTCGCTCAACCGTGAGACTTTTCTATAGAGAACAACTAAAAAATAACCTCGCTCTGATACTACTTGTTAGGATAAAACCATGGACATAAATAAAAATTAAATGCAAATATAATCAATAACATAAAATAATAGATCAGACATAAGAGAACACAATACACTAAGATTTAACATGGTTCATCCAATCCATGAGCTAGGTCCACCAAATAGAAAGTCCAATATTATTACAATCTAGTGATTAAAACCTGATCATAATCTGTAATCCGTTATAGCTCAATACTGATATAAGAAGTAATTTTCACATCAAACCTTATGAAAAAATCCCTAATCCTAAGCCCTTTTATACAAATATTTTTTTGATTTAGGGTTAAAATTTGTTACAACATGACAACCATAAATGTTGATAAAATAGTCCAAAAAAATTCTACAAGGCTCCACCCTCAAACCCCCAACAGTCATGGTCTAGTGGACTCACCTATATTGGGGGTTACCTTCTTGAAAACCCCTCTTAGGGCCTAAACCAACCTCAAAATCCACCAAGGAACTATGGAGTATGTACAATACTTCCTTGATTAGTCACCACAATCTAAAAATCTCACATTTTGGAACTGATCAGGCTCCACACTAAACAATAGTTGTTGCTTCATCATCACTCATATCATCAAAATGCACTCCTCTTCTCTAGGCTATCTGTACAACATCTAAAATAGCTACAATCTATCTCAATGTATCCAATACAACATTGTTAGCATATCCTCTACCTCGAACCATCTTTACAATCAAGTTCATGCAAGATCATAACCCTATGCAAGTTATAGGTCAAATCCATAGATCTGTAACCCTACAACCAAATTGACTTAGGGTTCTATATGATAAAATCTCCGAAAAGATGAACCTTGAGCTTTGATACCACCTAACATAGAGAGGGATGAGATAACTAGGGCTAATGCCACACCCAACTATTCAAACTGCATGTGAGAGTAAACACAATAAAAAATTAGCACCAAGTAGTAATAAATAGAGGAGATAGTGGATAAAGTGGCTTTATAGATTCATGAAATCATCAAATACTTGCCCATATAGGTTATAGCCAAAATTCTAATCCAAATTTGATCCATAATGATAATCTTTTTATTTTATCTTTCATCCTACTCTACTCCGGTCTACTTACATGCTAAAACTCAACTTAGGACTCCTTTAAATATATGCATAGTCATAAGTGAACCTAATGCAAATAAAACAACATAAACCCATATATTAAATGCTAAAACAAGCCACAAGTCAACTTTGAGAAAATACCTGACATGAAATTAAATGCAAAGGTTGGCTCCAACTAGAAACAACACACAGACAACTCAACATATAAAGGACCAAACAAAATGTTTGAACTTGGCAAACTTGGCAACCAAAGAAACTTGGCAGCTAAAGGAACTCAACAATCACTCCAAAGTTGGCAACCAAAGAGAGCTTGAAAACCAAAGAGAACTCAAAAACCAGTTTGACTTAAAAAGAAAAGGATAACTTGGCAACAACTATGAACTTGACAAACATAGATAACTTGGCAATGAAAGACATTGTAATTCGGCAGCAACTAAGAAAATCTATAAACATGAAAGATAGCAATCCAACCCAACATGCTCCTACATTATTTCCTTTTCCTTTTGGAAATCTTGTTTCAAGTAGAGCTTCAATGAATTCAAGATCATGATCAAAATTTTCTTCATCTTCATTGTCATACATTTTACTTTTAGATTTTCCACCTTTCTTCTTGAGTGATAGTTTAGCTTGAAATGAAAACTCAATGTTTCCAGAGTTAGGAACATATTTATCAAAGTTATCTAACTCAATGGCTATCAACCTTCCCACCACTGCATTCAAAGTTATATCATTTTTAGGATCACATCTCATCTCTTGAATAGTTAGCACTCTAATTATATAAACATGAACAAGAGTTCTAAGTACCTTGTTGACTACTGTTACTTCATTTAATTTCCCTCCTGAGGCTCTAATTGCACTCACACTTGCTTTGATTCTTCCACTATATTATGCAATGTTTTCATGTTCTCTCATCTTCATCTGATCAAATTGACCTCTAAGACTTTTTCCTCAGCTCTCCTTACATTATCATCTCTACAACAGATATCCATTAGCTTGTTCTACATTTCATGAGGAGTAGGAAAATCTTTGAGTTCATCAAATTCAACATAATTGAGTGTAGAGGAAATTTCAATCATCATTATGTTGTGATTCTTGTTTTCCACAATTTGATCCATAGTAAAAGGTCTAGCCAGTGCCACATATTTTTTCTCTAGGTATTTTAGGCATGTCTCTCCAATGGTGTCCAAATTTAGTTTCATGAGTTCCTTCCATTCTTAGGTCCAACTTAGGAATCTCCCTTCTATAAGATATCTTGATCATTAGATTAGGTCCTTAAAACCTTATTTGCAAGAACCAAATTCTCTTATACCAATTATTGGAAATAGAAAGGATTAGCTAATATGGGATGGGTGAATTATTACTACAAAAACAAATCTAGTAGTCCCTTTAATATGTCAACACAATATAAAACTAATATCTTGTTGTAACTCGGTTAACACTTAATATTCTATTGTAATTCGATTATCACTAAATATAATATTATCACTAGGTTAGCATAGAGATCTTAAGATATTAATGTGATTAGTCTTTATTAACTTAGTTTTAGAAATATAAAGGAAATAAAATGAACACAAGAGACACCAAGATTTAATGTGGAAACCCAATTTGGGAAAACCACCAATTGCAACTAGTTACTATTTTTCACTCTTTTGAAGTGAGCCCTATTAAGAGTCAACCCTATTAAAGGTTACAAAATACATTTTTAGGTGTGACCCTATTAGATAATTTAATTCACCCCATTAGGAGCGGTCTTGTTAGAGGTCTTCATATACTTCAATCTAGAAATGCCACCTTGTTAGAGGATTTACAAAATAGTTGTTAGGCTAACTCTTTTAATAGATTTAATTCACTACCACAATTATTAGAGAGTAATAATGAATTTATAGCTTGATAAATTGATCCTCCTTGATTAGGATGTTCTTTCTAGCTCATTCTACTCAGATTCTCTAACCTTTATAGATATCCTACTAATTCACTTCTTAATTCATCTTCTTCTATACCATATTTCAATCCTCAACTTGACCTTTCATATATATGATTCAACTTGTTGAGTCAGCTTGAATACTATTTTAATCAATCAAATATTAACCCTTAAGTTAGCTTGTGTTAACCAATAAATTTGTCAAACTTAATATACTCACAGTTGGCTTATACAGAATTTAGTACTTGGTCAACACTGAGAATCCCTGTGTTAATTGACCCAACTTGGTTAGAATAGGAGTTATAATGTTAACCAACCCAACTCCATCAATATTGACTTCATGCTAACTTTCCTTTGGTAACCAAGTGAACTTGGTCAATATTGGATCTTCTTCATTAACCTTCTGAGCTCGATCAAAATTGTCTCTAAACTTGGTCATCATTGAACACTTGGCATACATAGGAAACCACCTTGGATGCCTTAGTGAGCTTGGCTATTAATGACTACTTGGTAAAGACTTGACATTTTGTATAACATCAAGGACAACATACAATTGAATAATTATTTGTTGAAAATAAGAATTATAATTCTTATTTGTTGACATTTTCGGAACACGAATTATAATTTTTATTCTCATAATAATTATAATTCTTATTTTTTGAAAATAATTATTGACATTTTGGGAATAAGGAAAATAAGTAAATAATTATTATGGGAATAAGAATTATAATTTTGAGGCATCTCTAACTCATACTAAATAAAATTATTTTTATAAGATTTTGTAAATGGAAAATCTACTGCTTATGGAAATTTGATACTAGAGAGTAATCTAAGTATGATAAAAAAGCCTAAGCTAGATATCCCTTAGAAACTTCTTTGTTAGAGAAGAAAACCAAAAAAAGGAAGAAGTTTTCCCCCCTAGAGTTGCCAATAAATTTTGCATTGTCTTATTCAAACATTCTCGCACTAGATGACAAATTGGTTGGATCACATCTACATTTCGCAAGTTCACATGTTTAATAGGAGTGAGACATGATAAGCTTTATGAGACAATCTCTAGGATTTCAAATGTCAATTATTCATGCTACTAGTTTTTGGGGAAAAAAAGAGTGGAAGGGAGAACATATAAAACTCACTAGACAATGTTCCATAGATCTTATTTCAATTTAGAGTCTCCTATAGAAATAAATGGAACATGCAACCTCAAATATGCTTGTGCAATGTAGTACAAACTTCACTACTTTATAGATAACAAAATGCAAAACTCAAAAAGGCATGGTACAAAACATTAAAAACATTACGTAAAAAGCCATTAAAACATGAAGTGGATGTTCCCGTTTTCCCACTAGAATAGCTATTGCATGGAGATTTTTCTCAAGAAATGCAATAACATACTTCCAAATCATAGCTTACAACACATGATTGAAAGAGTATACAGGATGGTTCAATTATCTACACATCTATAACTAAGATGTAAAAGTATAAAAGAACATAAAGAATAACTACATTCCAAAATTACATCAACAATAAAATTGCCTATGCAAAGAAGATAAATAGGAGAATGACAATACTTTGAAACTTGTTTTTTTCTCTAAGATTGATTTAATTATACATTAGAATAATTTTATGTATTATATATATAAACAACTTTTATAATTTTTCCATTGTTTACACTATTTTTGCCCCAACTTATGTATTTTTAGTTCCATTATTGCTTTGAATATTTAAAACATATATGTGTACTCAATTTGTACGCATCAAATTTTCAAAAGAATAAGTTCCAAATTAATACAATAATATTCTATTTTTGTCAAAGATTATTGTTTATATTTAAAAAGTTAACATACAATACAATTCGTCGGTGGATCTACATACATTTTTATATCATAAGTATTATATTTATTAAAGACCAATAAAACATGTGAAATTTAGAGATATGAGTTCTTGAACTAAGCATCATATCATTAGACTTGGCTTCTCGTTGTCATAAATAGAATGCTTTTCTAACTTAAACAATATTATTACATACTGTGTAATTACTTTGAGGGGAAGGAATTTTTGTGAAAAGAAACATATTAGTCCTCTCTTTCCTAATCCAATGAGCTGGTGATTTTAGCCTTATTTCCAGTTGTGATTCCATTCTTGTACTTTATGTATACTCTCTTATTGCTGGCTACTGTTATATGCTGTACTGTAATGGTGTATTCAAACTTTTCTGATTATTTATTTTCAAGCACTGTCGTTAGTGTTTGGATTAGGGTGAGATCAGGCAAGGTTCGATTAATGCCTTGGAGGGGAGAGGAGGGAATGATTGCTTTTTACTGTGAGTCGATTGGACATTCGGTCAACAACTTCCAATTGAAGCCATGATTGCACCAGTATATCTTTTGCTCTTCATTTTGCCATCAAAGTGATACTCTCGATGCAAAATGATTGTGGAATCTATGTTTTTCTGTTAAAGAAATCAAATACCTTACAAACACCAACGACAGAAGGAAAACAAAAAGTACATTCATTTCTTCAAGAACAATCGAATGCTTTTTTCCTGCTACTTTACAAATTATTTGTATTCCAAAACCAGTTAGATGAGATATTTATATTCTGAAAGGTGCATATGACGAAGAGAAGAATGTGCACGTATCAATCAAAAGATTGCCCAATCTAATGTTCTGCATGCATTCATTTGAAAATTATTATTAAGGTGTCTTAAATACATATATCATCTTCATACAATTATATATATATATATATATATATATATATATATATATATATATATATATATATATATATATATATATATATATATATATATATATATATATATATATAATTGTATGAAGATGATATATGTTCTATCTGTTATCTCAATGCTTTAAGACTCTGTCTAGCTCTATACAAGCCAAAGTTTGCCATTTCAAATAAGATTTGACGATTGACAATTTAATTTGTGATAAAGAGTGACCTTACTCAATATGGTGAAAGTAAATGTGTATAAATTAATTTATTGAAAAAAATATATTAAGTTGTAAAAAATTTCTAAATTTGTGATGTTTACAAATCTATTTGTAAAATTATTGGGATATTTTATATTTTTTAACAAATGGTTCTATGATCTTCTTATTGTTTCTTTCTTCATATTTTGACTTTTGATTTTTAATAATAGAATTGACATGACCCTCATTATTATATTCAGAGTTACAAGGAAATTTCAAATGTGTATAGATCTAAGTTGTATTAAATTTTAATTTTAGTTAATATGATTTCTCTAATTCATTAGATTTTAAATGAAGCTAAAAAACATTATTTAGGTGTTAATCATTTATTTTATTTTAGTTCAACTCTTATTAACATGTCAAAAGTAAACAAACATAATCTAAAACAAAGAATAATGTAATACATCTAAATACATTGTTGTAAGTTTTGATTTATAATTACATCGTGAATCTTCCTCGAGTGATGATGTCCATTACTATGAGAATTGAGGAAAAAAATCTCTAATGTTATATGACAAGATGTAATTTGTAGATTTATTAACAAATTGTTGATTTTTTTACAAATGGTTTTCTATCACTAAGTACTTTGTCTTTTTTTTGTTTTTAAATATATACTTGTATGATTAAAGAGTTGTCCCTTAAAAAAATTACACTTTAATATTCAATGCTAAAAATTGTTGTTATCCCATTAACAACCACAATGTGATGCTATAAAAGGTAGAAAAAATAAATAACCAACAACACCTTAACATGTAAACATCAAAAGCTATGCTAGTTTAGCAACCAATTGTAAACCATATTATAAAATATTTTTGACTCAAATAAAAAACTAACTAAACAATAATAATAATATAATATAATACTATAAAAATTTCTGTCTAATATGCCAATAAGAATATGAAGAGATTTAATATAGTATTTAACATAGTAATCCAAAGAGAAATAATAAATAATATAAGAGTCAAAATAAAGAAAACAATTATTGAACGGGATAAGGTTTCTACTAGAGTCATGAAGCACCTGACACAAATCATTTGTTAATAACGTGGTTGAGTTGTACATCATCTAGAGGATAAAATGGGATATTCTAAACTTCTCCATTTCTAGATCAAGAACATTGGTCTTCATCATCCTCAACTAAGTCTTTACTACATCAACTTCTATTGTCATGGTTTGGAATTTAGTTTTACTGAGCTTCAGATCATGTTCAAGATTCTAATATTTATTGAGTATTACATCATGTGCAAAGTCATTTTGCTTCATGTTTATGTTGTAAGAGATTTGTGTAGATCTATTTTTCAAGGTCTATAAGATCTTCAATCACCCCTCCTTCATCATTGTCCTCTAACTCTTTTTCTTATCCTCCAAATTTCCACACCCTTGATCCTACCCACATCCTTTGAGTAAAAATAAACCAAATAGTTCTCCCTCTTCCTATTGATTACCAAAATAATTAATCGTATAAGACCTTTCTAGAATACACTTAATCTAGGTAAGATAACTCCCATCATCTTCCCCTTCTTCACTAATCACCTCCATAAGGTGAATTGAATAAATTTGATCATATATTATTGGTTTTTACCCTTTCTCTTTATTGTAGTTGAAGAATTTATAGTTGTTCTCTTCAAAACACAAAGATCATAAGAAATCATAGGGGGTTTGGGTTTTATAAAGAACTATTTAATGAGGCCAATTTCAAAGTAGGAGTTGGAAGATACTCTTCTTTTTTTATATGATTAGGAGTGTCAATTAATTGAACATGCATTGCTGAAAATTACTTATGGGCTTCCTGGACAACCATGTCTTAAGGAGTGCATGAGGCTTGATGGAATCTATAAAATCCATAATTTAGGTCTTAGGTTCCTCAATACCTCTCTAACTAAAATCTTGAAATAGTTAAATGGAAAATTTAGTTAAAAAATAAGTTCATGGTTGCTAAAATAATTCAATATAGGAAAGTGGTTAAAATAATATATGGTAAGCCTCCATTTGAAAATGTGATATTTCATGATTGTGATACATAATTGACTTTAGGGTGATGACATGTACTCCCTTGCAAACCAACTACACATTTTAAAATGAACTTAATTTCCCTATAGAAATAAGTTTGTGTATCAAAGTATGCAACATGAATACTCTTATCGATATCCCTCCCGCACTAGATAGTGCATAAGCTTTTGTAATTAAATATTTAGTAATTTAAATAGAAGCATCTCCCACTAGGAAATATATTCTCTTAATATTGCACAATTTTCCTTCAAATCTCTACATCCAATTGACATCAAAATCTAGATCATGGGTGTAGCATTGAAGTGTTGAATGTTAAATATGAAATATAATTTTTATATTAAACACTAAAAATATTGTTTTTGTCCCTTAATAACCACAATCTAAGGTTGAAAACAAAAATTATATACCTAACAACACATTAAAAACATCTCAACATCAAAAACTATGATAGTTGAACAATGAATTGTAAACAAACACTATTAACTATTGTAGACTAAAATTAGAAACTAAATAAATAATAATAATATAATCTAATACTATCAAATTTTATCTCTAATATGCCAATAAGAATATTAAGATGTTTAATATAGCACTCTAATGATAAATAAATAATAATAAAAGAATCAAAGTAAATAAAACTATGATTGAGAAGGATAAGGTTTATGCTAGAGTCATGAAGCACATGACCCTAGAGATTTGTTAAGAACATATATATTTCCTTGTATTTATGACCCTCTTTAGTATATTTCCATTTTAGTTTTCTCTACATGGGGAACATGGAAAGTGTCAAGTTGTGCATCGTCTGAAGGATAAAATGAGAAATTCTATCTAAATTTATTTCTAGATGGAGCTATTTGGTCTTCATCATCCTAAACTAATTCTTCAATGCATCAATTTCTATTGTCATGCTTAAGAATTTAATATTACTTACTTTCAAATAGGTTTCAAGATTCTTGTATTTCTTTAATATTTTATCTTTGGAAAAGTCATCTCTCTCCATTTTCATGTTGTAAGAGATTTGTGTAGAGCTATTTGTCATGGACTTGTGAGAGCTTCAATCTCCCCTCCTTCACTATAAGCCTATAACTCTTTCTATTATTCACAAATTTTCCACACGCTTGATCCTAATCCACATCCTTTAGGTAATAATTAATCCATTACTTCCCTCTCTCTCTCTCGACGGACTACACATATTGTTATTCTATGGAACCTTTTTAGGATTCACTTATTTAAGGTTAGATAATCCCTTTCAATTTCCTTCTTTACTAATAACCTCCTTAATAGAAAGTTAAAAAAAAATTTCCAAAAGTGAAGGGATCATACCCTTTCTCTTTCTTGTAGTTCAATAATAGCTAGTTCTCTTCAAAACAAAAACATCATAAGAAATCATATGTAGGTTATAGGGTTTTTCTAGTTTTATGTGATGAGGCCAATTTCTAATAACTAGTTGGAAAGTATGAGATGATTTCCACAGCTAGTCAAATTGTGATGTGAATATCAGGATTTAACTGTGTGATTTTGAGTCAAACTCGATGACCCATGTTTCATGAGTAGTGATTCAACATGAATCCATCTCTCATGAGAATAAATGGAATGCTTAGCACTCATTGGATCTAGGTGATGCTCACAAGGGTGAAGAACCGGGACTTCCTGGGAGGTCACCCATCCCAGTAGTTAAGCGCGCTCAGGCTAGAGTAGTACTGGGATGGGTGACCTCTCGGGAAGTCCCGGTGCTTCACCCTTGTGAGCATCACCTAGATCCAATGAGTTCTAAGTGTTCCATTTATTCTCATGAGAGATGGATTCATGTTGAATCACTACTCATGAAACATGGGTCATCGAGTTTGACTCAAAATCACACAGTTAAATCCTGATATTCACATCACAACTAGTTGGAAGATACTCTTCTTTTCTATAGGACTTGTAGTGTCAATGTATTGAACATGTGGTGGTGAGAATTAATTATGGGTTTCCTAGATAGCCATGTGTTTAGGAGGACATGAGGCTTCATAGAATTGATAAAATCCATAATTTAGGTCTTAGGGTAATAAAGTCCAATATTTTCCAAATTCTTAGGTGCCTCAATGATCTCTCTAACTAAAATCTCTAAACAATTAAATAGGAAAATTGCTAAAATAATAAGTTCATATTTTCTAAAATAATTCAATAGAGGAAAGTGGATCAAATAATATAAGGTGCACTTCCATTTGAAGATGAAATATTTAATGATTATGATCCATAATTGACTTTACGCTGATGGAACACACTCTCTCACAAACAAACTACACATTTTAAAATGAGGTTCATTTTCCTTCAAAAATATTTTTGGTCCATCATAGTATACAACATGAATAATTTTATTTATATCCATTATTAGCATCAACCATGGATAGAAATAATAATTACATGGAAATATAAACAATATTAGAAAATAATAAATCACACATAAGTGAACAAAAGACACAAGGATTTAATGTGGATCACCAATCCCTGGGCTACATCACCAACAACAATTCCAACATTATTATTGTTAGAAAGGCCAGGATTATCATTGCACCAAAGATCGACCTATGAATGCCTGATACAACCAATATTCTTATAGAACTAGAAGAGACAGTTAAGCCATGTCACAAACCCTATGAGAGATGTTGCCCCACTATCAACAATCCCCCTCTCAACATTATTTTCCATGGCCTACGAGATTTGAAACCAAGACCAAGCTCTAATACCAATTGTTAGAAAGACCACAATTGTCATTGCACCAAAAGGTCACCCTGTTAATGTCTGATACAACCAATAGTCTTATAGAACCACAAGAGGTGGTTAAGCCATGTTGCAAACATTGCAAGCGACATTGGCCCACTACCAACAATTATTATCCATTGATTACAATCCATAATCCCTTATAGCTCAATTTCACCACAAGAAGCTACAATCTCATCATACATCATGAAATCTCTAACCCTGCACCATTTTATAGAAACTTTTTCCACTTACAAAATTAGGGCTAGAATAAGTCATCCCGTAAAAAAATAGCACCCGATGCCTTTTACAATAGTGAGTCATTTTTATCTTCGTGAAACAACCCCCCAAAAATCCCCACTAGGCCATTTTTCCTTGACCTCAACCTGTACTATGATATGTAGTAGACCTAGTAAACTACCTAAGAAGCTTGCAAGGGGTGCTTCCCCCAAACCCTTGTAGAAATAATCTTGGGGGAAACGACATTGAATAAAAATTGAAGTTTGATTAGGTTCCACATCATAATAATCTCCCACTTGGAGACTAATTATACTACACAACAATGACCTCCCACTTGAAGATTGGTCATAACACCGCTAAACCTATAGCTCCTACTTGAATATGAAACCAACCTAGACTCTACAATTCTTTTATTTTGTTTAGTCTAGAAGACCAATCAAAGATGAAGATGAGTTCTACTTCTCCCTTGTTACTTCCTTGGTTTAAAAATATCTATTGGATTATCATCTATATGTATCTTCTCCATTTTTAATTTTCCATCACCCAAAACAAACTGAGTGAAATGGTATCACAACTATATTTGTTTTGTCTTTGAATGTAGCTTGAAAAATTCTTCACGAGATGAATGGCACTCTTGCTATCTATGAGAGAATAATTATCCCTCTGTGGGTGTCCCAATTCTTCTATGAAGATTTGAAGCCATCTCATCTCCTTGGTTGTCTCTATAGTAGCAACATATTGTGCCTCTATAGTGGATAAAGTACTACCTTTTTGTAACTGAGAAACCCAACTCACTAATAGCCCACCAATACTAAATACATAACTTTTCATACTCCATGTGGTATCAATATCCCTTGCCAAATCTGAGTCAATATAGCAATATAAATTAGTAGTAGAGATCCCAAAATGTAAACACTTACTAGATGTTCTTCTAATGTATCCAAGAATCCATTTGACTACACTCCAATGCTCAATTCTAGAATGACTCATATACCCACTAAAAACTCCCACTAAATGTGCAATATATGGCCTAGTACATACCATAGCATACATCAAGCTTCCTATAAATGAAGCATAAGGTACCATGGAGATCTTATCCTCCTCTTCTTGTTTCTTTGGACACATCTCATTACTCAACTTAAAATGACTAGGTAAAGGTGTGTAGATAGCTTTGACATTCTGCATAGAGAAATGTTGCAACACCTTCTCAATATAATTAGCTTGAGATAATGTTAGCTTTTTTCTCTTCCTATCTCTGGAAATTTCATTCCAATGATTTTTTTTGCTGGCCCCAAATACTTCATAGAAAATGAATGTGCTAATTTTTCATTTCAGCCCCTTAATGTGATCCATATTTGACCTAGGTAAAAGCATATCATCAATATATAAACATAAAATAATGCAATTTTCATCATTCAACCTCTTAAAATAAACATAGTGATTTGAATGACACTTACTGTATCTATTCTCATGTATTAAACTGTGAAATTTCATATACCATTGCCGAGGTGCTTGTTTCAAGACATATAAATTTTTCTTCAATATGTATACTAAGTTCTCCTTATGTTTGATTTCAAATGTGTATGGTTGTACCATATATGTCTCTTCATCCAAATCACCATCAAGAAAGGTTGTTTTCAAATCAAGCTGATCCAAATGAAAATATTCAGTAGCCACAATACTCAAAATAATATGAATAAAAGTCATTATAATAGCAAGAGAGAACATCTCATAAAAATCAATGCTTTTTTTTTTTGCACAAATCCTTTTACCACTAACTTGGCTTTAAATGTTTTCTTACCTCCATCCTCTTCTATAAAGCTATAAACATAATTATTATATAATGTCTATTTACTTGTAGGAAACTTGTATTAGTCTCGTGTCTAATTTTACAGTAAGCACTTGATTTCTTCATTCATTGCAAACTCCCACTAAATAATTTTTATCCACCTACATAGATTCATCATAAAATTTAAGTTTACCAAGATATATTAATAAAAGAGGATACAAAGAGGGAAAAAAATCTTTCTGGAGGTCTACTTAACCTTGTTGAGCATCTAACATTCACTGGGGTGTGTTGCATTTATTGTTTTAATTTTTCTAGAGAACGAGGGGCTATTGGAATATATTCCTTTTGAGCATCATCTAACACTACATAATCACTTTCTTTCTTCTCACATTGCTGAAAAAAATCTTTGTGCAATGCTTTCTCATTGAATATGACATCCCTAATTCTTAAAATTTTATGATTTTCAAAATCCCAAATTCTATAACAAAATTCATCCATGCCATATCCAAAAAATACACATTTATTTGACTTAGCATCCATTTTGGTTCTATTTTCAGAATCTATATGTGTAAAATCTTCACAACCAAAGGTTTTGAGAAATGAATCACGCACCTTCTTACCATTCCATGCTGTTGGAATTATAGATGGAGAAAATGAGAGGGTGGGGAGGGGGGGGGGGGGGGGGGGGTTGTGAATTAGTTACCCCAAAAACAATTCACAAATCCCTTAGATGTCTATAATGCTTATTTATTGTTGAAACTCATTAAACAATGTAGGAATATTGTAACTCGGTAGATTAACTAGTTACCATTCAAAGTTATTAATATGCATGCAAATAAATGAACACAAGAGACACCTAATTTAACATGAAAACCCAATATGGAAAAAATCACCAAGTAACTAGTCACCAATTTTTCACTCTTCTGAAGTGAGCCCTGTTAGGAGCCAACCCTATTAAAGGTTACAATACACACTATTTGTTGTGACCTTGTTAGAGGATTTAATCACCCTATTAGGAGTGGCCTAGCTAAAGGTCTTTAGAACAATTCAACTAAACTGTCACCTTGTTAGAGGATTTACAAAATGGTTGTTAAACTAACTCTGTTATGAGGTTTGAAATCACTACTACAATGGTTAGAAAGAAACAATGAATTGACCTGAACAAGATGCAACTGAATTTGCTGGATACAGGTCTCTGTTGAACAATATTAGACCCTCCTTGATCAAATATGGCTCTGCTACTCCTTAATGATCTTTGATCATCCTTCAAATTTGCTTCCACAACAATCAGTCTTCATATCGCATCAACTTCTCATACCTCTACATACTTTTTTTGAATTCGCAACTTGACCTCTTACTTATACCATTTAGATGGTTAAGTCGACTCACTTATATGTTAGATTTACCACCAAACCATTTATCAGTCGGCTACATATATTACTCTTAAAACTTATTTCATAAAATAATGAAATACTTTATTGGTCAACCCTGCTCAATAAATACTGCTTTCAGGAATTTCCTGAGTTAACCATCTTGACTCGGTTAACATTGCAATATCCTAAAAATCCTTTGTCTGTCAAGTTTTACTCAGTAAGAAATGCTTCTGCCAAATTCCCTTTGATGACTGAGTGAGCTCGGTAAGAACTAAATTTCAATGATTACCTTGAAAGCTTGATAAGAACTAAATTTATAATTTTCCTTCGATGATCGAGTGAACTTGGTAAGAACTGCTTCTTCCATATTACCTTTGATTATCGAGTTAACTTGATAAGAACTGTATCTTTGCTTGGCTGACCTTTTGAGCTCGGTAGAAACTATCCTTTGCCTTGCTGACCTTCTGAGCTTGGTAGATACTATCTAATAACTGATATGACATTTGTGTGACATCAAAGACAACACACAATTGAACAATTGTATCCAATAATCTCCCTCTTTGGCATTGATGGCAACACAACATGTCATAGCAGGATGAATTTTGAAAATAGTTCTTTTTAATGACAAAATACAAAGCTCACTCTTTCATAATAATCTTTTTGCAAATTTCAGAAAGATATGACAATATAGTCTCCCTCTTTGACAACATATGCCAAAGACAACTCAAGACAATTGAATAGTATTGCACCTAATGTACTGATTCATATGAAATGCCTTCATTGATTTACTGCATCAACTGATAGATTTCCAATTATGTTACTATTGATGCATGACTAAAATTGTATTTTAGTGAGCTTCTGATAGGGGAATGACCCCTAACTTACCTCTTAAATTCAAGAATGCATCCTTAGGTAAATTTTTTGTGAATATATCAACAATTTGTTCTTTTGTATGCATATGTTCCAATCTTATTTCCTTTTCTTGCACCAATTCTCTAACAAAGTGATACTTTATGGAAATATGCTTTGTTTTTTAATGCATCATTGGATTCTTGGAGATGTTAATTACACTTGTGTTATCACAAAACATAATAACAGGTTCTTTGATTTCTTGCTTCATACCTTCCAATAATTATTTAAATCGTACAATGTTTGAGCAATTTACTGCTACTACATCATATTTAGCCTCTGTTGTGGATTGAGATGTACAATTATGCTTTTTACTTGTCCAAAAAACTAACCTTTTTCCAAGAAAGAAAGCACCTCTACTTGTGCTCTTTCTATCATCAATATTTCCTACCCAATCTGCATCAATGAACACCTTTAAATCTAGTTTTCCTCCAATTTTATACCATAATCCATAATCTTCAATTCCTTTTTGGTATCTCATGATCCTTTTGATTTCTATCATGTGATTTTCTTTTGGTTTTGTTGAGAATCTTGCTACAATTCCTACTATAAGGGCAATGTCTTGTCTTGTGTGCACTACATATTGCAACTTTCCAATCATAGATCTATACAATGTCTGATCTACTTCCTTTGATTCATCATCCTTGGTAAGTTTTAATCTGGTACACATGGGAGTCCCAACTGATTTGCAGTCTTCTATACCAAACTTTTTCAATATCTCCTTGATGTATTTAGATTGAGTGATGTAGATGCCATTCTTACTTTTTTGAATTTGAAGACCAACAAAGAATTTGATTTCACTAAACATTGCATTTCAAATTCCTTGTTCATTTGTTCTAAAAATTCCTTGCAAAGATCATCATTTCTTTTGAACAAAGTATCATCTACAAATATTTCTCCCAAAACAATCTTATTATCTGGTCCTTCTTTTATGTACAAACTATTGTTATCATTAGTCCTTTGAAAACCAATCTGAATAAGATAGTTATGCAATCTTTCATACCATGCTCTAGGGGCTTGTTTCAGACCATATAATGCTTTATGCAATTTGCAGACCATGTTTTTCTTGTCTGGATCAATAAAACATTCAGGTTGTTCAATATAGACTTCTTCATCCAATATGCCATTGAGAAATGTTGACTTGACATCCATCTGATAGACTTTGTATCCTTTGAATGTAGCATATGAAAGTAAGGTTCTAACACCTTCCAATCTTGCAACAGGAGCAAAAGTTTCTCCATAGTCTACACCTTCTTCTTGAGAGTATCCTTTGCATACTAGTCTAGCTTTGTTCCTTGATACCTTACCGTCTTCATTTAGTTTGTTTTTGAATACCCACTTTGTTTCAATCACATTTTTTTCTTTGGGTCTAGGTACAAGAGTCCATGTTTTGTTTTTCTCTATCTGTTCTATCTCCTCATTCATAGCTTCAATCCAACTTTCATTGTCTAGTGCATCTTTGATATTTCTAGGTTCAAAATCAGCAAGTAAACAAGTGTCTTTCAACTTACTTCTTGTCATTGTTCCTTCTAATTTATCTCCAATGATCTAATTTGGTGCATGATGCTTTCTGACATACTTGGCTAGCATGAGCTCCTTGCCTTTTGAGTTATCATTTTGCATCTCAACTTCTTGTTGTAGATCTGGTTGCTCAAGCTCAGTAGATGCTAACTTGGTAGCTTTAGTTTGCAACTCAAGTTCTTTTAGCTCGAGTTCTTGCAGCTCAATAGATGCTGAATCAGTTTGAACTTCTTGTGACTCAGTTAATGATGACTCTAGAGTTGAGGATTCTTGATTAATAGATATACTTGGCATTGTATCTGGTTCAATGGAAATAAATCTTTTCTAGTCTTCAAGTTCCTTTTTTCTTTCTTTTTCTATTCTTTCTACAAACTCATCAACTTTCACATGTGCACTTTCTATGACTTTGTAAGTAGATAAGTTCAAACATATATATGCTTTTTTTTGCAAGAGTATCCCAAAAATATTCCTTCATCACTTTTTACATCAAATTTTCCTTTTCTAGATTCTTTCAAAATGTAACATTTACTTCCAAATACTTTTAGATAACTTACATTGGGTTTGTAGCCATACCACAACTCATAGGGAGTTTTGAATGAGTCCTTCCTCAACTATACTCGATTCAAGGTATGAACTGCAGTGTTGATGGCTTCCTTTCAGTATTTGATAGCAATACTTTTCTTAATCACTAAGGTTCTTGCACAATCCATGATAGATCTGTTCCTTCTTTCTGTTATTCCATTTTGTTCAGGAGTTCTAGTTGCTGAAACCTATCTTTTGATTCTTCTTTCAATACAAAAGTTATTGAACTCATGTGAAATTAATTCACCACCTCTATCAAACCTTAAGCATTTTAGTCTTTTGCCTGTTTCCTTTTCTACTCTCACCAAAGACCATTTGAACTTTTCAAATGCTTTTGATTGCTCTCTTAGGTACATGACAGTCATCATTCTTGAATAGTCATCAAAAAATAGAATGAATTTTTTTTCACCAATATAACTTTCAATTCAAATGGGTACACATAAATTAGTATGCACAACTTCTAGAACTTCTTCAGTTTGATAGTTCTTTTAAAACTAGTCTATCCCATTTTACCAATTTGACAATTCTTGCATAGACCAACCTCAGGTTTTTTTATGTCATGAATACCTCTTACTTTTCTAAATTTACTGATCTTTATTAAGTTGTCAAAGTTTACATGACACAACCTCCTATGCCATAACCAACTTTCTTTAATTTGAGCAATAAAACATGAACATTCACCAAGTTCAAGATAAAATAAGTTACCTTTTTTTTGAGTGTCTGATCTAATCAGTTTTCCTTTTCCATCCAGTAATCTTACTTTTCCATTCATAAATTCTACTTTGAATCCATTATTGAGAAGCTATGCCACACTCAAAAATTTTTTCTTTAGTCCTTCTACCCAGTTTGCAATATCACATACAAGTTCCTTGGTTAGTGAGATTCTTCCTTTTCCTCTTATACAACAAGGTTCATTGTTACCAAATCTTACACTACCACCATCATAGTCTTCAAAGTATTCAAACTTAGTGTTATCACTAGTCATGTGATGAGAACAACCACTATCTACAATCCAAGTATCATTTCTGCTCATATGAGAAATAAGTGCCATTTCCTCATCATTATCAAACTCATCTTTCATAGAAATGTAAACAATTTCATGTTCTTCATCATCATCAGAATCATTAAAATCTTTAGCTATAAAACATGTTTTCTTACCTTTATCTTTGAATGATTTAAAATCTCTTTTTCCATTGTAGTTGTGACCTTTCTTCTCATCCTTGATTTTCTTATTGGGACATCTGGCAGCAATATGTCCAATTTCTTCACAAGAAAAATAGATTAGAGGAACCTTACCTTTGTATTTTCCTTTGCCTCTAGAATATTTCATTGCTAGCAGAGCTTCAACCACTTCAAGATCACTATCTAAACTTTGTTTTGATTCTTCATCACTTTTTGATTGTAGATCCTTCAATTTTTTCCCTTTTTCTTTGAGTTAAATCTTGGCTTCAAATGCTGATTCAACATTTTTTGCAGCTGGCACATAATTGTCAAAGTTGTCGAGCTCAAATACAATCAATCTTCCAACTATGGCTTCTAGATTTATCTTATGATTTTCTTCACATCTTCTTTTTTGAATTGTAGAGAATCTAATTGCATAAATGGGAAGTAGAGTTCTAAGAACTTTACTTATAACTATCTCCTCCTTGATATCTCCTCCAGATGCTTTGATTGCACTAACACATGCTTTGACTCTTTCAACATATTGTGCAATGTTTTCATCCTCTCTCATCCTCATTTGATCAAATTGTCCTCTTAGACTTTTTGCTTTGGCTCTTCTTACATTATCATCTCCTCCATAGATTTCTTTTAGCTTTTCCCACATTTGAAAGGCAGTTTTGCAATCTTTGATGTCATCAAATTCTTCATAACTCAAAGTAGATGCTATATCTATCATCATGTTGTTGTGAGTCTTCTTTTCAACATTATCATTGACAAATAATGTACCAGCAGGTTCTGCATATTTTTCATCAAGGTACTTCAGTCCTATATCTCCAATGGAAGCTAGATGAAGTCTCATCAATCCTTGCCATGCTGAGAAGTTGTCCTTGTTAAGTCTTGGAATTTCCCTCTTATAAGACATCCTAACCTTTGTCTTAGATCCTTGAAATCTTTTCCTATAAGTACCAAGAGCTCTGATACCAATTGTTGGAATTATAGATGGAGTAACTGAGGTGGAGGGGGGGGGGTGAATTAGTTATCCCAAAAATAATTCAAAAATCCCTTAGATGTCTATAATGCTTATTTACTATTCAAACTTGATAAACAATGCAGGAATACTATAACTCAGTAGATTAACTATTTAGCATTCAAAGTTATTAATATGCATACAAATAAATGAATACAAGAGACACCAAATTTAATGTGGAAAACCAATATGGAAAAAACCACCAAGTAACTAGTCACCAATTTTTCACTCTTCTGAAGTGAGCCCTATGAGGAGCCAACCCTATTAAAGGTTACAATACACATTGTTAGGTGTGACCTTGTTAGACGATTTAATCACCCTATTAGGACTGGCCTTGCTAGAGGTCTTTAGAACAATTCAACTAAACTGTCACCTTGTTAGAGGATTTATAAAATGGTTGTTAAACCAACTCTGTTAAGAGGTTTGAAATCACTGCTACAATGGTTAGAAAGCAACAATGAATTGACCTGAACAAGATGCAACTGAATTTGTTGGATACAGGTCTTTGTTCAACAATATTAGATCGTCCTTGATCATATATGGCTCTACTGCCCCTTAATGATCTCTGATCATCCTTCAAATTCACTTCCACAACAATTACTCTTCATATCACATTAACTTCTCATACCTCTACATACTTTTTTTGAATTTGCAACTTGACCTCTTACTTATTCCATTCAGATGGTTAAGTCGGCTTATTTACATGTTACATTTACCACCAAACCATTCATCAATCACCTACAGATATTACTCTTAAACATTATTTCATAAAATAATGAAATACTTTACTGGCCAACCCTGCTTGGTAAATACTACTTTTAGGAATTTCTTGAGTTAACCATCTTGACTCGGTTAACATTGCAATATCCTAAAAATACTTTGTCTACTAAGTTTTACTTGGTAAGAACTGCTTCTGCCAAATTCCCTTTGATGATCGAGTGAGATTGATAAGAACTAAATTTCTTTGATTACCTTGAAAGCTCAGTAAGAACTAAATTTCTAATTTTCCTTTGATGACTCAGTTAACTCGGTAAGAACTATATCTTTTCTTGGCTGACCTTTTGAGCTCGGTAGACACTGTCCTTTTCCTTGCTGACCTTCTGAGCTTGGTAGATACTATCTGATAACTGATATGACATTTGTGTGACATCAAAGACAACACACAATTGAAGAATTGTATCCAACACATGCTTCCTCTAGAATACGACAAGCCAAAGGAGTAGAGAGACCTCTATTAATAAAATATATATCAATATTGATAGCCTCCTCCTACATGTTTAGGGCATCCCGACATACAACATCATGCTCCTAGCATGCTCCATTATTAACCTATTCATCCATTCAACCACTCCATTTTCCTGTGGAGTCTTTGATACATTTTTCTTTCTACAAATACCATTATTAGAGCAATAAAATTCAAATTAATTTCTACAATGCTTACCACCATTATCAGATTTGAGACATTTTACTTCATACTAGTCTTGTTTTCAACCAAGCATTTCCATTTCTTAAATTTTTTAAATAAATCATATTTATGTATGAGGAAATAAACCCACACATTTCTAGTTGCATCATCAATAAATGTAACATAATAATGAGATTGACCAAGTGAAGATACCCGAGCTATTCCCCATACATCTATATGCACTTGCTCTAATTTCTAATTTTTCTTTTTCTTCCCACTCTTCGCAAAACTCATTCTCTCTTTTCTTTACCATACACACAACTTTTATAGAAAATCCATGTATTGACACATTTTAGACCTAGTAAAAATTTCTTTCAATGAAGTAATGTGCCCATGTAATTTGTGTCATAGTGTTGTACTAGAATCTACAACAATTGTTCATTCTCCCCACTCAACTAGAGCAACTATTCCTAAACATTCATTTTTCTCTAAAACAATTAAATTAGAAGGAAAATTATGACATGTATAAAGATATAAGGTCCTACTTTTACACATTTTTCTTCTACAAGGGAACAATTGGAAAGATTCCATTTTTTATCATTAAAAGTAACTGTGCAACCCTAATTAGGAAGTTTCCCTGCTGAAATTAAAGTTCTACTCATCCTTAGAATATGTCTTAGCACATGTAAGCACCAATGATTTCCATTCTACAAATTAATCTTAACTTTTCCCTTTCCAACAATCTAATAGGGTTCATTATCCCACAAATAAAAAAGTCCAAAATTCCTATGGACATAATCATTAAAATAACCTCAGTGGGGTGTGTTGTGGCCTCACAAAGCACGACCCATTTTGAATCACAAAATGGGGAACCCCCTAGTTTCACATTTTCCTTTGAGGCATCTATTTTGAAGCCTCGGTCATTTTGGACCCTCCCTTGGTTCTAGGTCAAAACCCAATCTCTAATTGGGAAGGGTCAAGTAGTTAGGCACTAGTAAAAAGGATTAAGTTTAACACTTAGAAGGGCTTAAAGTGCACACACACACACTCCACCCCTATGTTGAGGATGCACACATGCACATTAGAGATGCACACCTTCACAAAGTGTGTAGCTACAGAGGTGCACACTTTGGTCCCCCAAGGACCTATAATAAACCTCCCTTTTTCTTAGACAATGCATAACAAGCCATGCACACCAGGAACATGTTATCAAGATGTGCATGTGTGCTAGTGAGTAGCTATGCACTTTGTTAATTCCAAAGAAAATTAGCACACTACTCACCTTCCAAGGTGTTCTAGGTGTGCTAGTGCATAAAACTAGCTTTTGCAGGGTGGGTGTGGAAATCCACTATCTTGTCTCTTTTGAGTGATGTTGAACCAATTTTATTTTTTTAGTCTAAGACTTGTGTAGTCCTCTTTTTGGTCTTCCAACATAAGATAACTAATGTTTTCCTCTTTGTGTAGATAAAAAGGCATCATTAACTTGTTGGGGTCATCACTTTTGATGAAGAGCTTGGAATTGAAAACCATTTACACCATTGGAAAGAAGAACTAAAAAAATATAATGTTTGTCTCTAAAATAGGGAGCCTTTGGCTTCCTAGTTTTAGAGCCTAGAAAATCTTGTTAAAAAATATATGAAAAAGTTTCAAATATTTGATCATTTGGGATAGTCTAGATCATCTTTTCTCTAACCATGAACAATTGAGAAGTCAGAGAGAAGAAAAAATCAAGGAATAGACTTCATAGTGCACAAAGTGCACATAACATGAAGGTGGGGAACATAACATGCAAATGCATGTAGATCATTATAGCATCTTCATTATCAACATCAATAGAGATCCCACCTAAGCTAGTAACCTTCACTTTGAAGGAGTCACACTGAAGATCAAAGATATAGAGGATGGACACATGAACCAAAATAGCTTCCTCATGTTATGAAACTATTAATGATAAGATTCAACACATGTACTTTGGGAGTTATGATAGAAGAAGAAGAAGGAGTTCAATTCTATGAAAATTTTGGGCTATAAAGAGTGGTATAATATCATCAAGAAGGGAAAAATAAGTACACAAGAGTGCTCCCAGACCTCACTTAAGAAAAAATTAGAAATTGTTTCCAAAATAGAGAACTTTGATTTTTTAGTGAATTGAGCACCTTGAACAAATTCCCTAAAGGTTCGTAGGTGTGCAAGGTATGCAAGGTACGCTATTCTAGAGGCGTGTTTCCAATTTTGAGGAAGTGATAGTGCACCGACAGTTAACTCCCAATTGCTAATTTAAAGAATTTCATGCACCATAAATGCATTCCGATAGTAATTTAACTCTTACAAACTCTTAGAGAAGGTTGAGCTTCCAATTTTAGATCCTTTAGGGACTCTTAGATCCTCTTACAACTCCCTTCTTCTTATCTACTTCTTTTATTATTTTAAGTCATGTAAAGGCTCATGCAACCATTAATTTATATAAACAAGTGTGCAGACAAACATAGCACCATTTAGAGAGTCAGTTTGTATATAATTATATTTTTTTTACTAATTTTAAGCATATGTTTGCAGTCTAAGAGCTCTCATTCTTGACACAAAAATAAGAGATGATTTCTTATAAATTCAGGAATGTACCATGTATTCCAGGTAATTATTTTGATGTAATAATATATGCTATTGATGCTCTCATTCTAAGTGTAGTTATTCTTGTCAAAATGTGTTATTTTTGTGGATTCTTGTTCATGAATAATAATGGAGTCAATGGTTTTCTTGTGTTGATTTGATTGTGTAATATTTTAGTTCTGGTGTTTGTCGCATGTTGATGAATTTTGCTGATGTATTGAGTGTTGGAAATATAAGGTAGACAAGGTTACTAAGAGGGGAGGGGTGAATTAAAAACCAATAAAACTTTGTCTTAGTTCACAAATTAATCTTTCATATAATATTCTGATTTAATTGTATGTATGAAAGAATGAAAGGAAATAAACATTCATAACACTTTGACACAAGATATGGTGACCTAGAAACCTTACAAATAGATAGTAAAATTGGGGTGGGGATGATACCCACAAGTTTTAGTACTGTAGTATAAAGTTAACTTGTTAAGGCTAACAATTGACCACTTCTAGTGATCTTCCCTATTAGGAGCAATAAGGACTATGAGGTCCACCTTGTTAAATGATTTATAATCATACAATGAAGTATGCACTTGGTTAGGAGATTTAAAAAAGACTATTATGTCTACCTTGTTAAAGGATTTGACTAATGCTCCTGTTAGGATGAACTAGTGGCTAATATCTGATATGTAACTTTGATTTGCTAGTTGAGATTCCTTGTATTGCAATGATCACTTGACTATGATAGATAAATCTCTAATGTCCCTCACACTATTTATAACCTTCTTTAATTCTAACTTCTTCTCATTATATTTTTTTACCTACTTCCTTGGATATGAGATAATGCATTACATATATACCAATCCAAATTGTAACTTATTGGAGTTAGCTACAATACTAATTTCATCATAAAGTTAACTTGTTAAGGCTTACAATTGACCACTTGTAGTGATCTTCCTTATTAGGAGCAATAAGGACTATGAGGTCCACCTTGTTAAAGGATTTATAATCATACAATGAAGTATGCACTTGGTTAGGAGATTTAAAAAAGACTATTATGTCTACCTTGTTAAAGGATTTGACTAATGCACCTGTTAGGATGAACTAGTGGCTAATATCTAATATGTAACTTTAATTTTCTAGTTGCGATTCCTTGTATTGAAATGATCACTTGACTATGATAGATAAATCTCTAATGTCCCTCATACTATTTATAGTCTTCTTTAATTCTAACTTCTTCTCATTATATTTTTTTACCTACTTCCTTGGATACGATATAATGCATTACATATATACCAATCTAAATTGCAACTTATTGGAGTTAGCTACAATACTAATTTCATCATAATTCACAAAGTTGGCCCAAATGCTATAACTCAAGCCTTGAAGACAAACACATTGATGTTTTGATACATGAAAAAATACTATCAACACTCAAAAATCTTTGGCACTTGCTTGAACTTGAAGCTTGTTCCATACTAATCACTTCCAAGTAGCTTTTATTTGGTTAGCACTATGTGACTTGGTGAACTCTGAGGAACTTGATAGCAACTAGAACGCTAGGTTATCACTGCATGACTTAGTCAACACTAGATCCACTTCATTAACCTTATGAGCTCAATATACACTATTTGACTTGGCTAACACTACAGAGCTCCATTAACACTATGATCTCATTCACTTCCACTAACTAGTTTGGTAGCCTCTACTATGCTCGGTTTGCATTGAACTTTGTCTTTGAAGCTTGGAAAACACTACACAGCTTGGAAAACACTATAACCTGACTTAGGTACTTGGTAGATACTATATTATAACTTCTTGTCTTAGGAGCAACTAAATCACTTGGTTAACACTACAAGCTAAATGATAAGCTCGATATCCTCTATAGAGATTGGTAGCAATGTATCCAATTGACTAAGTTAACACTACAAGCTAAATGATAAGCTCGGTAGCCTCTATAGAGATTGGTACCAATGTATCCAATTGACTAAGTGTTGAGTCACTAATAGAAAAATTGAACTTAATGTCAACAATCTCCTCCTTTAGCACTAATGACAAAAAAACTTATGAAAAAAATGTAATTGTTAAAACTATAAGTCAAAAAAATTATTTTCCTTCATTCGGTGTCTTTAACTCGATTTTGACTTCTATCTACTATGGCTTGATAATATACATTATTTATTTTTATTTTTCACAATTGCTTTTGTAAAGGGATTTTCTTCTTATCCATACTACACTATGATGCTCCCTCATACATATATCTCTCCTATATGAATACAAATGGAGTATAGTATACTTCTCATCCTTTACATATTACTTATCCCCTATTCTTATTCATATAATATACACTTCTCCCACTTTTTGAAAAAAATGCCAAAGGTGTATAATATCTATATGTTTATACCTAAATGTGACAAAATTAAGAATGTACCTTTAAAATAAGTATAACTATCTTGTCCAATTTTCTTGTAGTACCTTGCTTGAATGCAATGTAATCCCAACTTCTGCTGATAATTCCATCATGTGAGCAGCTATGGAGAAGTTGTCATCATAGATGAGTGCCTTTGCATGTGTAATATGTTCCTACAATGCATCCATGTTTAGAATAATCATGCATTGGATTTTTGCAAGTGTGGTCATGATCTTGGCTTCTTCCTTCAATAATTCTACCTATAGACCTGTCAGATATCTAATCTTTGAATAATTTGCAGAGCTAAGACTTGGTTCAAGTATCATATGGTGTGAACTTTCCTTCATTTCTTCATCTATTTATTGAGATCATATAGAAGATCAAATGTTTGCAAGTATTTTTTTCATAATTTTAAAATGTTTTCTTGTCTTTTACTTGGTCTTTTTGGAGGTCTTATGCTCAAAATTTGAAATTGAAATGTTCACTAGTTCTTAGAATTGGTCAGTCATAGACTCACTATTTTAGAGACTATAATTGAATTTCTAATTATTGTTTCGAATGGTGTAAGTAGTTTCAAAATATGAGCTCTAGGTGAAAAGTTATTACCCTCACAAGTTGGGGTAATTAAACACCTAGTTGTGAATAGTTTAGTTTTATTTTTTTATTTTTTTATTATAGTCACATAAAAATTTCAAATTCATGGCTATGGTGACTATTCATATTCCATAATTTGATATATTCTTTCAATTCAATTAATAAGATGGCTTTTGGTTTGCATACAACTCTTTCGAGTTTTGCAAGGTTTTCCAGAACTTGAACATTGGCATCATAGGTAATTTGATTAAACAAATATTGTGTTTGCAACCTACTTCTTAAATTTAGATCATCTATTTTGGAAAAATTATCCTTAATCTCCTTTTTAAAGATAAATATGTCATTTAACTTGACAAATACTGAAACAACATTATTAAAAAAGGTTTCCAATGAAATAAGAATACTAGCTAACTCTATTTGAAATATTGCAATTCTTTGTCCAACTTTCTCTAACACTTTGTTCTCAAATTTCCATTATTCTCTTTGAAGTATCTTATGCTTTGCATTTAATGCTTCATTGAATCTATGGAAAATTTATGCTAATTGATCAAGATTAGGTTGATTACCATCAACCTCAATACTTAGAGCATCAAAATAATGCTCTTTATCTCTTCAAAAACTTGATTTTCCTTCTTCTTCTCTTCTTTGAGCCTTTTCTTATTAGCTCTCTTCTTTATTAGTTCACCCATGGTATTCATTTGATCAGGGGTGAGGGTAAAGATATATCAATTTGGTATAACTATATTCTCATCTAGATTAATAGCTTCCTTTTCTTTGGCCTTTTCCATAAAAATGGTGAAAATATTTTTTCCCCCTTGTCTTGTACTTTAGTTCTTGGTTGAGACTAGTTCTCAACCATCATTCTACTAGTTATGGATATGCTTAGAATGGAAACAATTGTGGAAACTAATGGACTAGGAAAAAATGTTGAAATAACACTAACAAAAAAAATACATCATTGCTGCTCTGATGAGCTTGATGATGGAGTAACTTGTTTCTTCGTAGATGAAGTGTTGGGCCCTTTTGTCAATGTAACATTTAGCTAAATAGATTTAGATCTTGGTTAGGTGCTTAGTATAGAGTGGTATCAAAAATCAACTCAATATAAGCTATCTCTGAGCTAGATTGCACCAAGGTTGTACTTGGAGAGTCAGGAAATAAGGCCATGACTGTTGCTACAATTTTCTATACATTAGTTTCCTCAATACCTTTTATCTCTAGAATACTTCCTCTAGTAGCTTCATGTTCCTCTTCCTCATCATCTAACTCATCATCTTTAGTTCTATATCTTCTTCCTCATCATCATCATCTTTGTCATCAACATGAACAACAAAGACATTGGGTTGATGCAATTGATAGATGTTTTTCCATGTAGTTGTAGCTTCCTTGACCACATATTCAATGTCCTTCATAAATATCATACATGTGTTTAATTTAATAGTGAACTTCTCTTCTTTTTTCCTCAAGGATTCCTTTACCTCCTTTTTATTGAGATTTGGCATGAGCTGATTCAAGGTCTACTCAAAGATTTCCATGAAAGTCTTTGTTGCACTTTCTCATCTAGGTTTGATTACCTGTAGAAGTTCATTAGAAATTTGTTGTGCAAGATGATCTAGTGAGTACTTCCATTTTCCCAATTTTGACAAAATCATATCCTTAATCTTATTTTTCTCATCTGCATTCTTGGTCTCATACTTAAGAGATTTTAAATTTTCCATGTCAGCTCTTATTTCCATTTTCTTTAATCTTTCTTAAAGTGTAGGTGCATCTCTTTTGAAGATTATCTACTTGGCTTCATCTTCACCTAACTTCAATTTCTTCCTTGACTTGGCTTCCCTTCTAGTGAATACAATAGGGGATGACTTGGTAGATCTAATTATGATAACCTTTCCGTTTTTCCTTAGAGGCTCTTCTTCCATAGATTTTTCTTCTTCTACTTCATCCTCTGCATCATCATCTTCAATATCATCACCTTTTCCCTCAGTAAGCATTAGAGGGGAACATGCTTACTTTGTGCCTTTCTGTAGCTTCTCTACTCTTTTCCTTACTTTATTTACTTCTTGAGGTAGCTTAATATCAATCTTTATTCTTACCTTAGCTTCATCATATGTTCTGATGTATGTATCTTTGGGATCCATAGGCTCATTCAATAGAGCCTCTATGATATCATTGGTGCCATCAATGTTAACCTCATACTCTAGAGGCTTAACCAATGCCACTCTAGGTCTAACTTCTTGAATATATACTTTGTCATTGTCCACCATGAAATGGATATCATCCTTGTAATCTTCTACAAGTTTCTTAGGGATCCTAAATCTATTGTTCATCTTCTCTTTGAATGTTTCAAAGTAGTTATCCATGATTTCACCCATCTCTGCTACATACTCATTAATATGATACAAAATAGGAACATCTTTCCTCCACACTATTGTACCTTTGGAAGGGAAGAATTTCTAAGCAAGGAAGAATAAACATGTTAAAAGAGATTCAAACTTAGATAGATTATTCTTTGATCCGCTAATTCTCTCCATGGTTTTTTTGAATTGATTCAATAGTAACTAAGAAAGGTGAACCTTCACAACCTTGTATGCAAGATCAAAAATTTCACATGACACATTGTTTAATCTTGTAGAACTATAAATCTTGTACACAATAACATGAATGTCAAACTTTAGCTCCATGTGTTTTATACCACTAATCTTCATACCTCTTTTATCATACTCAACAAGATTTTGTGTTTCCAATTCGACCTAGCCTATGGTTTTGGTCGTCTTTTCTTTATTTAGCATTGGGAGCCTAGTGATCCTATAACTCATTTTCTTCATTATCTAAATAGGTCATTCCAATCATAACTACCCATTGTGTACATGACATAGGATACATCTCATTCACTTGATCTAAAAGTCTCTTGGCACATGAGAGATATGTGTCAAGCCATTGGTTTACAAATATTGATATTGAGTCTTCAATGCACCATCCAAAAAAAAATTCCTTGAATGCTTCATTCATCTCTAGGGTTTTGATTTTGTAAATATAAAGTGATAAAAGGAATAGAATTTGAGACTGAGCACTAGCTAGATCAAGTGCTTTCACAATTGCTTCACTCAACTTGAAATTTGGTAACTTGCAATCAACTCCACGAACCAACATTTTATAACCTTTCATCACTTTGATGCTTGGTGATGCCATGCTTGGTAGGGTTTCTAAAACCTTCATGAACTCTTCAATAAAAAAATACTCAATTTGCTCGAGGGCTCTAAAATCACTTTGGAATAATAGCTTTGGAAATTCATGGTGAAAGAAATGCCTTTGATTTCTTTCTTTTAAGAAATTTCCCTTGATCAGTTTCCATTAATGCTTTGTACTTCACACTCACTTGTTGATAGGTTGTCCTCCACTTAGTTTATTCATTAATATTTGGGAGACATCTATAGGTCAATAGAGTTACCATCATTCAATAGGAACTGCTAACTTGAGTCCACAACAGTATACAACCAACCTTTCTTGGTGAGTTCTTACAACCAGAACTTGCTCAGTGAGATCTCTAGCTTTCCATCATTCTCTGTGATCCCTACACATCTTAAATGTTGAATAGTTCATTCTACTTGCTAGGTAGAATTAGTGTTACATTACTTTATTTGAATCATAGTATAGTGATCTCCATAAGGAACTAATTTGAAATGATTGGACCTTCCAACTCATTGAATTGAGTGTCATTCACTTCATGATCATGGTTTGCATTCTCTAGAAAATTTGGTACCCATTGTTGTGTTAGAAATATAAAATACTGAGAGGGGGTGGGGGGTGAATCAATATTCTACAATTTTTTTTCACCAACTAGATATTATCAATTACTTTGAAGCATACATAAGAAAGTAAACAAGTAATCATGAATATTAATAGTAACCATGGACAAAGATAACTCATAATACCATATTTTGTTAACTAAAGAAACCATGGCCAAGGGAAAACCCTAGCAAGATGATACCCACTAGATAATATACCAATATATATGTTACTTGTTAGAGGATAGATCTTGTTAGGAGTCAATGAGAAAATTTAGTATAGAGAGTCAATGTTAGGAGACTTTGAATCCCTATTAGGAGTTGTAATATAGTATATGCAAGATGAGCCCACTGCCCAAACATGCACTTCCAATTAGAAAAATAGATCACTACCAAAACAAGTAATTAGTCTTTGAGTATAAAGGTGTTGTAACTTCTTTCTTGAATGATCTTTGATCTCAGCTTGATCTTGAATCACAAAATTAGGTTCTAAAAACTTCACATATATCACTTCACAGAAAGTTTACATATCACTTATTACAATACAATTGCACACTTCTTTCCACAAGATGTTCTTTGCACAAATACCAGGCCATTTCACAAATGTTTGCTAGGTTTGCTAATAAAATAATATACTTTTCCAACTTAGAGTAAACATCTAGGATGTTGGCCCTAATTGGTCAAGTAATTATTTTGTAAACAAAATAATTCCTTTAGCTTTAATTCTATTGTTCTGCTTCATTGGTAAAATGTGAATAACTCTTTTGTACTATCTGTACTGATGTTTGAGGCCATACACATCATCATCAATATGTATATATCCACCATATAACTTTTCTAGACATAATATGATGTCAGAAAAATGTTACATAGAAAACAATAGGCTGCTACAAACAAATTTCATACTTAGACAATTTCCTGGGTACCAAAAGCTAACCATCTTTAATTCTGAGGTTTTATATAAGCATGTACATTATGTATTTCCATAAATGAAAAAAATTACATATCTTCATTATCCAATTGTCAACAATCTCCCCCTTTGGCATTGATAGCAACAAAATAGGGAAAATTGGCTAAGTATCAAAATCTTGTCCAAAACATTATAGTATTAATACATTAGTCATCTTTTACAATTGATCTATCTTACATATGCTCCCTATTTTGATATGATTTTATACCTTACCCTACTTAAATTTTTCTTATGCATCTTCTCCCCCTTTGACATCAATGACAAAGGTCAAAATGTGACAAAAATGAAAAAAATGCTCATCTTCTATTAAAACCTTTGTTCACCTACCTTAAGCTGATAACATCTTCATGCAATTTTCAAAACATATATTAAGACTATTCAAACCTTTTTATCCAAGTGTCCTTGGTTGTTTAAGTAGAAGTGAGAATTGCACATAGGGCATATGATACAATCTCAACTACATTGAGATCAGAGTATAAGAAATTTGATTAGCTTTCCTCGGCTTTGACACATTCCTCCAATTGTCTCTCAATAGTTGACATCTTCAAAGAAATAGACTCTTTTAATTCTAATAATCTCTTCAAAATTTATTCTTTCGCAGGTTCTAGTTTCTTGATATCATTGTGAACACTGACCAGTTGTCCTTCAAAGTCATCAACTTTGTTGGAAGGTTGTTGCATCTAGCTTGTTAGATCTTCCAGCTCACTCACCTTTCCTTCAATCTTGTTTTCAAAATCCTTGGTCAACTTATGAGATAAAGTACACTTAATATACAATACCTTTCCATCTTGTTGACATCTATGAAGTTCCTTGATACAAGTATCAAGAATTAGAAAATCATTCTTGATATTATGAAAAATGGTGCTTAATATATTGGCATCATGAAAAATTTGGGTCTTTGACTCTGCAATGTTCAACAAATTTGTAAATTCCTCATCAAAACAATTTAATACTACTTGTGCCCTTTGTTCGAGATCTACCTTTGTATGCTTGACTGCTAGAGTACTATGTAATCTCTTAGTTACCTCCACTAAGGTTCTTTGTAACCTCTTTACTTTTCTATTTTTCTCAATCAGTTTTGTCAGAGATGAGATCAAGTTAGTTTCATCATCATCATCACTTATTAGGCTAGCAAGAAAAAGTGGAGTAGATGAACTAGATGGTTTAGTTTCATCTTCCTCTTTCTTCTTTTCTACTACTTCCTTAACTCTTCTCTCTTCTTTCTCTTTCTCCTCCTTTTCTTTATCTTTCCTTCTCTTTGTTTTCTTCCTCCTCTACTATTTTCCTCTTTTCTTCTTCTACTCTCCTTTCATTTCTTCTTCAAGTAATTTATTCATTGCTTCTTTGATCTTTCTCTTTTCTACCTCTAATTGCCTCTTTTCTTCCTCAATTTGTTTCAATTGATCTTGAATGACCTCATCCTATGCTTCAGGTTGATTGAAACTTTCAAAAGGGTTAGTGTCATCAATGTTGATAGTAACATTGGTCTGGTCAATCTACATAGTGTCACCAATTATTGACACTTTCGAAGTTTTAGGTGCTGGTGTAGGTGTTGCCTTTGACTCTATCATCATTTGATTGATAGCTACAACTATTTCACTTCTTATTATATTTCTTCTTCTTTACTAGATTACATAATTATCAACAATGACTTTTGTCTTTTTCCTAGTTTGGTAGCCTATTACTTGACTCTTTTAGTTTTGGTAGTCACAACCTCAACTAATCTTTTAGATTTTCTCTTTGGCTGACATGGCTTTTCAGTTGATACTTTGGCATATTGAATGCTCTATTCTGAAGAAGTTTCTACAATTAACACACTAGATGGTTTCCCAAATGATAATGGTTGCACATAAATTATTCCTTGTTTCATTGTCTACCTAATTGTTGGTGACTCACTTTCTCTCATACTGCCCTTAGTTAGAGCTTTCTTCATTATTGTCTCAATTTTTTTGTGAGATGCTTTCTCCAAGGATTCTTGATAAGATGACTAGGTAATCTATTCATATGTTCCAAATCTATACTCAACATGGTTCTTTATAGAGTTCAACAATAGATTAATATATCCAATTGCTACATCATCATTGAATTCATAACCTAAGGGAGAAAGGAATATATCTCAGGGTTCTATGGCATGAATATGAGTTAAATTTGTAACAACCATAACACATATATCATCTTTGAATCTTTCTACAATTCCAAATCTTTGTTTCATCGCATCATCAAATGTTTTCATTATCAATTTTTTTTCATCCTAGATTTTTTTTGTTGGATGTCTTCTACATACATCTATAATCTTTTCCATGGTACATCTCTCACTACTCATAATCTCTATAACTACTAAGTATGAAAATCTCAAGTACATGAAAGAATATATGATTGATCAATGATTGGAATCTAAACACATCATTCTTTTTCCTCTTGATTTTCTCTAAGTTTTCAAGGAATTGCATTCTCAAAATTTCTAATAGGTTAACTTGTTCTTTCTTGAAACAAATCTTATAATCTGCATAGATGAATCCTACTAATAATTCATCAATTTTTAAACTTGCACAAATATAATAGCCAATGATTCTAGTTAGGAATCTTACATCATCTTGTTTAATGGTGCTAATCACCATGGCCTTCCCATTATAAAATTCCTTAGTGTAGCTCTCAACCTTCTTCTTAACTAGATTGTCACCTATAGCTACACTTCCTTTTTTGCTAAGACTAGTTACCTCATGATTAAGGTTGGCTAAAATGTCAACTACATTATCTTCCATCCATAGTTTTCCATCATGAATTCTACTTAGTATGATCTGAGTCCATTCTTCATTGTCCAATTCTTGGTAGAAGTGATATTTGAATAGGTCTAGCTCTTTCAAATGTTAAAATATGGGTTTTACTAACATATCATTGTTAAAGACAATTTCCATATCTTTGTTCATAAACTCACTCCCAATAGTTTCAAACTTGTTATTAAGATAACATCCTATGTCTTCCAAATATACTATGTTGTTCAAAGTAATAGATAATGTTGAATTAGGGTTTCATTCTATGAGTTTCATAGAAACAAACTTCAATTTTGGTCTCTCCTCATTCTCAACATTCTAAACTACTGACATATCCATGATTTTGTTAAATATAAACTTTATCAAAGAAATTCTTTGGAGAAATGACAAAATACCTATTTCTGAAATAGGGTTTATTTAAAAATTACCCTGCAAAGTAACTTTTGAGTGCTCTATGCTTCTGATGTGATTGCAATAAAGTGGTAATCAAGTGTGTACTCCATTTTATTCATTCAATTCAAACTTACATTAATTGCATACTTTGCAAACATGAAAAAGCTATCAATTACATTCAGAAATCAAATATTTTCTCAAAATCTTTTTTTGATCTTCAAATGCTACCCAAGGTTTACCATAGCTTCCTTGAATCATGACAACACTCCAAGGAACTTCACTCCATGAAATTCATTGTAAAAACATAATTTTCATCTTCTACTATAGAATTAACTTTTTTTTATCATAAAAACAACTCTTAATTCCTTCATAACAAGTTCTAATAAGCTCCAAATTGAAAGAGAGCTTAGCTATAATCCAAACTTATCTTTATACACCTGTTCCCAACTTCGCTACCCATAGTTCAGTATCTAAATGAAGTTTCAAAGTCTGGTGTGGTGATTAAGATTAATTCAACTTAGTTGAATCAAACTCAATTACTGACTTCAATTTTCTTGTCTCTGCATCGTCTAACTTTTTTCTGTAACATTCAATCCCTTTACAAATGCCTCATTAAGTTCTTCTTGAAGTTCACTGACTACATTTGTTTGCTCCTCATTGTCTTTCTTAGTTCTGGAGTTATTCTTATGGCTCCTTTTGTCATTTCTGATGTTTCTTCCATTTTTCCTTCTTGTCCAGAGGTTTCTTCCATTGCTCCTTCTATCTCTAAAGTTTTTTTCCATTCTATAATACTTTTTTGTATGTCCAAAGTTGTTGCATAATTGACATACTGGAGTTCTGCTTGTAAGATTTTGTTGATCAATAGGTGCATGTCAATTTTGGGCTATGTGTCCAAAGTTGTTACAATTATAACACATGACCTACCTTCTTTCTTCATAAGGTTTTCCTTCTCTCAATGTTCTCTCATTAAATCTTCTTCTATATGTAGGTTTAGTATTTCTAGGAATTCTACTATTCCTTCTATCATTATAATATTTAGGTTTCCTAAAGTCAATTGCTTTATGACTCATACCATGACAATTAAGACAATAAAAATCTAGAATATGATTAAATGACTTATTTGTATAACCTCTTTTCATACGACCTATTTCATTACATGAAAAAAACTTACCTCTAAATTCATACTTGGTTTCCTTAGGAGATTCCACTTGGGTGGGTTCATCCAATTTTATAATTTCCTTCTCTTGTCCATCTTCATTACTTTTATCAAAAAATTGACTAGATTCAATCTTATCATTAGATTTATCTTTTCCTAACAAATCTGATCTATTTTTAGGTTTCTTTATAAAAATATTAAATAGATAACCAAGACTAGTCTTATCATAGGTAGGTCTTTGTATTGACATTGAAGCATCAATATTTTCTCTGCTAGAATAAACTTATTCAAGTTGTACTTTTATTTGAGTCAGTTCACCTTTCACAATAGTGTTGTAATTTTAAAGTTCCTCATGATCTTCTTTTAATGCTTCAAGCTTAGATGTCATCATTTCAAGATTGGCTCTAAGATTTTAATTTATAGTCTTCAAATTAGATACAACTTTTCTAGGATGATTCTTCAATCTCAACTGTAGATTGGTAATCTACAATTCATGCTTCAAGATCTTGTACTCCATTTTTAGATTTGAAAAATCATCATCACTAGTTTCATATTTAATAGATTCAGGCTTGGATTTGAGATGTTCAATCTTGTCATTCAGTTGTCCAGTGTATAGTTTGGAGTCTTCCTATCTATCTTTCAACTTTATCTCTTTAGTAAGAAGATCAATTTGTTCAAGTGTCTCTTCAAGGTTCTTCATCAACTTTTACATATCCATAGGGATCTCACTCAAGATGCTAAGCCTCTTTAAAGCAACCAAACTCTAATACCAATTGTTAGAAATAGGGAATACTTGGGGGGGCAGGGGGGTGGGGAGTGAATTAGTATTCTATGAACTTTTGTCTCTAATTGGATATTATTAATTACTTTTAACCATACATAACAAGGTAAATAAGTTATGTTGAATAGTAATAGTTACCATGCACAAAGATAACTCATAATTGTTGATCTCAGATCGGTTTTGACAAGTGAGTTTCAACACACTTAAACCATTTACTTAGTTCTTGCTAAACTAGTAATACATATGAAGCACAACATAAAAATATTAGACTAGGCTGAGTTGCAAGGAGTGCTGAGTCACTCATGTACCGACTCACTCGTGTGCTGAGTGAACTCAAGTGCCGAGTAGATAGACCATGTCAAGTTAATTTGAGTGCCAAGTAAATAGTAGATGCTGACCAATTTAGGTGCTAAGTAAGAAGAAAACATAAAATGTATGTTGAGCATCAGAGACTTAAAATCTCAAGTAAGATAGTTTGGACATATTTATTTGTAATGGCACAAAAAACTATGTAAAACATTTTTGAGCTGACTTAAGGATAGATTTCAACCTTTTCAAGATAAGGATCAATCTATATGTGGATTCCCTATGCAATTGCATGCAGCCAATTAGAAAATGTGAAGGTTTAAGTGGCAAAATGGATGAATCTTAGTTGTATATTTATACCAAACCCTAAGCCACTAGAGTCTTCTTAAGGAAGACAAAGCCCTAAATTTTTAATGATGATAAGAACAAGATAGAAGGGGTGAATGATCAAATTAGGGAAGTGAAAAAGATAGTTTACAAAGTATTCAAGGTGACTTAGTAGTAAGAATGAATTGCAGAATTAGTTAAGTGAAGAATAGAGAATAGGAAAGGATACAACATTGATACATCACATTGTAAAGGATTAATCAAAAATTGGATAGAGGTGACCTATTATTAGGCAAGCAAGTCTCAACTATATGATCTATGCTAAGGCATTTTGATAGGTAATTTTAGTTAAATATCTTAATAAAGTATTCCTAATAGCTTGTATGAAATTCTTTAATAAGGTGCTTACTTAATTGTAAGTTGAAGTCCTTTAACCAAGCACACTTCTAACAAGCTATTAAAATCCACTAACAAGGTGGGACTTAATATTCTTTGTAAGCCTATAATAGGGCAAGCCTTTCATAGTGCAAATCATGATTCATGATCAAACCATTGTAACCTTAATTGGATACACTTTATTGCTTTAGTAGTGAATATTTGTGGGTGTCATCCCCAAACTAGTTTTACCTTCTCACTTGGAGAGTTTCTAGGTAATCATATCTGGTGTTATGTGTGTGATTTGATTACATGTTTACATGATTGATGCATATGTCTTACATGTTATTTTATTGTATTAATGCATGTGATATATGAATAGTATGTGGGATCACACCTAATCAAACTAGACAATTGAAAGGTATGTGGGACTGATATTCAAGTGAAAATATCATACATTAGTTCCAAAAAGGGTGATAGTACTGAAAAAGACTACATTAGCATGAAAGAAGATACAAGATGTTGTTATAAATTCAAGTTAAATATTTAAAGTTCTCATGTTGTTGCTGAGCATGAAATGTCTCCTATGTATCTCGAGTGGAATGCTAGTAGATGAAAAGTTTGTAGTAGTTGTTGAGTGATGGTAATACTAATGGATGTTGAGTGATTTTGAAATTGAAGTTGATGTCAAGTTTACAATTGTACAAGCATTAAGCATTAAATACAAGGGGTTTGAAGGATATATGTTCGATTTCATTCATTATTTTTCATTTTGAATTCAAGAAAAGAACAATCAAAGGGAAGGCAATTTAGAAAAATTTTCATGGCATTTGCAATGAATTTGAAAACAATCTTACACTAGTTCTCTAGATTTTACAAGGTATTTATCTCAAGCTAAGCTACGCAATTTTAATTTGCATAAACCCTAGTTTGACAAAAAACATCTATTTTGAAGAAAGTAGAAGGGAAAGTGGTTTTGAATGTTTAGCTTGTTAGTAACAAAGTCAAAAAACCTATATTCAAGGCCATCCTTGACATAACATACAAACAAGATCCTTCAGGCACCTTATCTATGATCTTGTCAAATGTCATAATGGTTCAAGATGTAAGGAGATGTTATAACTGCAAAATTGGTAGCATTAGGGACTTGGAAATAAGAGAAGCATATGAGAGATTGTGTGAAAATGGTATTCTAAAGGAATAATATAAAATCATTGAGAAGAAGGGTTCAACTTGTGCCCTAGGTTTTCTGAGTGTATTCAAGACCGAATGTATTAGAGTTGTGTTGAGCCAAATACATGATAGATTCTTATGGCTGGAGGGTGGACCAATTAAGATCATCAATAGGATAATTCATAGGGTTACTAGCTACCCAACCCTAGATCGACCCAAGACTCTAAGGAGTGATTCAAAGGAAGTGATAAAGAAAAACACTGGGACAAAATGGAACAAAAGAGAGATGACAATAGACACTATCACTAATCCATTATTAAACTTTGTCATTAGGGTAATTTCTCACAAATTCTATCAATCTAGTAGATTGAATAGTGTACCTTGTATTGCAATAGATGTTGGCTACAAGATTGTGAAGAAAGATCATACTTATGATCTAGTTGAGCTTCAACTCCAATAACTAATGGAAAATCTTGGAGCAATTAGAAAGGCCAAGAGCGCTTAATGTAAATTTAGTTCAATACTTTTCTATATATTCTTCTATGTACAAAATACATTTCCCTCCTTTGGTACAATAAGATAGAAAAAAAATAGGTCAATCATAGTGCAAATCAATGAATTTATTGAAAAGATGGGAGACAAATTTGAATCATTGATGACAAGCTATGTTGAAGACTTTAAGAAATAAAAGAAGCAAAGAATGAGGATACATGTCTCATTGGTTGAACAAAATTACAATGATATATGTATTAAGGTTGATGTTGATTACACCTTTGTAAAGTCTGTCACAGTAAGGGTTAGATGGTTAAGACCACTTGAATATGAGATTAATGTTGATGAAGCATCAACATCAATAACTACACTCCTAGCAGAGGAAATTGACAAGACTACAAAAATCTTTGAAAATTATGATGTGATGAAATTAAAGATTGAAATGGAGTTGAAAATTTCCTCCACAATCAAGAAGAAAGATAAACTGGTAAAGAAGTTAAAGGCTAAATTTGGTGAAGGTGCAGGTGAGGAAGAAGAGGATGAAGATGAAGAGGATGAAGAAGAAGAGCAAGAACAAACACAAGGACCTCTTGCATTAACTCAAGGTTTGGGAGAGGATAAAGAGGTGGAAAAAGAAGGTGTTGAGGAACAAGAAATTGAGGAAACACCCACACATGCCAAGCCAAAGAAGAGAAAGGCTAAGGCACAACCAGTGGCCAAGAGAAAGAAAATTGCCAAACCTTGCCAAGTCAAGCCAAGTGCACCTACCACTAGAGCCAGCACACATGCCACAACACAAAAGGTAAAGGAGAAAGCCAAACAAATAGAGCAAGGAGGACAAGTGCATAAGAAGAAAAGAAGAAAATATGTTGCATAGTAGGTTTTAGATGAAGAAAGAACTAAATTGGATGACATAAGCCAATTCAAAGTTGTAAGTCATAAAGCACTTTCAAATATTGAAAATTTGTGTGAAAATGTCAAGAATAATGTAGATATATCTGGATTAAAGCATATTGATTTTGAGAAACTTGAGAAACAAGTACAAAATCTAGTGGAAGAAGCCCTATATGCAATGATGTCTAAATTTAAGATTACACCATTAGAATTTTCCAACTCAGTACCCAAGAATTTATATGACTTACTTGAGCAAAAATGGTATTCTTGTTTAAATTTAGGAAAACAAATAAGTGAAACCACTTTGGCCCAAGTAATGCTAGAACTAATAAAAGGGTATATTGCTAAGCCTGCTAAGAAATATGGAGTTAGGTTTACACCTAAGTATAGAGCCTTCAGTATACTTCAAAAAAATATTGAAGATGTGGTCAAGAAATCTACCCAAATATGGAAACTTATCTATGGGTTGACCACTATTAAACAAGGAGAAATTTATCCCTCTGAAGGGAAACTTGATGAAAAATAGGATGATGATGATGATGACAAAGAAAAGGATGATAAGGAAGATGATACAGTGGGAAAAGTAACTGAAAAGAAAACTGATGGCAAGGCCATAGTTGAACAATAGCAAGATGAATAGAGTGTGGAGGTCACACAAGTGCCAAGTGTTAGTCCCCCACATGATATAGTCAAGACTACTAAAAAAATTATTATAAAAGATGTCTCTGATCTTCCAGCTTAGATCATAAATTCCTTGACTATAGAAGACCTAAAGAAGATACTAGACCAATCAACATTGGATGCTAAGTTATGTGATAACCCAGTTCTGGTCAGTATAGATGAGCTCCAAAAGGCACTAACTGATGCCACAAGGGATAAGGTAAATCTACAAGAATGAACTTTTGCAATCCCTTCAATTACTCAAGTAAAACCTTTGACCCAAACAATAAATGATAGATCTACCAAAGTTTTTACATGTGTTAGAGTTGACATAGTGGAGTAGAGGTAGACTAAAGAAGAAAAATATAATACAACTAAATAGTAGAAAGTAGGACATATAGAATCTTCTTTACTTGAAGTACAAGGACAAGGTGTTATTTAAGTCATTTTATTAGATAAGATAAAATCTAAAGAAGGTGAGAAAGCACCTAAGGTAAAGGAGGAAGAAGCCATCTGAGCTTTGGTAACTCTACCTACATCTGGCACTTCTCCTACAAAAGTTCTTTAGAAGATGAGCACAGAAGCTATGCCATTACAAATCACGGTGCTAGGCTCAAGCTCTTCAAAAGATAAAAAGGTAATTCACTATTGAGATATCACTCTTGATGAAGAGATTATTATTCTGAAGTTGGATTATGATACAATGACATTGGATCAAATAACAATTTTACAACAAACTTTAGAGAAGAAAAAACATCAACAAATCCTTAGGAGAGAACATAGATAGAGGCAAGCACTTCAAGACATAAAAGATATATTTTTGGATGCATTCAACTTGCCAACTCCTGATGAGACCAAGCCACTACTAGATAAACTATCAGAAATACTATAAAATGTTGACAATGAAGAAGACACTAAGACAAATACTAAACTTTTAGAGTGGTCTGAAAAGAAATTCTAGAGCAAGGTAAATGAAAAGATATCTGGTGATATTGCACTTACTCAAGTTTCATTGGAAAAAATGGTTGAGGATGTGAAGAAGGTACTTGAGAATATATTCTAATTATACACTAAATTATGTGACCCTACACTCTTCACCCAAGAGACCAGACATCATATTCTAAGCCTAGAGAGAAATCTAAACATATCAAGTGCAAGGCTACTTCTAAACCCTGCTCAAAGTGAGAAGCATTTTCATACATTGCTTCAAACACAAAATCAATTAGTTGTGTTAATAGAAGAAGAGGCTAATACAAGAGCCAAATTGACATGTATACAGGTGTCCCTTACCCCACACATGGAAACATTGCACAAGGAACTAGGTTATGTAGAAACTCTACTAAAGAGAGACCCCAATCTTTCTACTCTAGATGGCCTAGTACACCTTGCTACCAAGATTGCTATCCAAATCAAGTCATTGGATGTTGCATGTGAAAATTGGGAGGCAACTATTAAAATGATAATGGAGGTCCATAAATCATTTTTGGACAAACAACTATATGTGTATAGCCCATTTGACATGTTTCAGAAAAGGGGGAGAGATAAAGAAAAGGGGAAGACATAAAGAAAGGCAGGGAATAAATAACAATAGACATCTAGAGAAATAAATCATGAGGGAGCATAGAATGAAATAGAGAATAAAATCAAGGAAGAAACACCAAAGTGAAAGCCTAGTAATAAAGTCATATCATTGGGGTGATATAAATTTTTGTGATATTTTGAGATTCATTTTTGGAAAGCAAAAGTAGTAGATAGATATAGATATCAACTGTGATAGAGCATGTCATATGAAAAGATTATTAGATCAAATGATTAAAGAGTATTAGATACAATGCATTAAAGTCAAAGAGAAGTGCGGATTATGGATACAAAATAGACACATTAAGTTAGGGGGTTATGAATTTTGAGGTATATAGGTTATTGTAGAATTTTAAATTTCTTTTGAAGTTTTGCATATACAAGTTGAGCCATGGATATGTTATGCTGGAGAAGTTAAGTAGAACATGGTATATTTAAGTGTTTTTGACACTCATGTCAAAGAGGGAGATTGTTGATCTTAGATTAGTTTTGACAAATGAGTGTCAACACACTTAAACCATTTACTTAGTTTATGCCTAACTAGTAATACATGCTAAGCACAAAATACAAATATTAGACCAGGAAAAGTTGCAATGAGTGTCAAGTCACTCATGTGCAGAGTGAACTCAAGAGCCAAGTAGATAGACCATGCAAGTACTAAGTAAATAGTAGAGGTTGAGTAGTTCAGGTGCTGAGTCAAAAGAAAAAATACAATGTATTCCAAGCATCAGAGACTTCAAATGCCAAGTAAGAAATTTTGGACATATTTTCTTGTAATGGCACAAACAACTATGTAAACCATTTTTGAGCTAACTTGTGGATATATTTTGACCCTTTAGAGATAAGGATAAATCTATATGTGGATTCCCTATGTAGCTGCATGCACCCAATCAAAAAATGGAAAGGTTTAAGCAAAAAAATAGATGAATCTTAGCCATAGATTCATATCTAACCCTAAGTCACCAGAGTCTTCTAAGAAAGACAAAGCCCTATAGTTTTAATGATGATGAGAACCAAGATATAAGGGGTGAATCATCAAATTAGGGGAGAAAACAAGATAGTTTGTAGAGCATTTAAGGTTACTTAGTAGTAAGAATGAATTGCAAAAAAAGTTAAGTGAAGAACAATGGATAGAGAAGGATACATCATTGATACATCAGATCATGAAGGATCAACCAGAGATTGGATAGAGGTGATCTATTATTAGGAAAGCAAGCTACAATGATAGGATCTATGCTAAGACATTTTGATATGTGATTTCAATTAAATCTCGTAACAGAGTAGTTCTAATAGGTTGTATGAAATCCTTTAATAGGGTGCTTACTTAATTGTAAGTTGAAGTCCTTTAACTAAGCACACTTCTAGCAGGGTGTTAAAATCCTCGAACAAGGTGGAACTTAATAGTCTTTGTAAGAATTTAATAGGGTAGGTCTTTTACAGGGAAAATCATGATTCATGATCAAACCATTGTAAGCTTAATTGGATACACTTTATTGCTATAGTAGTGAAGATTTGTAGGTTTCATCCACACCCTAGTTTTACCTTCTCACCTAGATGGTTTTTGGATAATCATATTTGGTGTTAGGTGTGATTTGATTACATGTTTACATGATTGATGCATATGTCTTACATGTTATTTCAATTTGTTAATGCATGTGATATATGAATGGTGAAATTTTTATGGGTCCAAGTTTAAACTCCTGATTCACTTGCCCGCTTCCCCCCCCCCCCCTAGAAGTTTACTCTCTTCCCACTGGTAAATCCAACAATAATACCATAAAACTATGGAAATATTGGCCAAGGGAAAACCCCAGTGGGGATGATACCCACTAGATAATATATTGATATATATGTTCCTTGTTAGAGGATGGACCCTATTAGGAGTTAGTGAGAAAATTCACTATAGATATTCATTGTTACGAGACTTTGAATCCTTGTTAGGAGATTCCAACCATATTTGGAATTTTTAGTATAGTAGATGCAAGATCAACTCACTACCCAAAAATGCAATTCCAATTACGAGAAGATCTCACTACCTAAAAAAGTAATTAGTCTTTGGGTATATAGGTGTTGTAACTTCCTTCTTAACTGATCTTTGATCTCGGATCAAAAAATTAGGCTCTCAAAATTTTGCATATATTGCTTCACAGAAAGTTCACATATCAATTATTACAATACAATTGCACACTTCTTTTCACAAAATGTAATTTGCATAAATACCATACCTTTTAAGAAATTGTTGCTTAGTTAGCTAAGACCATAATATAATTTTCCAACTTAGAGTGAACATATAGGATATTTGCCCTAATTGGTCAACTAATTATTTTGTAGACAAAATAATTAATTTACCTTTAATTTCATTGTTCTACTTTACAGGTAAAATGTGAATAACTCTTTTTTATACTATCTGTACTGATCTTTGAGGTTATACACATCACTATCAATAAGTATACTACCACCATCTAACTTTGCTAGACATAATATGACGTCAAAAACATGTTATATAGATTATAATAAACTATTGTAAACCAATTTTATAGTTCAAAAATTTTCTAGGTACCAAAAGATAAATATCTTTATTTTTGAGCTTTTCTACAAGCATGTACATCATGTGTTTCAATAAATGAAAAAAATTATATATCTTCATTAACCAATTTTCAACAATCTCCCCCTTTAGTATTGATGGTAAAAAAATAGGGAAAATTGGCTAAGTATCAAAAACTTGTCCAAATCATTATAGTATTAATACATTAATCATCTTTTACAACTGATCCGTCTTACATATGCTCCCCCTTTTGATATGATTTCATACCTTGCATTATTTACAATTTTCTTATGCCTCTTCTCTCTCTTTGAAATTAATGACAAATATCATAATGCCAAAAAAGTGTCAAAATTATTCATCTGCTATCAAAAACTCTGTTCATCTACCTTAAGCTAATAACATCTTCATGCAATAATGAAAACTTGCCTTCAGACTTTTCAAACCTTTTACCCCAAGTGTCCTTGGTTGTTTTAGCAAAAGTGAGAACCTAAAAAACTTTGATACCAATTGTTGGAAACATAAGGTGGGAGAGTTTATTGAGAGAGGAGGGTTGAATCAAGAACTAATCAAATCTTATCTTACTTCACCAATTAATCCTTCATATAATATTTTAATCTAATTTTATGTATGATAGAATGAAAGAAAACAAACATTCATAACACTTTGACACAAGATATGATTACACATAAACCTTCCAAAGAGAAAGTAAAACTAGGGTGGGGATGATGCCCACAAGCTTTAGTATTGTAGTGTAAATTTAACCTATTAAGGCTTACAATTGAGCACTTTTGGTGATCTACACTATTATGAGAAATAAGGACTATGAGGTTTACCTTGTTAAAATATTTATAAACATACAACGAAGTATGAACTCGGTTAGGATATTTAGCAAAGACTATTAAGTCTACCATGTTAAAGGATTTGACTAATGCACCTATTAGGATGAAGCAATGACTAGTCTTTGATCTACAACTTTAATTTTCTGGTTGACATTCCTTGTATTGTAGTGATCACCTGATTGTGATAGATAAATCTCTATTGTCCATTATACTACTTGTAGGCTTCTTTAATTCACACATTTTCTCATTGTATTCTTTTTACCTACTTCCTTGGATATGATATAATGAATTACATATATACCAATCCAAATCACAACTTACTAGAGTTGACTACATTACTAATTTCATCATAATTCACAAATTCAACCCAATTGTTGTAACTCAGGTTCTTAAGACAAACTCAATGATGTTCTTATAAATAGAAAACACTATCAACACTTAGAAATCTTTGACACTCAATTGAACTTGAACCTTAGTCCATACCAATCACTTCCAAGTAGCTTGAACTTGATCAAAATTGTATGACTTGGTGAACTCTAATAAAATTAGTAGCTACTAGATCACTATGTTGCACTAACTACCAACATTCCCCTTCAAGATTAATAACATGGCTTAACCACTTTCTATGTTTTATAAGTCTAGTAGTTGTATAGGGCATTGGTAGGTTGATCTTTTGTTGCAATGGCAAGTGAAGCTTGTAACAAGTGGTATTAGAGCTTGGTCATAGTTTTGAATCTCCTCAAGTAACACTAATGGGGGGATTGTTGGACTAACTGCCAACATTCTCCTATAGAATTTGGACATGGCTAACTCTAGGTTGACACTGCATCACTCAATCAATACTAGATCCACTTTGTTAACTCTTTGAGCTTGGTAGACACTATTGGAATTGGACTTGGTTAACACTACAAAGCTTAGTTAACACTATGATCTTCTTCACTTCAATTGACTAGCTTAGTAGCCTCTACTACACTCGATTTTCACTAAAATTGATCTTTGAAGCTTAGAAAACACTATGTATCTTGGAAAATACTGTAAACTAACTTAGGTGCTTGGTAGATACTATATTCAGACTTCTCAGCTCATCAATAACTAAATCACTTGGTTAACACTAGAAATTGAATGATAAGCTTAGTAGACTCTCTAGCACTCTATGGAAATGTAACTAATTGACTAAGTGTTGATTCGTTGATAGAAAAATTGATCTTAATGTCAACATTAAGTTGGAGAAGAGGTCACCCTATTGTCCCTACATAGCTTCTTGTCTTGCATGAGTGCACTTTTTGTGGCCTTGCGATTCGATCAGAAGTGAAACATCTTTTTTTTTTTTACTAAATTCCCATAAATGATTGCATTAGTGGATTTGTGGAAGCACTACTCCTATTTTCATTTGTTTCCTACCCAATCTTTTTGACAATTTAGCTCGTAGATGTGTTTTTACCATGGTTTATGTCTATTATGAATTTCCCTTTCATGCTATTTTCTTTCATCTCTTGTTACCTTATCTTCATTATTTTCTTTGCTAACACTTGGTTAAATTAAGAATTCATATAGTTGCATTATTAGATTGCATTCATTATAAAATAGAAATACCAAAAATATATCTCTTTTGTGGTTACCTTTTGAAACAAAAAGTAGGTTGTACATCTTATCCAAAATTAGTCAGAACCAACAAAGGCTTATGAACAAACACATTTATATTCAACTGAGCAAATTTTAGTAGGTCACAAGATCACCAAGACCTTGGAGTTGATCCTATATTATCTTTTCAAGAGAAGAATTCAAAAGTATTCATATTGTTAAGCATCATGCAAAATGCTAGCTCAATAGGTTGTAGCATGAAATGAAGCCCCATAATCTAAAACCAAAGAATAATCAACACTTTATAAAAAAAGAAGCAAAGTACCCTCTTCAGATTTGTTACATGCCACATTTTCCTCCGTGTTCCCTTATGGTTTTTCTCATTCATTTTTCTTTTGATTCCATCAAACTTTGATCTTATGCCTACGTTTCCCATAGTACTAGCAATCTCTTAGTCCTCTAAATTGAGACCTCTTCCACTTTGATTTTTCTATTAATTTTCCTTGATATCTAAAAATATTTTCTCTCTTAGTTAGTCTACTTCTGCTTTGTTCATTCAAAGCACTTCCTAATGTAGATCCACCTGAGGTTTTCCAATGAGTTTCCTCACTTGAAATGATCCTCAAACATAATTACTCACAACCATTACTGACTCTGTTCAACTTCTAGGGAAGAAACAAAAAATCAAGAGAGCCCTAATTTCATCATCAATATTAACATTTACAAAACATTATTCAGTATTAACTGTATTAAAATCATTTAAATGATCTTTAAAAGATATGCCTTCTGCCATCTTCATAATAATAAATGCTTTATGGGAAATACCTTGTCTAAAGTAGAGGGATTTTCAGATAGTTTCACTAGGGTTTGCATCAACTCTTCCACTATCTTTGCTTTTGTAATATTTCAATTCACTAATTGTGCTAGGCATAATCAAATACTTCCAAGTGCCTTTCTATCCAAAATTTCCTACTCATCTTTCAAACTTCCATGTTTCTTGGATTTTCCTTCTAATGGATGCCATTATTCCTTCTGATAAAGATAGTCTTCCATTTCAAATTTCAATAACTAAAAGTTCTACCCATTATACTTCTCAACCTTTAGCCTACCCTTGTCTTCCATTGCTACCACTCAACTACGTGATTTTTTCTTAGCCATGAGACCTTCCTATAGAGGATAACTAATCAAATTGATAATAGTCTAGGCTTAAAAAAATTTGTGATATTCTGGCCCTAATACCACTTCAAAAATTTAACCATAAAACATTCACCACATATCCATCTCATAATTTAGCATATAAACTAAAATAGCTAACTACACATTTGCATCGATAGAATGAAACAAATAACACATTACACAATAAATTGGTTACTCAAAACTCCTCCAATGAGAAGGTAAAACTAGGGTGAGGATGATAGCCACAAATCTTCACTACTATAGTTTTAAAATATGTACTATTATGGCTACAATGAGTTTAACCATAAACTATGATCTACCCTATGAGGGGTCTACCCTATTAAAGTCTTACAAAGACTGTTAGGTCTCATCGTGTTAAATGATTTCAACACCCTATTAAAAGTGTTCCTTATTAGGGGACTTAAACTTGTGATAAAGAAAGAACTTGATTAAAATATTTAAAAAACCTTGTTAAGACTACTCTATTAGGAGATTTTCTCTACATCACTTGCTAAAATGATTTAGGACCACGATCCTTCAGTTAGCACATGGTTGCTAGATGCCATACATTGTCTGGTCAGTGCCTACATCACTCATCACAAACTAACTTTCTTGGCTCCTTATGTCAGCTTGGAAATTGATTGACTCGGCATGTATAGACTACTCAACACATACTAGTGCATGACACTAACTATCATATTTCTTGGCATGTATTCTCTGGCAACTTATGCTCAACATACACTAAGTTTCTGTAAAGTAATGTCTTAAGGCTTTTTTTCACTGCCTTGTCAAAACCAAAATGAGATCAACAATTACATGAAAATATAAATAATATGAAAAAAAAAAATCACATAGAATAGATCACAATACATAAGGATTCAACATTTTTCACCCAACCCTTGGGCTACGTCCATCAATGCCAAGTTCAATATTATTATTATTATCTAGTGATTACAATCAAAAATTCCTCAAAACTCAATGCTACTGCAAGAAGCTATAATCTCATCATCCATCATGGAATCCCTAACCCTAAGCCATTTTATACAAAAAAAAATTCCACTTATAAAACTAGGGCTATAATACGTATTCTAATAGAAAAATAGTAGCCACCAACTTTTACAATAATGAGTCATTTTTGGCTTCGGGGGTGCTACCTGCAAAAACTACCACAATGGCATTTCCTCTTGACCCCATGTTGTAATGTGATAGGGAGTGCATGTGGGGCATTTTCCCAGGACTCCATAAGGGGTGCTACCCTTTAACCCGATAGAAATAATCTATGGGAAAACAACACTGAATAAACTCCTGATTTTGATTAGGCTCCACATCACAACATTCGTCCTTCACTAGATAGTATATTGGATTTTGCAATTAATTTCTTAGCAATTTAAAACTAATTACCTCCCATCATGATAATGTATACTCCTAAGATTACAGAGCTGTCCTAAAAATTTCTACATGTAATTACCATAAAATTTTAGATCATGTACATTCAGAATTGAAGTGTTTAATGTTAAATATGAAATCTATTTTTTTATATTAAACACTAAATAAATATTGTTGTTGTCCCTAAAGATAGAAATATATATTTATTAATTTTTTTAAAAAAAATTAGGGGAAATATATTAACAACATGTCAAATAAAAAACTATGATAGTTAAACAACTAATTGTTAACCACTCTATAAATTATTATAGACTCAAATTAAAAACTAAGTCAAAAGTAATAATATGATCTATTACTATTAGACATTTACTCAAGTTTTCCAATAAGAATTATAATAGAATTAACATTGTAATCCAATGAAAAATAAAAATAAAACATATAAGAGTCAAAAGAAAGAAAACTATGATTGAGAAAGATAACGTTTTTTCTAGATTCTAAAGCACATGACTCTCTAAGTCATTTGTTCAAAACTTAACCATAGTTTCTGGTATTTATGCTTCCCTTTAATATCATTGTGTAGTAATTTTCTCTATATTAGTAAAAAGGAAGTGGTTAAGTTGTACATCACCTAGAGGATAAAAAGAGAAATTATAACTATCTTCATTTCTAGATCAAGAAATTTTGTCTCAATCATCCTCAACTAAGATTTGACTTCACCAAGTTCTATTGTACTAGTTTGGAATATAGTGTTACTTACCTTTAAACCAGTTTCAAATTTTTTGTATTTATGGAATACTACATCTTTGGAAAAGTTAGATCACTCCATTTTCATGTTTTAGGATATTTTCATGGAGATATTTCTCATGGAATTTTGAGAGATTATATAAACCTTCCTTTGCCACTAGCCTCTAAATAATTCCCTTATCCAAAAATTTTCATCCCTTTGATTCTAATCCACATACTATGAGCAATAATCAACCAAATAGTTCTCGCTCTCCCTATTTAGTACAAAAATATTTATCCAATTAGACCTTTTTTAGAGACATTGTCTCTAGGTAAGATCATACCAATTATCTTCTCCTTCTTCACTAATAACCTCCTTAGTAGTGAACTAAAAAAATTTGGAAATAAATGATGGGTTATTACCTCTCTTTTTTTCTTGTAGTTTTACAATTGCTTCAAACTCTCTTAAAAAAATTGAACATAAGAAGTAATATAAAGAGTAGGGTATTTGTAAAGATCTACTTAATGACATCAATTTCAAAAAATTAGTTGGTGAATACACTTCTTTTCTATAAGACTACAAGTGTCAATGAATTGAACATGTGGGTTTGAGAATTACCTATGGGTTTCCTAGACATCCATGTGTTTAGGAGGACATTCATAGCCTTAATTGAATTGATACAATCCATAATTTAGGTCTTTAAGTAATAAATTCTTTTATTTTCTCAAGTCTTAGGAACCTTAATGACCTCTCTAACCAAAATCACTATGGTAAAAAAATAAGTTCATGGTTGATAAAATAATTCAATAGAGGAAAGTGCTTAAAATAAGATATGGTAAACATCCATTGAAGATGAAATATTTCATGATTGTGATACATAATTCAATTTATGAAAATGACGTATACTCCATTACAAACCAACTACACATTTTAAAATGAGCTTCATTTCCCTTTAAACATATGTTTGATCTATTAGAGTATGCAACATAAGTACTTTTATTCATATCCATCCCTCCCTAGTTTTTCCATGTTGAGAGAAAATGATAGTCATTTGTTATATGTAGGTTGTAATGGCTATCATAATTAATGCCATGAAAATTTCTATCACCATATTTTTCCCATGAAAATGATTTATATCTAAAAATAAGCTATATTTTTAATATGATCATAACCTTCACTTGAGATGTTAGATTTTGGTTTACTATAATTGTTAGAAAGATTATTTAGAGAACTAAAACTTGGTATAGGTTTGATTCTACCATTTTGTCATTTTTCTAGTTTTATGAGTACAAAATTTAGATGTTGTTTTAAGTATATTTTAGGACATAGCATTCACATATAAATTTAGATTGTGGACTTCAAATATTCAACAAAATTTTCTTGAAGAGATCCATAAATTTATTTAGATTGGGTTTAGGTTAGGAATGTTCATTTTCTAATATATTGACCTCAGTAGTTTATGATTTATATTGAGTATGGTAGCATTTTGAGTTTATGAGCTGGTATATGTTTTGGAGATTTAATATTTCATGTCATTGTATATGCATGATATATTTTAGTTTTATCTCTTATTGATATAGTTATTTTTATTTAATTTGGACATCTATGGTGACTTATTGAGTTTACAATGTCTACAATATTTTAAGAATTATATACTTATAGGTTGCATGTATGGATTGAATATGTGTTGTCTTTTCCCATTTATCTTTAATTATTCATTCATATTTAGTTTGGTGGCTTGGATTTGGGTTTTTTATACCTTATTCAAGTGATTTATTGATTTTTATTCATGTAGAGAGGATTAGATATTGCTACTAGGGACAATCAGGTTGGAGGATTTTGGTTGACTATTTTATGTTGATAGGTTTGAGACTTTGAGAGTTAGATAATTTGTTTATAGAAATGATCATGGTGTCATGGATTTTTGCTTCACATGATTAGATATACACTTTTTTTTTTATGTTCCTTGGTTTGGAATCTTGATTTAGTAATGGTGATATATATTCTTGGTTGAGGATCATGGTTATTTGATTTCCTTTAAAGAGATGTAATGTGCACTTCAAGTTATTTAATGGTTTGATGCATTGGTTGATTGTCATTGTTAGAGGATGGTTTTCAGCATGATATCATGGATAGTTTGGAAATATACTTTAGTGGGAACTTGTGATAGTGATGATGTGGTAGTGTAGGATTAGTTCCTAGTTTGGTTTTTATGTTCTTGGAATTGAGATATTGGTTTGAATTGGTACTAACACTTTGGTTGTGTGAATCTAGACATATAGGATCTTCATGTATGAGATGCGTTCTATGATGTCATTAGTAACATAGTACCTAGATTAAGTGGAAGTGTCTATCATTAATATATTTATTGATTTTTTTTAGTTGTTGTAGGATTTCCTAGATCATATTGATACATAAACATCTTTGACATTTTCATGGTGAAATTGTTTGTAATGGTGATGTTAGTGATTTTTTGAGATGGTTTCATCTTGAGGACTCATGGGGTTCATTATGGATGTGTGATTTATTCTTTTATTTAACATGTTATCCTTCATAATTTTTGTTGGTTTCATTATTATTTTTTAGTATACTCTTGATACAAAAACTTAGAGCTTTGACATGTTAAGGTATGTTCATTTAGTGTTTGGTATCTCTTTTGGGTTAGATGGTTTAGATCATATTGTCATTTTTTTTTTTCTAAGGTCATAAACGTTGATCTTGATTGATTTTCTTTCTATTGTGGATATTGATCATTTTTTGGATAATTCTAGGAATTTATATGTTTGATTTAGGTTTGGCATGAATTGATTGGTTACAAGTGCTCATGGATACATAAAGGCGATGGTATTGTTTATTTTTCTTATGATTAGAGATGTCTTTGTTTGGATGGTTCATGGTTTAAGAAGGAAGTTATAGGGGAATTCACCTAATATGGAAAGAGAAGAGACTCTTCTTAGATAATTATTGGTTTGAAAGACTTGGATAGGCTGATGAGATTCTTGATTCCCCACTCTTGGTCTACTTAGTAGTTTACTACTTGAAATGTACATAGTGCAGTTTACTAGTTCATCATTTTGGTTGGTTTCATTATTATGTCTTAGTATACTCTTGATACACGTTTAGAATTTTGACATGTTCTGGTATGTTCATTAGGTGTATGGTTTCTATTTTCGGTTAGATGGTTTAGATCAAGTTGTCATGTTATTCTCCCTAAGGCCATATATGTTGATCTTGATTGAGTTTCTTAGTATTGAGTACATCAATAATTGTTTGGATAGTTCTTCACATTTCTATGTTGGATTGCATTTGGCATGAATTGATTCATTACAAGTTCTCATGGAAACATAAAGATGATGTTATTTTTTATTTTTCTTATGACCATAAATTTATTTGATGGGATGGCTAAGATGGTTTTAGAAGGAAGTTATGCAGGCATTCACCTGATATGGCTAGAGAAGATATTCTTCTTAGATAATTCCTAGTTCAAGACTTGGATAGTTTGATGGGAATTTTGATTACCCACTCTTGGTCTACTTGGCTATTTATTACTTGAAAGGTACCTAACACATTATTTCAATAGGTTTCATTAAGTTTATGCTTGTCTTTCATTTATATAGATCTTGATTCATGGTACATGAGATAGTTTTGGAGGGTTCATTTGAGAGATTATTCAGAATTTATTATCTCCTTGTGTGCATGTTTTATGCTTGTTTAGTTTGATTCATGGATTTATATTATATAGATTCCTTATATTAGGAATGATTATTCTTTGATTAAGGAACAGTTAAAGACTTTTATCCTCTTGTGTGAGACTGACATACATGATTAGTTATATGGTTTAGTTGTGGCTTCTTGGTTGAGGTTTTATGGATGAGATCTTACTTGGAAAATTTTTCATCTAGAGACATCTATAGAAGTCCATGATACATGCTATGATTGGCATGGTTTCTCTATGGTGTTGGTTATGTTCTAGGATGTTAAGTTTCACTTACAATGCATGTTGTATTGGTTGCAGATTTTGATCACTAGTTTGTGTTCATGTATTTCATGTGAGTGAAGGCATGGTTATTCCTTGTTTACTTCCTTTTTTGGTTGTCAAGAACATGGGTGAGTTTTAAAGATTGATTATGAAAATTTTTATTGTAGGTTATTTGTTTATATGTTGTGCATTTCCTTGGTACTATATAGATTCACTTCTATGAGATGTTGTGAGTGGATTTGTCATGAATTTGATTTTATCTTTTATAGTGGGATCTTCTTGGTTTATATATGGTTGTTTTTTTCTCTTGAGGTTTGTGATTATAAGTACAAATTGGTTATGTTAATGGTGTGAGATTAACTTGGATAAATTTTGGCAAAGTAGATAGATATATTTATTGCTCTTCTTTGTGGGTTATTTTTGTTTGAAACTATAACTTAAATAATTGTTATGTTGTCATTGATGTCAAATAGTATTAGTAAGGAAAATTTATATATGCATAGAGTGCAATATCAAGATGATTTATTAAGAGGATTTGGGAAGAAGGACATAACAAAAGAACCTAGAGGAAAGGTTGAGGTATGAAGAAAAAAAAATAGAAAATTGATGTTGATCTCAAATTGGTTTTGACAAGTGATTGTCAACACAATTAAGTCATTTACATAGTTCATGCTAAACTAGTAATGCATGCCGAGTACAACATGTAAATATTAGACCACGCTGAGTTGCAATGAATTTCGAGTCACTCATGTGCTAAGCCACTCAAGTGTCGAGCAGATAGACCATGATGATTGATTCAAGTGTCGAGTGAATAGTAGATGTCGAGCAATTTAGGTACCAAGTCATAACAAAATTACAGTGTATATCAAGCATCAAAAACTTCATATGCCTAGTAACACAGATTGGACATATTTATTTGTAATGGCACAAACAACTGTGTAAATAATTTTCAAGCTGACTTAAGGATAGATTTCAATACTTTGAAGATAAGGAAAAAACTATATGTAGATTCCCTATGCAATTACATGCAGCCAATTAGAAAATGGGAAGGTTTAGGTAGCAAAATGAATGAATCTCAGTCATAGATTCATACTTTAACCTAAGCCACCTAAGTCTTCTTATAGAGGACGAAGCCCTAAATTTTTAACAATGTTGAGAGAATTGTAAATGGGTGAATGATCAAATTGGAGGAGCAAAAAAGATAGTTTACAGAGCATTCAAGGTGACTTAGTAGTAAGAGTGAATTATAGAATCAGTTAAGTGAAGAATAGAGGATAGAGAATATAGCATTGATACATTGGATCATGAAGGATCAATCAAAGATTTGATAGAGGTGATCTATTATCAAGCAAGCAAGTGCCAACCATAGGATCTATGCTGAGACATTTTGACAGGTGATTTTAGTTAAATCTCTTAACAAAGTAGTCCTAACATGCTATATGAAATCTTTTAATAGGGTGCTTACTTAATTGTGAGTTGAAGTCATCTTACCAGGCACACTTCTAATAGGGTGTTGAAATCCTCTAACAAGGTGGAACTTAACAATCTTTGTAAGCTTTTAACAAGGAAGACCTTTCATAGGGCAGATCATGCCTCATGGTCAAACCATTGTAACCTTAATTTCACTTTATTACTACAGTAGTGAAGATTTGTGGACATCATCCCCACCCCAATTTTACCTTCTAATTTGGAGTGTTTTTGGTAATCATATCTAGTGTTAAGTGTGTGTGCTTGATTACATGTTTACATGATTGATGCATATGTTTTATATTTTATTTCATTATAACAATGCATATCATATATGAATGGTGAATTTCTTATGGGTCCAAGTTTAAACTCTTCATTCACTGCCTCTCAAAATTTTACTCCTTTCCCACTTGTAATTCTAACAATTGGTATTAGAGCTAAGTTCTCTGAAAGAGAAGCTTTGTAGCTTAGAGAAAAGATCTTCAAAATGGAAGTCTACAAATTGGGAAAGTTTTCAATGGATGTCGGGTAGAATGCTAGTTGAAGTCAAGCTACCAGACTAGGTACCTGATGCTAAGTCTATAGAAGCTTCCAAGTGATTTTAATATTAATGGGTGCCAAATGAATCTAAAATCAAGTTGACACTGAGTTTACAACTATAAAAGCACTAAGCATTAAATGCAAGGGTTTTGAAGAGTATATTGTTGTTTTTCACTCATTTTTCATCATTTCAAATTTGAGCAAGAGAAAACAAAGAAGAGGGCAATTTGGAAATTTGTTTGAAGCATTTGCAAAAAATTCAGTGATAATCTCACACCAGCATATAGATTTCACAAGGTATTTCTCACAAGTTGAAGTATGCAGTTTTAATTTGCACAAACCTTAGTTTGATAAGAATGGCATCTAGTTTGAGGAATGTAGAAGGGAAAGAGGTTTTAAATGTCCAACTTGTAAGTAATGAAGTCAACCAACCCATATTCAAGGTCATCCCTAACATAACATACAAACAAGATCCCTCTGGTGCACTTTCAATGATCTCGCTTAATGTTATTATGTTTTAGGATGTAAGGAAATGTTATAATTATAAAATTGGTAGCATTCAAGACCTAGAAATTAGAAAAGCTTATGATAGACTACGTGATAATGGTGTTCTAAAAGAAGAATATAAAATTGTTGAGAGAAAGGGTTTCACTAGTGCCCTAGATTTTCCTATTGTTTTCAAGATTGACTGGATTAAAATTTTGTTAAGCCAAATACATAATGGATCCCTATGGCTAGAAGGTGGACCGATTAAGATATCAAAGACAATAATTCATGGGATTACTGGATATCCAACCCTAGATTGGCCCAAGACTCTAAGAAGTGACTCCAAGGAGGTAATAGAGAAAACTAGAGGGTAAAAATGGAACAAAAGAGGAATGACAATTGATACTATCACTAATCCCCTATTAGACTTTTCTATCAGGGTAATCTCACACAAATTCTATCAATCTAATAGATTGAATACACCCTGTATTGTAGTAGATGTTGGCTACAAGATTGTGAAGAAATATCACACATGTGATCTAGCAAAACTCTAGCTACAACAACTAATGGAGAACCTTGAAGCTATTTAGAAAACCAAAAGTGCACAATGCAAATTTGGTTCGATACTTATTTTTATATTCTTCTATGTACAAAATACATTCCCTTCTTTTAGACAATTGGATGGAAGATCAATAAGTGAATTGCAATAAAAATTAATGAATTTATTGAATAGATGGGAGAAATTTTTGACACATTGATGACTAGCTACTTTGAGGACTTTAAGAAGTCAATGAAGCAAAGGATAAGGATACTTGTTTCAATAGTTGAGAAACACTACAATGATATACGCTTTCTAGTTGATGTTGATTACACCTTTATATGGGCTTCCACACCAAGGGTTAGATGGTTAAGACCACTTGGATATGAGATCAATGTTGATGAAGCATCAACAACAATCAGAATACTCCTAGTAGGGGAAGTTGACAAGACAATTTTCTTTTGGGAACTATGATGTGATGAAATTAAATATTAAAATGGAGTTAAAAACTACCTCCACACTCAAAAAGAAAGATAAGATGGTAAAGAAGCTAAAGGCCAAATTTGGTGAAGGTGCAAGTGAGGAGGAAGAGGAAGAAGATGAAGAGGAGGAAGAAGAAAAATAAGAAAAAACATAAGGATCTCTTACATTGACCAAAGGCATGGGAGAGGATAAGGAAGAAGAAGCAATAAAAGGTGCCAAGGAAGCAACTAAGAAAACACCTACGCAAGTCGAGCCAAAGAAAAGAAAGGCTAAGTTACAAATTATGGTTAAGGCATGGAAAGTTGTCAAACCTAGCCCAACCAAGCCTACTACCACTACCACCAGAGCTAGGACACGTGCAAGCACACAAAAGGCCAAGGAGAAGACTAAGGCTATAGATCCAGGAGGCCAAGTGAAGAAAAAACAAAGAAGAAAATATGTTGCACAACCTGACTCAAATGAAGAAAAGACTAAATCAAAGGATTTAAGTCAATTCAAAGTGGTAAGTCACAAACCACTTTCTGATATTGATGCAGGAGCATCCAAAGGTATAAGGGCAATCTTGTGTCACCCAAAAAAAAATGTACTTAGACTTAGTTTCTATTTCATGTATTTTCATTTATGGATACCCATTTCGATCAAATAAAGGTTCCAACTCTAACAGTTCCACTATTAGTGTTCTGGGTTAGAGTTTTTAATCACCTTGGGATATGTGTAAATGCCAGAAAAATAGGAGTACATAATTGAGCCATCATTTTGGTGAACTAGAAGGTGTAGATTGGTTGGATTATTTTCATTGTAATTTAGACCATTCTAGAAAAATAATTAGGTCAAAAGGCCCCACGGTTTGAAAGTTATTGCAGTTTTTCAATTTTTGGAGACATCCTAAGAATGCTTCAAAGTTAGGTTAGGGGAATTAAATGACCTTAGATAGGGCCAAAAATAGGGGATGAAAAAAGATATTCATATAACTATAGAGGACTTTGAGAGCTTTCTAGGAATGTAAACGATTCGTCAATCAGAGCTACGGTTCAAAAGTTATGTCTCCTAGAAGTTCAGTTACTATTTATGGATTCTTCTAATTTTGTGCCAACTTCTAATGGGACTTCTAGAGCCTTCTATTTGGTCAGTGGATACCAACTAGCACTTTCTAGAATGTATTCCTAATCTGTAACCATCTGGGGTCTATTTAAGAACATTTCTAGCATTGTAAAAGGCAGTTAGGAGTGGAGTTTGAGAGAAGGTACTAGGAGAAGAATTTATCTCTAGATTTATGCTATTGTAAGCCCATAGGACATGTTTTGGAGTCTGTTTCTCTGCCCTAATTTACTAGCATATTTTTTTCGTTAATAAAATTTTCCCTTTCCTATTGTGTCCATTCTATGCTTGGGTTGTTTCCCCATCAAGTGGTATCAGAGCTGGTTTTCCTGAGTGTGTAGATAGAGCACTGACTATGAGGTAGTTTGCACCAAGATTGTGTCATTGTGGGTTTGAGTTAAGAAAATGTCTCCAAAAAGAGAGCGTGGTGGAAGGGCCAGGGCTATTAATCCTAAGGAGGTTAGAGCCCTCCAAAGGCAGGTACAAGTGTTGTAGGAGGAGCTCCGTAGAGGAACAAATGTTACTGCAGGTGACAAAAGTGAGGACAACAATCAAGAAGAAGAAATTGGACCAAAAGGAGAATTTGACGGGAAAGTTTTGAATCAAGCAGAGGAAAGGCTTTTTAGGGCCATTACTAAGTTTGGGAAAAGACCTATAATTAATGTGGGTGTATTTTCAAGAAATTTGAAACTAGATGAGTTGATTGATTGGATCAATGAACTGGAAGAATACTTTGAGTATGAGGATATTAGAGACCTAGATAGGGTTAAGTTTGCAAAGGCCAAACTACAAGGACATGCCAAAATTTTGTGGCAAGAGGTTCAGTTGGAAAGAAATAGAAAAGGAAAGGATAAGATCACAAGGTGGGATCATATGTGGATACATTGAAGAAGCAATTCATTCCTGTTGACTACGAGCTTGATTTGTTTAAGAAGATGCATGGGTTAAAGCAAGCAGGAAAATTAGTCCAAGAATATATAGAGGAGTTTTACCAACTTCTGATTAGAGTAGGGCATGCAAAATAAAATAAGGAGAAGGTTTCTTGTTATATCAGTGGGTTGTGACCTAGCATCTAGGAGGAATTAAGTCTGGTAAGAATGACCAACGTTGAAGAGGCATACCAGTTTTCTCTACGAGTTGAGGAGAAGCTAAATAAAAGGTTTGAAGGGAGACAAAGAGGGCGTGGTCAAGGAGGAAGGGGTAGTGGTAGGTCATCTGGAGGCTGAAATGAAACCCAAAAGAAAAATGAAGATGTGGGTACTAGCAGGAACCAGAGGAATGAGGGTTTCAATCACTCTCATGATCAAGACTTTGGAAATCAGAGAGGAAGAGGTAGAGGACATGAAAAAGGAAGAGGAGGTTTTTTTGGTACCTATTTCCATTGCAACGAAGAAGTTCATTGTGCCTTTGAATGCCCTCAATGACAAGGAAGGATAGATAGGAGAGCTGAGGGTCAAACTAGGGTTGCTCATGTGGATGAGGATGCACAATAATCACATTCAGAGGATGCAAAAAGAGGAGAGACTTTAGTGAATGAAAGGGTCCTACTAAGTGGTGAGATTGAACCAGGACAAAGGAGGATTTTATTTCGTACCAGGTGCAAGTGTGAGGATAAATGTTGTCATATGATCATTGATGGTGGTAGTACTAATAACTTGGTATTAGAAGAGATGGTCTCTAAGCTGAAGCTCAAAAGGGAGAAACACCCCTAGCCCTACCAGATTTCTTGAGTGAAAGATGATCATAAGGTCCTATTAAGTGAACAATGTTTAGTGAAATTCAAAATTGGGAGTTACCATGATGAAGTTCTCTGTGATGTTATTCCAATGGATGTTTGCCATATATTGTTGGGAAGACCATGGCAGTTTGATAGGCATGCAGTACATGATGGTCATGCAAACACATACTCTCTAACAAATGATGGAGTTCACCACAAACTGAAGCCCATGAAAAAGGAAGGTAAAAAGGTATGTAGCAGTCCTAGGATTTGTCTTATTGATGGAAGGAAGTTTTTGGATGGCATGAAACATCAATGTATGTACTATGATTTGATCCCTAGGAAAGATAAAGAAAGTAGTAGTTAAATATCACTTGAAGTTTTAGATTTACTAGGTGAGTTTGGAGATATCATCTTTGATAATGTTCTAGAAGGAATTTTTCCGATAAGGCAAATCAGTCATTAGATAGATTTAATCCCAAGAGCTAGTTTTCCTAACAAGGCTGCTCAAAGGATGACTCCTATTGAAACTGAGGAGCTAAATAGATAGGTGCAAGAGCTATTAAGAAAGGGATTGATTTGAGAGAGCCTGAGTCCATGTGCAGTACCTGTAGTATTGGTACCAAAGAAAGATGGAGAGTGGAGGATGTTTATAGACTCTCAAACTATAAACATGATAACCATCAAGTATCAGTTTCCTTTTCCAAGAATGGATGATCTTATGGACTGCTTGAGTGGAGCTCAGTACTTCACAAAGATAGATCTCAAGAGTGGTTATCATCAGATATGGATACAAGAAGGAGATGAGTGGAAAATAGCCTTCAAGATCAAGGAGGGTCTTTATGAGTGGTTAGTCATGCCCTTTGGATTGACAAACGCCCTAAGCACCTTCATGCGTCTTATGAATAAGGTACTTAAGAAGTTCTTGGAAAAATTTGTTATTGTCTATTTGAATGATATTTTAATTTTTAGAAAGACTTTGGAAGAACATTTATTACATATTTGTAGTGTCCTTGAAAGGTTAAGGGAAGAGAAACTGTTAATTAATTTGAAAAAGTGTACATTTGCTAAAAAGGAATTAGTCGACTTGGGGTTTGTTATATCACCTAAAGGTCTCAAAATGGATTCAAAGAAGGTAAAAGCCATCTTGGAATGGCCTACTCCAAGGTCTACTACTAAGGTAAGATCGTTCCATGGTCTAGTTAGTTTTTACAGGAAGTTCATTAAGAATTTTAGTGGCATATGTGCACCCCTGACTGACACAATAAGAGGGGATAGAAAAGAGTTCAAATGGACTGCGACAGCTACAAGAAGTTTTAAATTGCTAAAGAAGAAGGTGAAAGAACAATCTGTGTTGGCACTTCCAGATTTTAGAAAGGTGCTCTAGGTGGATTGTGATGCTAGTGGCAGTGCTATTGGGGCTATATTAAGCCCAAAAGGTAAGCCTATTGTATATTTTAGTGAAAAATTGAATGATGTGAAAAAGAAGTATTCTGTTTATGATCAAGAGTTTTATGCAATAGTTCAGGCCTTAGAAAAATGGAGGCATTATTTATTGCCAAAAGAATTTGTTTTGTATATTGATCATCAAGGATTATAGTACCTAAATAGCCAAGGTAAATTGAATCAAAGGCATATGAAGTGGGTAGAGTTCTTGTAGAACTATACATTTGTGTTGAAGCATAGAAGTGCAAAATCAGATAGGGTTGCAGATGCGTTAAGTATGATACAGTTGTTGCTTACAGTAATGTAGGTTGAAGTAGTTGGGTTTGATGAATTCAAGAATATGTACCCTGAGGATCTTGATTTTTCTGAAGCGTGGAAAGTTGTAAAGAGCCTGCTACTTTAGACAGAACTAAGTGGTTAGACTATCTGATTTAGGATGGTATGCTATTCAAGGGTAGTCAATTATGAATTCCAAAGAGTTCCATGAGGGAAAATCTGATTAAGGAGAAACACAGTGGAGGGATGGTAGGACATTTTGGTTGAGATAAGACCATTGCCATTCTCAAAGAACATTATTTTTAGCCTCAAATTTCATAAGATGTGAAGAAGTTTGTACATAGTTGTCAGATTTGTCAAGTTGCCAAGGGATTATTCACAATACTGGACTATATCAGCCATTGCCTGTTCCATCAAAGCCATGGGAGGACATAAGTATGGATTTTGTTCTTGGATTGTCGAGGACACAAAGGGGTAATGACTCAGTATTTGTGGTGGTTGATAGGTTCTCCAAAATGGCACATTTCATTCCATGCCACAAAACTCATGATGCTGTCCATATTATAGACTTGTTTTTCAAAGAGGTGGTAAGACTACATGGTCTCCCAAGGAGTATAGTTTCTAATAGAGACACTAAATTTGTGGGGTATTTTTGGAGAAAATTGTGGAAGAAGTTGAGAACAGACTTGAAATTCAGTTGCACACATACTCACAAACTGATGACCAAACAAAAGTGGTAAACAAAAGTCTGGGAAATTTGCTGAGATGTTTAGTTGGAGATAAGCCCAAGGGATGGGATTTGATTCTACCACAAGCAGAGTTTTCTTACAATAACTCTATAAACAGGAGTACTGGTAGATCACCATTCCAAATTGTATATGGAAGTAGTCCAAGGAATGCACCAGAATTGAGGAAGATAGAGCAAGGGGAGAGGACAAGTGCTGAAGCTAAAGAATTTGCTAAACATATCAAGCATCTACATGAAGAAATTTGGCCCCTGCAAAATTTTGAAGAAATATGACTCAAGAAATGCATATGAGGTGGAGTTGCCAAATGGTATTCACATTTCTCCTATTTTCAACATTGCAGACTTAACAGAGTATCATGACGATGGTGTAGATGAGGAGCCAATGTTAGAGCCATGTCAAATTCCTGCTTCTAAGAAGGAGGAGACAGAAGACATTCTAGATCATCATGTGGGTAGGAGTACCAAAAATAGGCAGTATGAAGAGTATCTGGTCATGTGGAAAGGATGGCCGATAGAGGACTCAACTTGGATATCAACAGCTAAGGTTTCCCATTTGGGATTTCCTCTACCATTCATAAAGTGACAGGGTCACTTTTCAATCTACCCTAGGTGTTTGATGCAGGAGCATTCAGAGGTATAAGGGCAATCCTATGTCACCCAAAAAAAAAGTAATTAGACTTACTTTTTGTTTCATGTGTTTTCATTTCTAGATACCCATTTGGGTCAAATAAACGTTCTAACTCTCATAGTTCCACTATTAGTATTTTGGATTAGAGTTTTTAATCACCTTGGGATACGTGTAAATGCCAAAAAAATAGGATTATGTAATTGAGCCATAATTTTGGTTAACTAGAAGGTGTAAATTTTTTGAATGATTGTCATTGTAATTTAGAGCATTCTAGAAAAAGAATCAGGTCAAAAGGCCCCACGGTTTGAAAGTTATTGCAGTTTTTCAGTTTCTGGAGACATCCTAAGAATGCTTTAAAGTCAGGTTAGGGGCATTAAATTACCTCAAATAGGGAAAAAAAAATGGGAGATGAGAAATGCTGGTCCATAGGGCTATAGAGTGCTTCAAGAGCTTTCCAAAAATGTAAACAGTTCATCAATCGGAGCTATGGTTCAAAAGTTATGCCTCTCGAAAGTTCGGTTACCGTTTCTGGATTCTTCTAATTTTGTGCCAACTTCTAATGCGACTTCTAGAGCCTTCTATTTGGTTGATGGATGCCAACTAGCACTTTCTAGAATTTATTCGTAATCCTTAACCCTTTGGGGTCTATGTAAGAACATTTCTGGCATTGTAAAAGGCAGTTAGGAGTGGAGTTTGAGAGAAGGTACTGGGAGAAGAATTTATCTCTAGATTTATGCTATTGTAAGGCCATAGGGCATATTTTGGAGTCTGTTTCTCTGCACTAAGTGTACTAGCATATTTTTATAGTTAATAAAATTTTCCCTTTCCTGTTGTGTCCATTTTGTGCTTGGGTTGTGTCCCATCAGATATTGAAAATGTGTGTGAAAATGTCAAAAATAATGGAGATTTGTCTAGATTTAAGAATATTGATTTTGAGAAACTTGAGAAAGAGGAATAGAGGTTAGTTGAAGAAGCCCTATATGCAATGATGTCTAAATTTAAGACTACACCATTATATTTTTCTAGCTTAGTACCCAAGAAGTTATATGATTTAGTTGAGAAAAAATGGCAATATTGTTTAAATTTGGAAAAATAAATAAGGGAAAATACTTTTGCCCAAGTAATGCCAGAACTAACAAAAGGATAGATTGCTAAGGCTACTAAGAAATATGGAGTTAGGTTTACACCTAAATATAGAGTCTTTAACACACTTCAAAATAATATTGAAGATGTTGTCAAGAAGTCTACCCAAATATGGAAACTAATCTAGGGTTGACCACTATAAAATAAGGAAAAGATGACCCTTTTGAGGGTAAAGATAATAACAAAGATGAAGATGAAAAAGAAGATGATGACAAACAAGAAGTTGATAAGGGAAATGAAAATAAAGATAATACAATTGGGGAAGAAACAAAAAAGCAAGATGATGACATGCCTATAGCTAAACAATAGCAAGATGAAGAGAGTGTGTAGGACACACAAGTGCTAAGTGTTAGTCCCTCACATGATAGAGCCAAGTCAACTGAAACTTTTATTGTCAAGGATGTTCCTAATGCTTCAGCTCAGAACATTAATGCACTGACTGTAGATGATAATCCAATCTTATTTAGTGTAGATGATCTCCAAAAGGAAGTAACTCACATCATAAGGGACAAGGTGAAACCATAAGAACCATCCTCTACCATCCCTTTACTTACTCAACTACAACCTTTGTATCAAACTATAGTAGATACACCTACTAAGGTTGATACACCTATGAAAGTTACTACTCTTAAGAAGATGAAGAAAGAATAAAAAGATATGAATGTACAATAGGAAATAGGATAGATAGATTCATATGTACCTAAAGCACAAGGACAAGGTGTTTTTCATGTCATTGTATTAGAGAAGAGCCAATCTAGACAAGGTGAGAAAACACCCAAGGTAAAGGAGTAAGAAGCCATCTAGGCACTAGTAACTCTACCAAAATTTGGCACTTCTACAAAAATTCTTCAGAAGCCAAGCACAAAATCAATACCATTGTAGATCTTAGTGCCAAGCTCAAGCTCTTCAAAAGCTAAAAATGTAATTCACTATGGTGATATCACTCTTGATGAAGAGATTATTATTTCAAAATTTGATTATGATACAATGACATTACATCAAATAAGCACTTTACACCAAGCTTTAGAGAAGAAAAATCATCAATATATGCTTAGGAGAGAATATAGGTAGAAGAAAGCTCTTCTAGACATAAAAGACATCTTTCTAGATGCATTTTGTCTGCCTACACTTGAAGAGACCAAGCCTCTACTAGAGAAATTGTTAGACATAGTGGAAAAGGTCAATAATGAAGACATTGATATAAGTGCTAAAATCTTAGAATGGTCAAAAAAGAAATTTTAGAGCAAGGTCAATGAGAAGATATCTGGTGAGATAGCACTAACTCAAGTTGCATTGGCAACAAAGGTTGAGGATGTGAAGAAGGTACTTGAGAACATATTCTCATTGTACAAAAAATTATGTGACCCTACACTCTTCACCCAAGAGACCAGACATTATATTCTAAGCTTGGAGAGAAATATCAACATATTAGGTAAAAGATTACCTTAGAACCTAGCTTAGATTGAGAAGCATTTTTATACATTGCTTCAAATACAATGTCAATTAGTCATGTTAACAGTAGAAGAAGCTAGCATAAGAGCCAAAGTGACAAATATGCATGCATCTCTCACCCCTCATATGGAGATAATGCACAAGGAGCTAGGCTATGTAGAAACTTTTCTAAAGAAAGACCCCAATCTTTCTACTCTAGATGGCCTAGTACACCTTGATATAGAGCTTGCCATCCAACTCAAGTCACTGGATGTTGCATGTGACAACTAGGATGCAACTCTTAAACTTATAATGGAAGTCCATAAATAATTTTTGGAAAAACACCCTATATGTGTATAACCCATTTAACATAAGTGTTCAAAGGGGGAGAATATTCTATGGGAGAGAGATGAAAAAAGGTGGAGAGAACAAAAAGGGAGAGAATAAAGAAAGGGGGAGCAATAAAATGTAGAGATAGAAATAGAGCAGCATGAAAGAGTATTTGTTCATAGAGACAAATCTACTCAAAATGGAGAAATTTTTTTGGATATAGAGCAGACATGTTAACTAAATGGGAGTTATAAATTTTAAGTTATATATGTTACTACAAAATTATGAAAATTTTGAATTTTTTTATATAAGTCGAGTCATGGATATGTTATACTCAAGTAGATTATAGGATATGTATATTCAAGTTTTTTTGACAGTCATGTCTAAAGGGGAGATTGTTCATCTTAGATTTTTTTGACAAGAGAGTGTCAACACAGTTAAGTCATTTGCTTAGTTCATGCCAAACTAGTAATGTATGTTGAGTACAACATGTAAATATTAGACCAAGCCAAGTTGCAATGAGTGTCGAGTCACTCAAGTGTCGAGAAAATAGACCATGTCAAGTGATTGAAGTGTCAAGTGAATAGTAGATGTGGAGCAATACAAGTGCAGAGTCAAAATAGAATTATAGTGTATGTTGAGCATCAGAGACATCATATGCCAAGTAACATAGATTGGACATATTTGTTTGTAATGGTACAAACAACTATGTCAACCATTTTCAAGCTAACTTAAGGATAGATTTTGATCTTTTGAAGATAAGGATGAATCTATATGCAAATTCCCTATGTAATTAAATGCAGAAAATTAGAAAATGGGAAGGTTTAAGTAGCAAAATGGATGAATCTTAGTCGTAGATTCATTCCCAACCCTAAGCCACTTAATTCTTTTTAAGAAGGATGAAGCCCTAAATTTTTAATGATGTTGAGAGCATTGAAAAGGGGTGAATGATCTAAGTGGAGGAGTGAATAAGATTGTTTGCAAAGAATTGAAGGTGACTTAGTAGTATAAGTGAATTGCAAAATTAGTTAAGTAAAGAATAGAAGATAGAGGATACAACATTGATACATTAAATCATGAAGGATCAATTAGAGATTGGATAGAGGCAATCTATTATCAAGCAATCAAGTCCCAACCATAGGATCTATGCTGAGACATTTTTATAGGTGATATCTGTTAAATCACATAATAGAGTAATCCTAATAGGCTATATAAAATCCTTTAACAATGTGCTTACTTAATTGTGAGTTGAAGTCCTCTAACTAGGCACACTTGTAATAGGGTCTTGAAATCCTCTAACAAGGTGGGACTTAATAGTCTCTATAAGCCTTTAATAGGGTAGGCCTTTCACAAGGTAGATCACGATTCATGGTACAACCATTGTAACCTTAATTGGATAAACTTTATTTCTATAGTAGTGAAAATTTGTGGGTGACATCCCCACTCAAGTTTTACCTTCTCATTTGGAGGGTTTCTGGGTAATCATATCTAGTGTTAAGTGTGTGTGCTTGATTGCATGTTTACATGATTGATGCATATGCTTTATATGTTATCTCATTATATTAATGCATGTGATATATAAATGGTTACATTTTTATGGGTCCAAGTTTAAACACCTATTTCAAAAACCCCCCAACCCAACAATAAGTTTACTCCTTTCCCACTTGTAATTCCAATAGTTGTTAAGTTAAACTTTGATAAGATAAAGTCATTGTTTAATCATTTTACTAGTGAAGTAGAAATTTATACTGAAGACTAGAATAAGTGATTCAAAGAAAGATGAAATACATAGGCTTGAACGAGAAAAAGAGAAGAAGATAAAGGAACTTTAAGATTATGCCAAGTAATGCTCAAGTTGAGCAAGTAGTAGTATAACTCGAGAAAATTATAATTTTGATAGAGCATCATTATTGACCGAATGGTAGTTAATGTGCCAAACAAAACCATTAGTAGTGACTGAGAAATTTAGTGATGACCAAGTATTAGAATACAATGATTTTTCAGCTAGAGAATTTGAAAGATTGTGTAGAAATTGTGATTTAAATCTAATTGAGTTGATTTATTGGAATATGTAAACCATGTTAAAGATAAAGATTGACTATGACCTAGAGAATTTAGTTCAAGAGAAACAATGTTTTATCATTTCTATGCATTAATTCAAGTCAAAGTTTCGAGAAGTTTGTAGAAGAGAAAAGATGAGAAAAAATAATGGTAGGATTTAATTTATCTAACCTAACCCTAAGATCTATGATGATGTTTTAGATGAAAAAGATTAAAATTACATATATAAGGTGTTACAAGAGATAAACTTAAAGAGGTTAGTAGAGCTATTGAAGACCTTAACAAGGTTGAAGCACTTGCTGATTTTGGTGATTGGAAAACTTGAAAAGAAGGTTGAATACTGAGTGTTGAAGTGAAGAGTGATTGTTTGAAAGAATGCCAAGAAAAAATCAATGATGGAGATGATAATGGAGGTTAGTCAATCAGTCAACTATTGGAACAATTGAGGTCTATATTTGGAAAGTGATTTGTATTTTTCAGATCAACTTGAGTGATTGTTTGAAGGAATGCCAAGAAAATCAATGTTGGAGATGATAATGGAGGTCAATAAATTAGTCAACTATTGGAACAATTGAGGTCTATATTTTGAAAGTGATTTGTATTGTTTAGATCAACTTGTTATTACTTTCTAACCATTGTAAATTAGTATTTTAATCCTTTAATCAAGGTTGACCTAAGAGTCATATGTAAATGCTTGAACCAAGGTTACATTTTGATGGAACACTCTCAAATCTTCTAACAAGGTCCCTCCTAATAGAATGATCGAATCCTTTCAAAAAGTCACATTTAACACTATGTTTTGTAACCCATAATAGGGTTGGCTCCTAATAGAGATCTCTTTAGAAGAGTTAAAAATTAGAGACATGTTATTGATTTTTTTTGCAAATTGGATTTCCATATTAAATTGTAGTATCCTTCCTATGTGGATGTCATATGTGGTCTTTTACTGTTAATGTTTTACATTCTACAAGTTTTTAACTATTATAAAAATGGATTAAAAGTTTATCTTAGTGATTATTTGCTATAGATATTGAGCTATTGAATATTTATATCTAAGGTATAGGAAGTGATTAAAAGTTCAATTGGTACATTTGGACCTAAGGTTAGCTAATTCACCCCTCACCCCTCTTAGTTATTCTAAATCATTCTAACTCTTGGTATCAAAGCATTGGTGCTTGTAGAAATTTTTTTGAAGGTACTTGAAGCTAAATTCATAAAAAAAAAAACATACCAAGGTTGAACAAAGATAGCTTGTCTACATGGTAGAGTTTGATGAAGTTGCGTCTAGCAAGAATTGGAGAAGAGGAAATATAGTATGTGGAACATATGTATATGGAGATACCAAGTCCTCTAATAGATCAATAGATGAAAGAGAAGCAAGGCCACAACTAGGTTATGTTGGAGATTGTATCATCCCTAAGCTATTTCGAGTTGGATGACATAAAGGAATGAAAAACAACCAAAAAATGTGGGATACATTGCAAACTATATATGGAGGAGACACAAATGTATTCATAGAAAAATGAAAAAACTTGAGAGGTAAATTCGATGAAATGAGAATAGTAGAAGGAGAAAACATTGTACAATATTGTGGAAGAGGAAAAGAGGTGCTGAACCTCATAAGAAGATCAAATGGAAAGACTAATGATGAAGCTATGATCAACAATGTACTAAGAAATCTACTTCCTATTTATGGTATTAGAGTTTCTACTATAGAAGAACTAAGATATGCCATTAGTAATAACCTAACTTTTGAAGGATTAATTGGTAGGCTTAATGCTTTTGAACTATCAAATCTTCATAATTCTATGCATACTACCATTGAATCTACTTTTAAATATAAATTGGTTAATAGTAGAAAGGAAAAGGAAAGTGTGTGAAAAGTGATTGTCATGTTTTTGATGATGATCTCAATGAGTCTGAAGAACTGATATCAAGAAGACTTCCAAGAGGAAGAGGGAAATGCAAAGGTAAACTTCCTCTCTTTTTTTTTTTTTCATATAATAGACGTAGTCATATTGCTGAAAGATGTCCTAGTAAAGAAGACACAAATTAGAAAAGGGAAATCAGGTACAAAGGTAGAAGAGATGACCAAGGAAATAGGAGAAACAAGGACTATAAAGACACAAGTAAGAAATCTTGTTACATTATTGAAAAATATTATGTAGGAGCATCCTAGGTTGCACTGCTATCTTGCATGTTTTTAGTTTTTTTACTTTGCTATTGAATCTATGTTTTTATAGTTTATGGGTGTCTGTTGCAGATTATGTAACTAATTTTGGACAATGAATGAGAGGATATTCTTTTCAAGGATTTAAGAGGGCCTCTAGTACTTCCTTGTATCAAAGGCACAAGTTCTAATTCTTCATAAATTGGGAGACATGGCAATTCTCCTAGAGTATCAATTTCTAGTAGTTCTGTGTGATAGTTTTTTGTGCTTGACTTTTGGGATTAATGTGCACTAAAAGACCTAAAGTACTACCCAAAATTCAAAGCACAAGTTCTAATCCAATTAGAGCTATTAGATATTTTGATTTTTCTTAGGTATTTGTTTTTTGACATTTAATTGTTTTTACAAGCCAACTTGTGGCTCTTCAAGTATTTAATGTTAGGTTTATGGTAATAGCACAAACTTGTGTCACCCTTTTGTAAAGGAAAAGGCTAACAAAAGTATAACTATTCACCTTCAATGACATAAAAACTAGTATTATTATTTTGAATTTGAAAATGAAGTAAACTAATCAAATATGTAGAAATGGATGAAGTTTAGGATTATAATTTTTAATAAATATTTGGAATAAAAATTGATATATTTTCCTAATTTTTATAGATAATTTTTTAGCTGCTGAAAAATGTCAAAAATTAGGGGTCTAGTTCCCACCAAAATACTATATGGAAATAGCATATATATCTAGAACAATAAAAAACAAAAATCAACTTTAGACCTATATTTTCTCTTTTATAATGATTCAAATTTTAACTCACTTGAAATTGATAGTTTTCATCTCCCACAACATTTTTCAATACAAATCTATTCCAATTAGGAGGAAAATTATACAATCTAGAAGAGGACTCTCTCCTCTTGAATGTTATATAATTTTAAAATATTTTACATATGATTTTATATTTTTTCTTTCTCAAAATAAACATCTTTTTGAGTGTTGAAATATGTGGCTATAGAATTTTTTAATTATAATATACTATAACTAATTAAAACACTATAAACTCTATATGAGAATATTCTTAACTCTGGGCTCTACAAAATGATGTTTGTATGTTATTAAAATAATATCATAAAAATTCTAAATGTTATTGAAACACCACTTTTCTCAAATAATTTTATTTCTTTAGTAATTAGATATAGACTAGTATAAAACATGCATTTAATAAATATTTCCAATTGGAAAAGTGTGAGACCATATATAACTTAGCTAGAATGAATTTATCTAGATCATATGTTTGAAAAAAAATTAGATTTTTACATAGAAATTCTCAAATTTAACCATTCTGATAAGTCAACCTAAAAGGTGACAAAAGTTTTTACTTTTACCCTTTATTTTCATGTTGGGTATTTAATATCTGTTGAGAGCTGACTTGTTGCTTTTCTATGTTGTAGAATGATCTATATGTTCTTTTGGCTAGTATAAATAGAGTGTTTAGACTTAGAGCTAGAGTAGTTTTAAGAGATGATTAGAGAGTAGAACTGGAAAGTGTCAATTGGAAGCTAGATCTTAGATCATGAATGTAATTATATTTGGCCATAACCCAAAAGGCCTTACAGTTGGGCATGTATGATGATATTTTCATGAATCAATAAAGAATATTGTTCTCTTGCTCTATGATGTTGTTTTCTTTTGTGTTGCTTCCATTTTGTTAACTCTTGCATGGTGGTTTGGGTAGCTAAGTGCACCTATTGGCCTTAGTTACTCCCAACCTCCCTATGTCAGGTGGTATCAAAGCTTGAGGTTCATCCTTATGGTGATTGGATCATGTCAAACCCTATTTCAAATATTGGTTGTAGGGTTGTAGATCTATGGATTTGACCTATAACTTACAGAGGGTTACAATCTTGTAGGAACTTGATTTGTAAAAATGGTTTGTGGTACAGGAATTTATGATAATCCTATATTGGATCAATTGACACAAATTGTAGCTAGATTAGATATTATGGAGACAGCCCAAAGGAGAGGAGCATATCTTAATGATGTAAGTGATGATGAAGTGATAACACCAAACCATAATCTAAAACCTGAAGAAGGTCAAGATGAGGAAAGATTTTGAGAGTATTATCTAGGGCACATTTGAAATTTGCTATAGAAGTTGTTCCTTATGATGGGAAATTGGATGCCAATGTTGTGTTAGATTGGATCTCAGATATGGAGAAGTTCTTTGAGCATGAAAACACTGCTGATAATAAGAAGGTGAATATTGTAGTCACTAGGTTGAAAGGTCATGCTTCACTATGATGGGAGCATTTTCAAACTGATAGACAAAGGAGAGGAAAAGAGAAGATTAGAACTTGGCCAAAGATGGTGAACAAGGTAAAGAAAAAATTCCTTCCTTTTGATTGTCAAGTTATCTTGTTGAGAAAGATGAAAAATTTGAGAAAAAAGGACATGACTCTAAAAGAGTATAACGAGGAATTCCATAGATTAGACATCAGATCTAGACATGTGGATGATGATGTTGAGAAAATTGCAAGGTACATAAATGGATTAAGATTTAGAATTCAAGATGAAATAATTTTTGTGAAGTTTTAAATTGTAGAATAAGCATATCAATATGCCTTGAAAGATGAGGAAATATTGACAAAAAAATATGAACAAAAATAAAGATGTAGAGTTAATAGATTCCAGAGAGGTAGAGGTAGATCTTATGGAGATGGTGGCAGATCTTATAGTTTGGTCCATGATAAAGGAAAATCTAAATGGAAGAATTACAACAAAGGAAAGACCAAATGGAAGTGTGGTAGTTCTTATAGAGGAGGTACTAGATCTTACCAAGGAAGAGGTAATTCTTATCCTAGAGGTGCTTTCTGTGGTAATTTTTTCAAATGTGGTAATGAAAGACATAGATCTTTTGAAAGTGGGCAAAATAATAGAAATGTTGTGATTCAAGGAGAGATTGAGAGTTCACCAAGTGGACATGAGGCTGGAGAAAATCTTATGGTAAGAAGAACCTTATGTAATAAAGGAAGTGACAAGGAACCTATCCTTAGAAGAAGTCTTTTCAAGACTAGATGTAAGATGGCTAAAAAATATTGCAAGGTAATCATTAATAGTGGAAGTTCAACAAATTTCGTATTAGAAGAGTTGGTTACAAAGTTGTAGTTGCAGAGGCTGAAACATCACAAACCTTATCATGTTTCATGGATCAAAGATGAACATAAGATATTGGTAAGTGAGCAATGTATTGCGAAATTCAAAATTAGACATTACTTTGATGAAGTTTTGTTTGACATTATGCCCATGGATTGTTGTCATATTTTGTTGGGTAGACCTTGGTAATATGATAGATATGTTTTGCATGATGGAAGATTGAATCAATATACTCTTTAGCTAAATGGAAAGAAAAAAATATTGTTGGCTTTGATTGAAAGTCCAGATGAGGTCACTTGTACTGCAATAAAATTTTACATGGTTAATGAAAATAATTTGGAAAGGAAGTAAAGAAGAATCAAGTTTGTTTTGATGTAGTTCCTAGAGGACTGAATGTTGGTAGTAATGACCGAGTAGAAAAAATTGGTGATGACAGAGTGACAATAGAAATTGTTGAATGGCTGAATGAGTATAAAGATATTGTTGGTGATGATATTCTTGATGGTTTACCTCAAGTAAGAAGTATAAGTCATTGTATGGATCTGATTCTTGGAGCTAGATTTCCAAACAAAGTACCATATAGATTGACACCTACAAAGAATGAAGAACTTAGTAGACAAGTGCATGAATTGCGAAAAAAGGGATTAATCAAAGAAATTTTGAGTTCATGTGTTGTACCTCCTATATTAGCACCTAAAAGGAATGGAGAATGGAGAATGTGTACTGATTTTAGAACTATTAACAAAATCATAGTGAAATATAGGTTTCCTATGCCAAGTATGGATGACATAATGGATTGTTTGAGTGAAGCAAAGTATTTTACCAAAATTGATTTGAAGAGTGGTTATCATCAAATCAAAATTAGAGAAAGTGATGAATGGAAGACTAGTTTCAAGACAAAAGATGGTTTGTATAAATGGTTGGTTAAACCTTTTGGTTTGATTAATGCACCTAGAACCTTCATGAGGTTGTTGAATGAAGTTCTGAAAAGATTCTTGGGCATGTTTGTGATTGTTTACTTGGATGATATTCTAATATTCAATAAGACTAAGGAAGAACATCTTGAGCATATTAGACAAGTATTACAAAGGCTGAAAGAGGAAAAGTTTCTAATTAATATGAAAAAGTGTTCTTTTATGCAAGGGGAGATTGTGTATTTGGGATTTATTATTTCGGCTGATGGATTGAAGATTATTCCTAAGAAGGTTAGAGAAATTTTGGAAAGGTCTACGCCTAAGAATGTGGGTTAGGTAAGATCATTTCATGGTTTGGCTAGTTTTTGGAGAAAGTTTATAAAGAATTTTAGTTTTGTTTGTAATGCTATGACTGTGACAAAGAGGGGAGATACAAATGAATTCAAGTGGACACATGGAGGTGATAAGAGTTTTGAGACTTTGAAACAAAAGGTTGTTGACTTACATATATTGGCTTTTCTTGATTTCAACAAAGTATTTCAAGTTGAATGTGATGCAAGTGGTAATGCAATAGGAGCTACATTAAGTCAAGAAGGTAAGTATGCTGCTTTCTTTAGTGAAAAGTTGAATGATGCTAAAAAGATGTATTATGTATATGATCAATATTTTTATGCCATTTTGCAAGCATTCAAGAAGTGGAGACATTATTTGATTCCTAAAGAGTTTGTGTTGTAAACTGATCATAAAGATTTACAATACATGGGAAATCAACATAAATTGAATCAGAGACATATGAAGTGGGTTGAGTATTTGCAGAATTTTACATTTATAACTAAGAACAAGAGCAGAGTTACTAATAGAGTTGTTGATGCATTGAGTAGAAGACATTCTTAATTGACTGAAATGAAGGTTGAAGTTCTTCATTTTAATGAAACAAAAGAGTTGTATGATGCTGATCCTAATTTTTCTAAGGCATGGAGAGAGTGTAGAGCACTAAATCTAAAAAATCACATACGTAAGTATGATGAGTATTTCATTCGAGAAGGTATGTTGTTCAAAGGTATTTAGTTGTGTATTCCTAGAAATTTGATGAGGTTGAATCTGATTAAGGAAAAACATAGTGGTGGATTGGCTAGACATTTTGGAATTGATAAGACATTGAGTTTGCTAAAAGAGAAGTATTATTGGCCACAAATGTATAAGGATTCTTAGAAATTTGTAAAGAGTTGTGGATTTTTTCATGTTGCCAAAGGAATGAGTCAAAACACTAGTTTGTATAAACCCATTTCTATTCTTGAGAAACCTTGGAGTGACATCAGTATAAATTTTGTTCTTGGATTACCAAAAACAATGAAGGGGTATGATTCCATATTTGTTGTAGTGGACATATTTTTTGATGGGAGACCCCTCAAACATGGCCAATCACGGTAAAAGTTTTCAATATTGTAATAATGGAGAAAATTTTAATCTCTGGGAACCATGGGTTAGACATATGTTTTAATGGTTATCTATAGTATTTAAGATGTAGTTCAAAGGCATTTCCATTAGAATAGGAAAGCGATCTGCATGAGGAGACAATGTGGGAAACATAGGGCTTAAAAAGTGGAAAGATGGTTTTAATAACCATCAGTATGTAACTAAAAAAATCTCTTTAAAGAGAATGGAACCGAATAGAAAGGTAGAGAAAAGAAGTGTGGAGAGACTCTTGGGAGAAATTAAGAAGAGAGCAGAAAGAAGTGTAGAAAGGAGTCGGCTCTCTGGCTGAAGGCCAGAGAGCCACACATATCAATTATGTTTCTATGTATTTCAAGTTTTTGCTTTAATAAATTTAAGATAGTAATTTTTGTTCTCTCTTTTCTCATCTATGTTCCATGTAAGTTAGTTTCGTTTGTTGGCGGACTGCAAAGGTGGCAAATGATAACACCATGTACACTCTGTGTCAACACCAAGCATGAAGAACCCGATTTCTCCTTCGAGATTATGAATTGCAATTTGTTCATTAAAGGTGGCGACTCCTTCAACCAGCCCAATAACTATGGTGGAAGAGATTTAATGTCTCTTAGTTAATTGTGTATGCATTGGCAGATTGAGTTTTTGTGCTAAGTGCAGCCCGAGTTGGAGGGCTGTATAAATGGGTGCTAAGAATGGAAAGACCTAATTTAAAGTAAGAAATAGTGATGAGGATTTTTTCTTTGGATAGTTAACAAAGCCCAAACTTTACAGATTATTCATCAATAAAGACCCGAAAGGTATGGAAACTCAATGAATGTAAATCATTGTTGGTGATTACGTTTATACGATAAAGAAAATGTGGTCAACATTCGAAATAAGATATGGACATGTTTAATGATCACAAGCCGTGGGTTGGCAGAGGTGATATTTGAGTTGATATAAACATATAGCGGTGAGTTTGGTTATAGAAATGGATGGATGTGAATATTTTAAGCCCATCACATTGATGTGGGGTATCTCCAGTTACATTTTGTAACCATGAACGTAGAATTAGAGAGCTTCAGGTAGCCTGTTACATCATTTTTAAAGATGGCTCATTTCATACCATGTAAGAAGACATTAGATGCTAAGCATGTTACTAAACTTTTCTTTAAAGAGATTGTGAGACTACATGGACTACAAAGAAGTATTATTTTTGACAGCGATAGTAAGTCTGTTGGTTATTTTTGGAAGACTTTGTGGAAGAGGATGGGTACTAAATTGAAGTTTAGTTCTACATTCCATCCATAGACATATAGATAGACAAAGGTAGTGAATAGAAGCTTGGGTAATTTTTTGAGATGTTTAGTTGGGAATAAGCTAAGTAATTGGGAGATGGTATTGGCATAAGCTGAATTTACATTTAATAATTACATGAATAGGAGTAAAGGGAAGACACTTTTTGAGATTGTTACTAGAATGGAGCCTAGAGGAGTATCCAATTTGAGAGATATTATTGGTGAAGAAAAGAGAAGTGCTATAGGAGAAGAATTTGATAATTTTATGGAGTCTTTACATAAGGAAGTGAAGTTGAGGATAGAATAAAGTAATTAGAAGTATAAGGAGAATGTTGATCAATCTAGGAGGTCCTAGATCATGATTTTCAAGTTGTTGATGAGGTGATGGTTCATTTGAAGAAAGGAATATTACTAGTTGGAACATATAGTAAGTTGAAGATGAAAAAATTTGGACGTTTAAGATCTTGAAGAAGTTTGACTATGGAAACACTTATAAAATTGAGTTACCAAATGACATGGATATATCTCCTATATTCAATGTTGCTGATTTATACAAGTATCATGAGTTAGATGATGAAGTTATTATATCAGAGGATTATCCTAAGAAGTAGATTGAAGAAGTTGAATAGATATTGGATCAGAGAATTATTAAGAGCACAAGGGGAAAAGATTATTATGAATATCTAGTGAAGTGGAAGAACAAACCTATGGAAGATGCTTCATGGATTTCTCAATGTAAGTTTTATATAGCTCAAGTTGTCACATCTCAATAATTTAGGAGAATCATTTCTTCCAACCTTGTTTGTCTAATGCAGGAGCATCCTTGGTTGCACTACTATCCTGCATGTTTTCAATTTTTTTTTTTACCTTGTTTTTGAAACTATATTTTTGGTTTCTAGGTGCCTATTGTAGACTATGTAACTAATTTTTCACAATGAATGATAGGATTTTATTTTCATGGATTTATGAGGGCCTAGATTAATTTCTTTTATGAAAGGTCCAAGTTCTAATTCCTCATAAGTTGGGAGATATGGTAATTTTCCCCAAGTATCAATTTCTAGTAGTTTTGTAGGACAATTTTTTGTGCTTGACTTTCTAGATTGATACACACTTATCCTTGGAGAATAAGCCTTTTCACACTTAAGGATTTGTAGAGGACCTAAATTTCTACCCATAGTTCAAAGAATGAGTTCTAATTCAATCAGAGCTATGAGATATCATGATTTTTCTTAGGTATCAATTTCAAGATATTTAATTGCTATTGCAAGTTGACTTGTGGATCTTCAAGTATTTAATATTTGTTGAGAGCTGAACTATGCCTTCTCTATGTTCTAGAATGATCTTTAAACCATTTTGGCTAGTATAAATATAGTGTTTAGGCTTAGAGCTAGAGCAATTTTAAGAGAGGATTGGAGAGTAGAAATAGAATGTGCAAATTGGAAGCTGGATCTTAGATAATGAATGCAATTGTATCTGGCCATAACCCAGAAGGCCTTGCAAGTGGTCATGTATGATAATATTTTTATGAATCAATAAATAATACTGCTCTCTCTCTCTCTCTCTCTCTCTCTCTCTCTCTCTCTCTCTCTCTCTCTCTCTCTATGGTCTTGTTCTCTTTTGTGTTGCTTCTATTGTGTTAACTCTTGCATGGTGGTTTGGGTAGCTAAGTGTGCCTATTGGCCCTAGTTACTCCCAACCTCCCTACATCAAAAGAAACTGAAAATCAGTCTAATATTTATAATGACAAATTTTTATATATTTCTATGAAAATATATTCTAATGAAGATGAGAAAACTACATTAATTTCATATGTGTGTAAAGGTGATAGATAAATAACTAAATATGGCTTCTCACATCACATGATTGGTGAACTAAAATTAAGTTTGAAACCATGAAGCAATATAAAGGTAGCTAGGTTAAGTTTGGTAATGATGCACCATGTCTTGTCAAAGGTAAAGGATCAATGCAAATGACTAAAAAAATCAAGTACATGATAATGTTTATTGTGTTGAAAAACTTAACTATAACTTATTGAGTGTCTCATGTCTAAACAAATTAGGATATAAAGTTCAATTTCATCATAGAAAGAAAAGAAATTTTATGCTACTGGTGAACTAAATGAAAGTTTTGATTAGGAAAGAGGTAACTTGTTCTACCTAGGTTTATCTAATGAGACATGGTTGTTTCATGTGAAATTTGATATTTTGATAAGCATTAGCAAGATGAAAAGAGTAAGATAATTTTAAAAAAATTGAAGAAATGTGATAATGCTATGTGTAAATAATGTCAATTGGGAAAATGATAAAGTATAGTTTCAAGAGAAAGACATAGTCCTCTAATGATATTTTGAATTGGTTCATAATGACTATTGGTCTAATGTTTCATAGTATAGAAAAAGATTTAAAATTTTGGTTAAAAATCAGTTAGGTCATTGCATTCTTGCAGGATAAAGTTTCATTCCTCTTAATTTTCAATAATTTTAGGTTACCCTAGTCATGCTATGAGTCATGTGTTGTCAAAATCTATTAAATTTTCAAATTTTGTCTCTTAACATGGTTGTTTTAACACCCTAAGTAAGCCCTAGGTCTCCTGCATTTATTTAAACTCGGGTGCAAGCAGTTTCTAAATATTCCCTTATGTTCTTTAGCTTTCACACCCTGCCTGTCTTTTCCTTTTAAGGAGAACTACCCAATGGTGACAAGATCAAGGGCTATCAATTTGTTGTTATGATAAGACATGAGTTAAGTGATCATTGTGACATAGCAACTACCATCAAACTAAGCTATGATTCTTGGATAAATGGAGGTAGTGACTGGAAAGGTTTCACGTTGGTTTCTAATCACATGTACTTTGCTTTTGCTCCCTAAGCTAAAAAAGTAACTAGGGATCCTAGAAATATTTTAGACTCTGATACTCATGTCTTCACTATCAATAAGTTCAAATCTCTTGCTGATAGTGAGGTAGTGATCAACCTGGAAACCCATGTCACAACAGTCATCAAATTTTTCAGTGGTCATTAAGAGTCCCAAGTGGCATAATAAATGATGATATCATTGCCATGTAAAAACCAATAAGTGAGTAACTATGATGTGACATGATTTTGTTTTCTGACATTGAGTTTTGTTAAGTTACTGTTGTCACTTAGGTTTGCACCCTTGTCCAAGGCCTATGCACGAGGACAACCTAGTGAAACATGGAAGCAAACTCCAAGCTGTGGGACTTGAACTACAAGGTTGATTCTCCGGAGAAGGCTAGCTTCCTCTTACTATCAGGGCGCACCTATCTATTCTCAGAAGAAAAAGGGAGAAAGAGAGCACTAAGGAAAATCTACCTAGTCTAATCTAAGGCGGTGATGTACCAAAACAGAGTGTTCAGACTCATTTCTGCCCATATATGCACTACAGAACTAGGGTAACATCCAAAAGTCATACACATCCAGACTTATATTGATCAATAATCACATACAGATCAGAAAACCAACTGAATGACACTAGGAAAAGAAGATTTCACTTGTATATTATCCAATAGGCCAAAGATAGATACAGTATGTGGACAACTAATCTCAATAATGCATCAATGAGAGGCAAAATGAAGCACATACACATTGACCACTGAAAAGAATGACATAGGATGCTATGTAGCTTAGAGACATAGGGATTCTACACTGCAAGTCTGCAAGTAGTAGCAGAGAAAATCAGGAAGAGTCCCCCGAGAACAAATCACAAAATTGCCTTTATAGATCAGGCATAACTTGAAGATTTCTGCGTTACATTTACTTCCTACCTACTGGCATCGAACCCCAAAATATCCGATCAAAGATCACACTCGAGCATGATTCTGAAGTACCAAATTAGATATTCAATTGAAAGAACGCCTCGAGTAGATAGAGTGACACCAATGAATGATACTGACATAGTAGATGGATCGACTAGGACAGTGGAGTGTTTCCCTATGCCTAGCATTCATTCCTGGTAGGTTGGAAATGATCGTGAAGATCAAATTGCAAGATAACATCGATCATCTTCATTTTTTGATTCATGAATCAGCCTAGTCAAAAGGTCAACCAGGCTCCTTACGCGTCAACTAGGCCACACGGGCGAACTATATTTATTTATTTTGCCACTTGAGGAAGTCCTCCCGTAGTTGACCTTCCGTCATCGAACTACTGCACCACCCTTCAGACGGTTATCACTAACTGCGACGGTTATATTATCTGCCAGCCGACCGTCAACCTTGACCAAGCCAATAGGACATGTGTCATCTAGGCGTGTTGTCGCTAACACTATCTCCTGAGCAGTTCTTCATAGCACAATGACGCCCACCACAGATCTATCTCCATCTGATGACCAGGATCACCTCATACTACCCTATGCTGTTCCTATTCAGGGCCCATCACATTTGGCGCCACCTTGGCAACCAATCTTCGTCCGAATGACATATGGCAAAAGCTTAGTGATCCATCCTGGCAAAACTTGACCCCACCAATAGGTGGCAACAGGGCACCATATTGCTATACAAAAAATCTTACAGCTTCACCAAGGTGACATGGCACTGCCGTTGATCTATTCGAATCTAACGGTCACAAAACCTGACCTCCTGCGACCCTCCTTCTTTTATGATTCACTGGGCCCGCCGAAACGTGGTGTCAGCTTATTGGTCTGTCGATCACCCTGGATCCGATCGCATCCGGCAGCATGGAATGTGGTCTCGCCAAGACACGTGGCGCAAGGGCACCAAGTTGCCGATGTTATCTACCGAGTTGTTCTTGATAGTGAGACAGTGCCAGTCGTAGATCTCCATGGATTCGACGATCGTGAAGACTCACCATTCCTCCCAAAACTACTGGGCCTACTAAACGTGTGTCATCATTTGATTCGTTCTCCTAACGCCGATTGGTAAGACCTGACTCCCACTGACACGTGATAGATGGTCGCTATGTTGCCATGTTAAAACCCATGCATCTCTACCATAGCGAGATGGCGCCATTCGCTGATCTGAATTGATTTGACAGTGTGCAAGGAAGATCATTCCCCTCAGCGTATCGATGAATAAGAACTGGCCACATATCAATGGTCTGACTAGTCCTCGCTGACATCCTTGGACCCAAGAGGATGCGTGTCCTTTAGGCGCAATGTCATTAACATAAGACTCGCGCAGCTCTTCTATAGCACGATGGCGCCTGCCATCGATCGGCCCTGATCTAACGGTGGAGATCTTACCTTTCCATGTACTGGTGACGCTGACTGAACTCTGACTTGGGGAACGTGGTCGCTCTTTATTGGCCCAATGAAACAACCTCCCTGGTCTGACAAAGCACCAACTCGGAGGGTCCGTATTGCCTTGACCCCACTGATGAATACATGGCTACATCTAATTCGCCACCATGGCACTCAGCTCCTGACTGCTCATGCGAAGTACTTGCTGGGACCTAACGTGCTTGGTCGCTTCTCGCCATGGTGGATTTTTTGATTGGGTGCTATGTCACCATCAAAAAATGCATTGGTTTTCCGTTGGTGCCATGGCACCTCACCGGTCTTTTGAACTTCCAGCCCGTGGAAATGTGTCGCCCACCACCATGAGCATTTCTGCCGGGCGCTATGTTGCTATGGAGATTTTTTGACCGACATGCGATAGCGACATAGCACCTGCAGCGCCAAAAAGCTTTCCTGACCCACCCTCCATTCTAGCCCACTCGCCGAACCCACCAGACATGCGTCAATTGGGCGCGATGTTGTTGATGCTATTTCCCATGCATCTCTATTGACAAGATCGCGCCGACCGTTGATCTTGCTGAAATCTAACGAAGAAGATCCTGCGGGCTGCGAAACACATCATAAGGTCCGATCTTGGCATATAAAATAATATTTCCGTGGCTAGCCATTGGATGAGCTAAGCATTTAAAATTTAAACCTTTGGCGAGTGAGCGAAAGGTAACAATTCTGGTGACTCACAGGGGGCATGAGCCTACTCAATGCATGACAGTGCCTGAGAATGATCCATTGGGCCATGGAGTTAGAAAAGAGGGCCTGGAAGGTACGAAACTGAGAGCTGCAAGAAACCCTAACCCTAAAAGAGGAAATCAAAACATTAAAAAAAAACCCTTGAACTCTGGCTCTGTTCCTGTGACTTGGAAACAAAAAATAGGACCTCCTCAGCAACCTGAGACTTGTCAAAATTTCGAGAACTGACGACTCATGAAGTGAGCCATGTGCACATGCACTTATTGAAAAATAGGAACAATAGGAAGCAACTAAACTAATTATGTACATGGATTAACAATCCTTCAGAAATAGGGCTTCAAATGGATCCCATTGACTAGAATGGGCAGAACTTCACCATTTGGCCTACTTAGCTGGAACGCATTGGCCTGTTTGCAACCGGAGATCGGATAAGGGCCACTCCATAGTGGATCAAATTTGGAGTGCCTTCCTGGTTTTTCTCTATCTGAGTCCCATTTGAGAACTAAATCTCCTTGTCTAAAGATTCTGGCCCTTGCCTTCTTATCAAAACTCTTCTTCATCTGTTGCTAGTGTATCTCCAGGGTTTGCATAGCCTTGTTTCTCTTTTCTTCCAGTTCAATCAATTCTGCCATTCTCACTGACATGGGACTATTTTCAACCAATTCTAGTTGATGAGCCAACTCCAAGGATGGGAATTCCAATGAGATTGGGAATCTGGCCTCCCTACCATATACTAGCACAAAAGGTGAATTCCCAATAGATCTCTTGGGCATTATCCTATCAGCCCATAGAGCAGTTCTTAGCTTCTTATGCCAGGCCCTCTGGTTGTCTTCTATTGTTCTCTTTATGATTCTAATCAGATTCTTGTTGGAAGATTCAGCCAAACCATTACCTTGAGGATAGTAGTTCAATGATGTGCTCAGATAGATGTTATGATCCATTGCCCATGTACAAATCTAGGTTCCAACAAAAGATTTGGCATTATCTGAGATGATAGTAGAAGGAGCACCAAATCTAGATACAATTCCATCAAGGAATTCAACAACTGAAGGCTCTGTAGCATCCTTCAAGGAAACTGCCTCTGTCCACCTAGTGAAATAATCAGTAGCAGCCAAAATCCATTTATGACCTACACTAGATGGAGGATTAATGGGGCCTATAAAATCCAACCCCCACTGGGTGAAGGGCTGATCCACCTGAATAGGATGAAGAGGAAGAGTTGCAAGTCTCTTTTTGCCTGAGAAGAAAGCACACTTCTCACATTTTCTCACATACCTATGACAATCATGAAACAAGGATGGCCAGTAATAACCAGCCCTCATGATCTTCATGGCAGTTTTTCTTGCAGAGAAGTGGTCACCATCAGGGCCATCATGGAGTTCTTTAATCATCCTTTTAGCCTGATCCTCGTCAACACATCACAACAGGGTCCCATTAAAATCCCTCCTGAATACGATATCATCAATCACAACATAGGGAATGGACTGTAGTCTATGTTATCTTCTCTTGGCTATGTCCAATCCCTGGGGGTATCCATTCCCTGATAAAAAGCTCCTCATGTCATCCATCTAGCTCTTTGGGGCATTAACATTTCTTTCCTCCTGCTGCTCTGCAATTACCATAGCAGTCCCTTCATCTGAATCCTGACCTGATAACATTTCCTTGCATAATCCTCTCCCTCTTACCAATTTGGTAATATGAATGTCAACATCATATTCCATTACCCTAGTGATCCATCCAGCTCTCTTCTCACTAATATCTTTGTTTAACAGGAAGTCTTTTACACTTGCATGGGGCACCAACAAATGGATCCTATTATGGGATAAGAGGTGTCTGAATTTCTTCAAGGCTCTAATGACTGCAAGGGCTTGCTTCTCAACAAAGCTATACTTATCTTCATATTCCTTGAGTCCTTCACTAAAGAAGGCTATGGGCTGCTCCTCATTCTTGTCATTTGTCTGAGTCAAGATAGCAGAAACACTTGACTCACCACCTAAAGTGTAGAGGATGAAATCTTTCTCAAAATTTGGGTTCATGAGAGTGGGGGCTGAGGCTATGGCTGCCTTAATTTCTTCAAAACTCTCCTTCCCCTCCTTGGTCCATGAGAAGACCATATCTTTCTTAAGCATGGCTATGAGGGGTTTCACCATGATGGCAAGATTAGGAATAAACCTTCTTACAAAATTTATCCTACCAAGGAAACTTTGCAGCCCATTCTTGTGTTTAGGGAGAGGAAGGGCAAGTATTGCTTTTGTCCTTTCTAGATCAATGGTCAACCCATCCTTAGATACAATGTGTCCTAGTAATTTTCCTTGGCTTGTAGCAAAGATACACTTGGCTAGGTTGAGGGAAACCCCAAACTCTCTACATCTTAGAAATACCTGTCTCAAATGATCAAGGTCATCTTTTACATTCTTGGAATATACAATTATATCATCAAGGTATACTAAGAGAAACTTGTTGATTAATCTTTTGAAAGCTACCTCCATTTCCGTTTGGAATGTGGCACCTGCATTTTTTAGTCCGAATGGCATCTTGCAATAAGCATAGGTGCCCCATTTAGTAGTAAATGTTGTCTTATATCTGTCAGATTCTTTAACTAACACTTGGTTATAACCAAAAAATCCATCAAGAAAAGAGAACCTCCTTGACCCACTAACCTTGGACATAATTTGCTCCATAGAAGGGAGAGGATGGTGATCCTTAAGGGAAGCCTGATTAAGATCCCTAAAGTCCACACACAATCTGATTTCTCCATTCTTCTTCCTTACAGTGAAGAGGTTAGCCACCCATGATGAGTGTTTGATAGGAAAAATTATGTTAGCTTCAATCAACTTGGATAGTTCCTTCCTCATTAAGGGTTCAATCTTGGGATTCACTGGCCTCTGTTTTTTCCTTACTGGTTTGACCCTATCAACTAAATCTATGGTATGCTGAAACAAACTAGGGTCAAATCCCTTTAAGTCATCATATGACCAAGCAAACACATCATTAAATTCTTGACATAGATGAATGAAATTTTCTTGCTCAGCCTCGGAACATACCTTCCCCATGTTAAGAGATTTTCCATCAGCAATAGTAACTGGAGCATGCTCATCCTTTTCTGCAGCTAGATTTATTCCTTTGCCTCTTGTCTGATCATTAGGATTAAAGACACTCTCCAAGGTAATGAGACCTTTGGGAAACTTGTTGGAATTGAGGTGAATGATCTGATCACCATATTGATCTTGTAGTCTTGACCGATTTCTTTCTAAAACTTCTGCTTCATTCTGCAAGAAACTCACAATCTGCTCATCGAACTCAAACACCTGCCAATGAGTATTATTATCAGGAATAGTAGGCCTTACCACCACCCTTATTTGTTGTTTCTTTTCTTCCTCAAGATTCCTTGGCACATCATAAGATGCTCCCACTACTGCAAGTCTATCAGCGTATTTATTTTCTCTCCTAGGAATGCTCCGAATATTAAATGCTCAGAAACCCTCAAGAAAATCCCAGACTCTGTGTTTATAAGACTTGAGCATGCCATTTTTGGTGATATTCTAATTTCTCACTTGGTTCACTACCAACTCACTGTCCCCATATACTTTCAAGGATTGAATTCCCCTCTTTTGGGCAAGTAGGAGACCTTGGATCAAAGATTCATACTCGGCCACATTATTGGTACAACTAAATTGGAGTCTAAAAGAGAAATAATATCTTATTTGTGCAGGAGAGATCAACATAACACCAGCCCCTGATCCATTTCTATTCCTTGAGCCATCAAAGTACATACTCCATACTCCATTTATGTCATCATTAGTCCTAACAAGGTCAGGAACTTGAACCTCTTTCTCTATTATGCAATATGTACTAAGGCCTATCTCAAGAGTTTTCGACATAGGCTCAAACTGACATATATTTTCCCACTCATCTAAGAAGAAATCAGGAATCTTTGCTATGGAAGTGACAGGCTCGTTTACTATGTTATTTTCGTCCATCTCTAGAATAGGGCAATTCATATTGATGAAGTTGGGAGTGTAAGGTTCAGTGTGATGAATGGCTTGAGGTTCTACTCTTATTGAAGCATTGGCCCCATATCTGGTCTTAAATGACATATAAGACCAATCAGCAGATATGAATCCACCAATTTGAGTAGTGAAGTCTCTTGAAAGATAGATGGAAAAATAGGGCTTGACCTTAGCAATAGATATGTCTTGAATCACAGTACAACCAGGGCATGCATGTAGGGCCATTTACACACTTCTAAGGATGCCTACGATTTTGACAGTACTCCCATCTAGTTGTAACACATCCCTAACAATGGGCTCATATTTCATCCCTAAAGCATTAGCAACACACCTAGGCATTACTGAGCTACTAGCCCCCGAATCTATCATGCAATTATGGACTAATTTGCCCCCTATAATCAGAGAAACATAAAATGGAGGAGGTCTAAGCTTTTTACTTGTCTCCACATCTCCTGCTGGTTGTACTAAACTAGTGGCACTCTCCACGGTAGATGATTGATCCTTGGGTTCAATCTTTTCCAATTCTTGCTGTAGCATCTTCCTCTGCATTGGTATGGTAGCAACAACATCCCACATGGAAATGTTTACATTGGTCTTCTTCATTTTCTCTACCACACTCAATGGTGCGTTAGGAATTTTGGTAGAAACTTTGGGAGCTGCACTCATGAGAGGTTGAGATGGAGCAACATAGGGATCACTTGCATTCTCCTCTCTTGGACCTTGCCTTTGCTGTTGTGAAGTATTTGTTTGCTCATTTGTTGTCTGTATGTTAGGTGTAACACTTGAAGTTGAGGCCTGCTTAGGAGAAGGAGGAGCAGCATGTTCCATAGCTCTCTTCTTACTTCTTGTGTTATGAGCAACGGAATCCTGGTTTACATTACAATGCTCCTCCATCTGGTGATTCATGAAAGAGAAATCACCTTGCCTTTGGATATATGAGGCCTCCTTGGTATGATCTTCCTTGTATGGTTGCTTTACTGTAGGCTCCTAGACAGTTAAGGCCAAATAAGATTCTGCCTTCTGACACATGCAATAGGTATAAGAATAGTTGCAAGAAGGACAAAAATCTTGATCTTGGGCCAAGTTATTTTGAGGGACTATAGCTCTGTTCTGATTTGAGCTTGAAGCAAAAGCATGACTATTCTACCTATTCTGATCAAAAGAGCTATTCCACTGATTAGGAGGCCTACCACCACTTGGAGCCTGATATTGTAATTGGGGAGGCTTGCCACTTTGGGCTTGCTACCTTTCTAAGGCCAACACCTTTTTACTCATCTTTTGTATTAGAGAAAAAATATCCTCTAATCTCTTCCCTTGATCCTTCAACTCCCTCCCATGCTCTTGTAATTTTTTATCCAGGGCCTTCTCTCTTTTATCTGTGTTCAGCACTAGACCTTGGAGCATTTCCTTGAGTTCATCTATTTCGTTTGAGGATGTGGAAGCTTGAGGAATTAGAGTAAGGGCTTGTGATGTAGGAATTGTAGGAAGGGGAGCTATTACTGGTTGGTGGTTGGGGACATCCAGAAAGAAGGGCATAGGAGGTCTTGGAGCCAACTTTCCTCCTTGTATTAGGATGTTCTCAGCTTTTATGGCTGTCTCATAAGCATTCGGTAATGTATCTCCCCCCATAGTTTGGATTGTAGTGGCAATGTCACTGTTGAAAGCTCTAAGGTAATGCAAGAAAGCATTACCAGGGGTAGGTTTTACTATAGTAGGTATTCTATCCCATGTCTTTTGGAATCTATAGTTAAAATTAGTCATACATTCATGGGGGGCTCTTTTTATTGTAGTCAGTTGCTCTAATAGTGACAAATGGTCTCTCTTATCCTCAAAATGTTTGCATAATCCTACTCCTAGTCCATCCCAATCAGTTATGGAACCATGAGCTAAGCCTCTATACCACTATAATGCTTTTCCTTTTAAAGATGAGGCTAGAAGTCTGACAACAACATCATCCTCTATAATACCATGAATATTATAGACATTTGCTACCTCTTGGATATGCTCTAAAGGGGAAATAGAAGTTTCACCAGTAAAATTAGGTATTCTTTTTAGTGCAGCTACTGGTATATCATGTCTTTGGGCTAACAATAGAGAGCTTCCACCATTAAAGGTGGCAAAAGCATGAATCCTTGGGTGTTCCATATAGACAAGCATTCTATTGATGAGGCTAGATGTCAATCTAGGCTGAGTTCGAATAGTAGGAGGAGTAGAGATAGATCTTACAGGTATATTAACTATTATTCCACCTCTAACTGGTGATAATGAAGCTCTAGTCCTCCTTCTTCTAGGATACAAAAGTGAGAGTTTTTGATATTGAAAATTACCTCTAGAAGACGCCCTTGTTTCAGCCCTAGGCATGAATTTCTGCAACTTAGCCTGAAACCAGATTTATTGATGTTCAGAGTTGCCAAGTACTTGAAAGATCAGCCTCTTGAAGGCTTGAATACTGAAGCCAGCACTACTTCTTCAGCGTTGATCCTTGGAATTCTCTCTTCTTAACAGCGGTAAACCTTAAATCTTCTAATATGAGTCCCACCGGGCGTGCCAAAAACTGTTGTCACTTAGGTTTGCACCCTTGTCCAAGGCCTATGTGCGAGGACAACCTAGTGAAACATGGAAACAACCTCCAAGCTGTGGGACTTGAACTACAAGGTTGAGTCTCCGAAGAAGGCCAGCTTCCTCTTACTATCAGGGCACACCTATCTATTCTCAGAAGAAAAAGGGAGAAAGAGAGCACTAAGGCAAATCTACCTAGTCTAATCTAAGGCGGTGATGCACCAAAACAGAGTGTTCAGACTCATTCCTGCCCATATATGCACTACAGAACTAGGGTAACATCCAAAATTCATACATGTCCAGACTTATATCGATCAATAATCACATACAGATCAAAAAACCAACTGAATGACACCAGGAAAAGAAGATTTGACTTGTATATTATCCAATAGGCCAAAGATAGATACAGTTTGTGGACCACTAATCTCAATAATGCATCAATGAGAGGCAAAATGAAGCACATACACATTGACCACTAAAAAGAATGACACAGGATGCTATGTAGCTCAGAGACATAGGGATTCTACACTACAAGTCTGCAAGCAGTAGCAGAGAAAATCAGGAAGAGTCCCCCGGGAACAAATCAAAAAATTGCCTTTATAGATCAGGCATAACTTGAAGATTTCTGCGTTACATTTACTTCCTACTTACTGGCATCGAACCCCAAAATATCCGATCAAAGATCACACTCGAGCATGATTCTGAAGTACCAAATCAAATATTTGATTGAAAGAATGCCTCGAGTAGACACAGTGGCACCAATGAATGATACTGATATAGTAGATGGATCGACTGGGATGGTGGAGTGTTTCCCTATGCCTGGCATTCATTCCTCATAGGTCAAAAATGATCGCGAAGATCAAATTGCAAGATAACATCGATCATCTTCATTTTTTGATTCATGAATCAGCCTAGTCAAAAGGTCAACCAGGCTCACGCGTCAACTAGGCCACGCAGGCCAACTATATTTCTTTATTTTGCCACCTAAGGAAGTTCTCCCATGGTTGACCTTCCGTCATCGAACTACTGCACCACCCTTCAGACGGTTATCACTAACTGCGATGGTTATATTATCTGCCAGCCGACCGTCAACCTTGATCGAGCCAATAGGACACGTGTCACCTAGGCGCATTGTCACTAACACTATCTCTCGAGCAGTTCTTCATAGCGCAATGGCACCCATCATAGATCTGTCTCCATCTGACAACCAGGATCGCCTTGTACTGCCCTGCACTATTCCTATTCTGGGCCCATCACATTTGGCGCCACCTTGGCAATCGATCTTCATTTGAATGACATATGGAAATAGTTAAGCGATCCGTCCTGGCGAGACTTGACCCCACCGACACATGGCAACAGGGCACCATGTCGCTATACAAAAAATCTTGCAGCTTCACCAAGGTGACATGGCACTACCGTTGATCTATTCTAATCTGACGGTCGCAAAACATGACCTGTCGCGACCCTCCTTCTTTTATGATTCGCCGAGCCCATCGAAACGTGGCATCATCTTATTGGTCTATCGATCACCCTGAATCTGATCGCATCCGACGACATGGAATGCGGTCCCACCATGACACGTGGCGCAAGGGTGCCAAGTCGCCGATGTTATCTACCGAGTTGTTCTCGATAGCGATACAGCGCCAGTCATAGATCTCCACGATCTGACGATCGTGAAGACTCACCATTCCTTCTAAAACTACTGGGCCTGCTGAACGCGTGTCATCATTTGATTCATTCTCCTGACGCCGATTGGTAAGACCTGACTCCCGTCGACACATGGCGGATGGTCGCTATGTCGCCATGTTAAAACTCATGCATCTCTGCCATAGTGAGATGGCACCATTCGTTGATCTAAATTGATCTGACGGTGTGCAAGGAAGATCATTCCCCTCAGCGTATCGATGAATAAGAACTGGCCATGTATCAACGGTCTAACTAGTCCTCGTTGACATCCCTGGACCCAAAAGGATGCGTGTCCTTCAAGCGCAATGTCATTAACATAAGACTCGCATAGCTCTTCTATAGCATGATGGCACCTGCTGTCGATCGGCCTTGATCTAACAGTGGAGATCTTACCTTTCCATGTACTGGTGACGTTGACTGAACTCTGACTTGGGGAACATGGTCGCTCTTTATTGGCCCAATGAAACACCTCCCTGGTTTGACAAAGCACCAACTCAGAGGGTCCGTATTTCCTTGACCCCACTGATGAATATGTGGCTACATTTGATTCGCCACCATGGCACTGGGCTCCTGACTGCTCATGTGAAGTACTTGTTGGGACCCAACATGCCTAGTCACTTCTCGCCACGGTGGATTTTTCGATTGGGTGCTATGTCACCATCAAAAAATGCATCGATTTTTTCGTTGGCACCATGGCGCCTCGCTGGTCTTGTGAACTTCCATCTCATGGAAACGTGTCGCCCACTGCCATGAGCATTTCCGCTGGGTGCTATGTCACTATGGAGATTTTCTGGCTGGCAAGCAATAGCGACATAGCGCTTGTGGTGCCGGAAAACTTTCTCGACCTGCCCTCCATTGTAGCCCACTCGTTGGACCCACCAAACATGCATCAATTGGGCACGATTTTGTTGATGCTATTTCCCGTGCATCTCTAATGACAAGATCGCACTGACCGTCGATCTTGCTAAAATCTAACGGAGATGATCCTGCGGGCTGCAAAACACATCATAAGGTCTGATCTTGGCATATAAAATAATATTTCTGCGGCTAGCCGTTGGACGAGCTGAGCATTTAAAATTTAAACCTTTGGCGGGTGAACGAAAGGTAACAGTTATCGAAGCTCACTGCCTCCCTAATCAAAAAATTTAGGCCTCTTGTCATTAGCGATATAGTGAGGTACCATGACATGAGCATATGGTGGAACCCAAGCAATGTGGAAAGATCACTGTAATTAAAATATGGTTTTTGTTTCACTAGTTGTGCAAAATTTATCATGTCATCAATCTTCTGGACCCACCCCCCATTCATAAAATGTAGGAGGGATTTTGATCATTAGATCAAGCTAAGATCAATGATTCTCACTATCTCGCCATAAAAATGATGTGCATGGTTTACTCCATGGGAGATAGTGAATATGGGACCCACCTCATCTTAAGAAGTTCATGCAATTTCTTTACCCTTGGATTGATCTCAAATCAACGATCATCACTATCGTGATATGAGGAGTTTCTCAGAGGATATGTACAATGAGATCGAAAATATGGGGCCCACCACTATTCTTCTAAGCAATGCAATTATGTGTCATCCACATGATGAAGATCAAATCAATGGTTGTCACCACTTCACTATGGCTAGGTGCTCACTCTTTATGCATTGCAAGATAGCAAGATGTCGACACATGTCCTCAGTTGCCAAGTGGGTCTAGATGGAAGTGCCATAAAAAAGGAAGTTGTATACTTGTTGAATTCTCATTGTGTTGACTAGCCAACTTATCAAGTGGAATGCTTGTCATCTTTTCTGCATCCCTTGATTATAGGATTTTTAAAGATCGATAATGCAGATTTAAACACAAAAGGTGGTGCCACTCTGTGTATTTATTTGATATGAAAGCTTCACATGTGTAAAAAATAGAGTATAACACAAAATATTTTCTCAGCCCCACCTTATGCAAATAAAGATTTCAAGCCTTTTCTAAGCAAAAGCAAATAATGAGAAGATTCTATTTGGCAAGTGTATGAAGCCATTTGTTTGTGAAGAAGTTGTAGAGTTACAGAAAGGAATAAGAAAGAATTTCAATTAAGTAACTATACCATAATTTCTATTGTGCTCCAGTCCTACAAGATATAATCAAAAAATGCCTCCAATGGACTCATCAAATCTTAGGTTGTGGATAGCAGAGGGATTTCTTAATAAAGGCAATTGGGTTCGGGATGCTGATACCTTGCAAACTAATTCAAATTTGTTCAAAAGATGGTTTGCAGAGAGGATGTTATTTGTTCTAGATGCCAAAATATGGAATTTTCACCGAGGAAGACTAGTAGTCCCAGGTGACTTTATGGATTATGATCTCTTAGAGACTATGGCATAGAGTTGTGATCAAGTCACAAAGGTAGTGAAAACAGCAAAGGGTGAACTAGGAAAAATTAGAATCTTGTCAGCAATAACATAATTATCTAAAGAATTTTTCAAGAAAGTATAATTCAATACCAATGTACTAGAGATATATAAAGCCCTGTGCAAAGTTTTTGGAGAGGGTGAAGAAGATTTTATATTCACGGGTTTCATGGATATAATTACTCTTACTTTTTGTTAATGCACATCTTTCTTTTCGAAAGAGAAATATATTTTGGTAGAGGAATGGTTTTGAATGCAGATATGACCGAGGAAGCCAAAAATGCTCATTTTGTTATATTTGATAGCCACATTGCCTCTAAAGTTCTGATGCTTCATATTAAGTGACAATCCCATTACCCTAGAATACTAATATAACCAAGGAATAGTGACAGGTAAAAGTGACTCTCATAGTATAATGATGGTGAAAACCACAGGTTGAGGTTAGTCTACAATCATCAGAACATATTTAATCATTGGCAGGCTTAGGAGTTTCCTACATGAAGAAATTAGAGTAACAACCAAATTAGAATGCAAAAATGTAACAGAAAGGGACTCGCAAAAGGAATATTTGATCTGCATATATTTTTGTTATTTGTAGTTTTGTCTTTTTTGATAGCTGTTTTGATTTCTTATGTAAAGGATAGCTATAAATCACATTTTATTGTTGCTTGTTGCAACTCATGCCTATATAAATGAGTTTTCAGGGCATTGTGATGGTCTAATTTTTTTTTGTATGTCTTTAGTTATTCCAAGAAAGTACATTTAGTCTAGTCATATGTAGTTGTTTAGAGTTTATTTTTAGCGATATATTTTTAGATAATGAATAGAAATGCAGAGTCAATATGATTCTCTGGGTTCCTTACTGAGTTCCTATTGATTATTGTATTAGTGAGCAAGAAGGATAATACAAAGGGATATTTACACCAAAATCTATGTCACCATTTTTATGTCCCCTTTTCATGAGTCTATTAGTTTTGAGATCATTTGGATAATGTTCATTTGATTGAATGCATTCTAGATAGGGTGTGTATTGGTTATATTGTTGCTTTTAACTCAATGAGTTATATAAATGCTTCAAAAAATTGGTAGAATTCATGAGTTTATGAAGAGGATATCATGTAAGAATGGAAATAGGTGATTATAGTTGACAGATTCAATTACAAGCTAATTGAACAAGGTCTCTGCCAATAATCAACTTTGTTTCCCACTACATAAGGTACTGGTCTCATAAATCAGAGATGATCAAGAGTAAATTCTGCCTCTACATGTTAAAACTATTATAAATCCAATTCATATATTATTTTGGTTCAAGGTTGTAATGCTGGTCACCACTCACTTACATCTAGTTTTCTAAGTCATAGGTAGCTACTATTCCAAGAAACACTTGTAAAGTCTAGGAGAATTAGGACCAGATCTACTTATAGGGGATACATACAAATTTGAAAGCAATAAAGAAATTGGTACACTATGCATGTGTATGAGCATATAAGATGAGAATCAAAATGAAACAAAGATAGTCATAATATACCAGTCAGCATTTGAATCAACCCCATGTATACCCACCTTGGTTGAGTAGAGCCTGAAGAGTAGGAAACCATCCTTGGTTTCATTGAAGTTGGTTCTAGATGATCTGGTTCTGTAATTGATCATAGGAATTTGCTAATTTTTAGATTATTTGAGTACTGTCATTTTGGTATTGAGCATTTATGTTGCTTAGTAGTTTTAAACACCAATAATGACCTTTGTGGAACTATTAGAGTGAAAAGCTATTGTGGACACAAATATCTCATTTTGTTGGTTGATGGATATTCTAGAATGATGATTATAATGTTTCTTAAAGAAAAATCAAATCCTTTTCAAAAATTGAAGTGGTATTTGGCCAGAGTTTAAAAGGAAACATGCAAGAGTCTAAAATTCCTTAAATTTGATAGAGGGGGAGATTTTGTCTAATAAATTAACACAGTCTACAATGATAGAGGAATCAAAAGGAAAATGTCACCACCTAGGGCCCATCAACAAAATGGAATAGTTGAATGGAGAAATAGATCTATCATGGATTGTGCCAGAATTTTTAAGAAAGAGAAGAATATGTCACAAAAATACTAAAGAGAAGATGTAAGTACAATAATCTATACTTTGAACTAAGTAAAAGTCAAGAAAGGTACAAACATCAGACCCTTTGAGTTATGGTATGAGTATCCACCTAATGTGAAGTATTTTAAACTTTTTGGAAGTAAATTTTATATATTGAAGGAAAATATAAATCAAAAACTTGATGCTAAAAGTGATGAAGGCATATTCCTTAGATATTCTACTAACAGAAAAACTTATAAGTGTTTGAATTATAATACTAACAAATTGGTGAAAAGTGAAAATTTGAAAGTTCATGATTATGCAAAAAAGAGTGAAGTTGAATGCAAGATAGAACTTGAATATTACAACATATTTTTATATGTCAATGAAGGTGTTCCCTCCACCTTACCCAAAATAGAGAATAAACTTGTTCAGAAATAACAATTAGTAAATTTTGAGTTGTAGCACTAGGATGCAAAGCAATAGATCCTAGGTGTCGAGTGCTAGCATAATAATGTTGAGATACATGAAGAAGATGCCAAACATTTGGAAGGCAATTCAAGTAATTAGAACCAAAACTATTACCAAAGGAAGAAATAAGAAATGAAGTTGAAATAAATTTTCAAAATGAACTTGTATAAGAAAAAAGATGAAAAGAACCTAAACTAACAAATTATGTATGAAGACTTCATGCACCAAAAAAAAACCTTGGAAACAAAGATACTAGAGTTATGACAAGGAAAATAATTATAATTAATACATCTTTACTTTGTGATTTTGAAATTAAATCAATAAATGATTCTTTGGAAAATGAAGACTAGATTCAAGCATTGGATGAAGAAATTTAATAGGTAAAGAATTTTATTGGATCCAAATGGGTATTCAGGTACAAGATGGATGAGAAAGGACAAGTCATAAGGAACAAAGCTAGATTTTTATGAAAAGGATATGCACAAGAAGAATGTATTGACTATAGTGAAACATTCTCCCTAGTTGTAAGACTATAAGGAGTTATAAGATTACTTGTGTATTTTACTTATAAAGGACTTAAAGTGTACCAAATGGATGTCAAATATGCATTTATGAATGAAATTCTAGAAGAAGAGGTTTACATTGAACAATCAAAAGGATTTATTGATTCTTGAAAGAAGAAAATAGTATGTAAACTACACAAGCACTGTATAGATTGAAATAATCCCATAGAGAATGGTATGAAAAGTTGCACAATTATTTGGTAAATATTTGAATTGCAAGAACTTGTGATAACAATAATTTGTATGTAAAGACTGAATGTTGTAAAGGGATATTGTTAACTAAAATGTGTTGATGAAATCATTTTTGGAGGGAAATATGCACTATGAAAATCATTTTCAAAAGAGATGCATAAGGAATGTGAAAATTTTATTTTTTTTGAGATAAAATTCTTTGTTGGTTTACAATTATATCATATGAATGAAGGTATTTACATTACTCAATGAAAATACACCATGGAGGTAGTGAATAATTTTTGGAATGGAAGACTCAATAACAATCAACATGGCTATGGCTAAAGGACAAAGGCTATCTAAGAATAATGATTCTAGTGATGTCAAATAGACATCATATAGATCAATGAATGAGAAACTACAATATGTTGTTAATAGTAGACTTGATATTACCCTCACAATTCAAAATATTGCAAGATTTTTTTCTAGTGCTAAGGAGAATTGGATGATGGTGGTAAAAAAAAAAGAGATATCTTAAAGGAATAGAATTTTATACCATCTTTATCTCCAATGGTTTGTGTAGTAGGATGATGTCTCTTAATATATTTAGACAATCTTGGTTTAGCTCTGGTTTCTTTATTTTGTCTTTCAACTTATGAGTCACTATGTACATATCTATTAGGTATCTCAACATCTCTTTCATGTACACTAATCTTAGAATCAAATTTTGCCTCAACTTCATTCTATAACATAATAGCTTAATGTATCTTGGTTCCTGAATGAAACTTGACATTCATAGTATGTGACATAGTAGTCACTAAAACTTGATGTTGGTTCGTAGCTTGATTAGCAACATCTTCTTCAGGAGACATACCTTCATAAAATTATACAAATGATTTGTAATCTTCTAGTTCCTTCATAGGTTCAGTCTCATATACTTTTGTATATTCATCAAATTTTGAAGTTGCACTTTCCACGACTTTTTTAGTGTTAGAATTTAAACACTTATAAGCTTTACTTCTTGTGGAATAACCTAAGAATATGCCTTCTTCACTTTTTCCATCTAGTTTACCATTCCTAAAATCTTTTTGAATATAGGATCTTCTTCTAAATATCTAAAAATATTTTACATTAGGTGAGTATCCATAACATAGTTCAAAAGGTGTTGAATTAGTACCTTTCTTGACTTGTACATGGTTCAAGGTATAGAGAGTTGTACTTACAACTTCTCTCCAACATTTCAAAGAAAATTTTTCCTCCATCATTAGTGTCCTAGCATAGTCCATTATATACGTGTTCCTCCTCTTAGCAATTCCATTTTATGGAGGGATTCTAGGAGCAGATGTCTATCTTTTGATTCCTCTATCATTATACAACATCTCAAACTCATTTGATGTAAATTCTCCTCCTCTATCAGATCTCAAACATTTCAAACTTTTAGCTATTTCTTTTTCAACTCTTTCTAAGTTCCACTTAAACATTTGGAGAGCACCATATTTCTATTTTAGAAACATAACTTTCATCATTCTAGAAGAATCATCAGTAAGTAGCATAACGTACTTATCTTCTTTGTAGATTTGCATTTCAATTGTTCCACACAAGTTAGTATGAATAATATCTAGTATTCCTTAGAGGTATGAGTTTTACTCCTAAAACATTTCTTTGTCATCTTTCCTAATTAAGATTGTTTGCACATTATATTGCCAGGTTTCTTCAACTTATGCAAACCTTTAACTCTTCTCATGTTATTCATACTAACCAAGTTATCAAAATTAATATGACATAACTTCTTGTGTCATAGCTACACATCATCAAATTCTACAACTAAACAAGTAACATCCTTGATATCAAGATATAGTAGATAACTCCTAGTTTGATTACCCCTTCAAATTAGTTTTCCATCAGTATCATATATCTTAGAAATCTTGTTTTCAAACTCAAACTTAAATCCTAAATTATTTAGTTGTGACACACTCAATATATTATAGTTAAGTCCTTTAAGATAGTAAGAATTGTCACATTAAATATTTTCTATGAGTTTGATAGAACCTTTTACTTTTATCAAACATGGTGCATCATTACCAAATCTTACACTATTTCCATCATAACAATTTAAGGTAATGAAATTACTTTTATCTCTAGTCATGTGATGTAAGTACCCATTATCAATGATCCATCTATCATTCTTGCTCACAAAAGACACAAGTGCAATTGCCTCAGCTTCATCAACTTCATCATTCATTGCAACATACACCACTTCATCATCATGTTCATTAGATTTATCTCTTACTTCCTCTTCAGCAATGTAGCAAGACTTCTTGCCTTCGTCTTTGTAATTCTTTTTGTCTTCATCTCTTCTACTTTTGTAATTGTCACCACCTCTATAATTCTTTTTCTTTGGACATCTAGCATCAATATGACCAACCTCATTGAAATTGAAGAAAATAATAGGTAATTTACCTTTAAACATTTCTTTACCTCTATGAAATTTTCTTGCTAGTAGTGCTTCAAGTTCATCTACATCCTTCTCATCTACATGACTGTAACTAGACACATATTTTGTATTTTTTTTCTTCTTCTTCTCATCAAGTTCCTTTAATAACATCTTATCTTTGAAATGAGATTAAATATTCTTAGGTTTGTAATTATCAAAGTTAGATAGCTCAAAAGCATTGAGCCTACCTACTATATCTTCAAGAGTTAGATCATTCCCTAGTACGCATCTTAGTTATTGTATTGCAAAAAGTCTAATAACATAGATGGGTAATAGTGTTCTCAAAACTTTTCTTAGTACAACAACATCATCTATTCTATCGGTAGCCCCATAGATAGTGTTTAGAGCATCCCACATTTTCTTTTCACTACCAAAACTCTTGATATCATCAAATTCAACATAACCTAGGGCAAAGGAAATCTCTAGCATTGCCTGGTTGTGTTCTTTCCTTTTCAAATCCTCAGTAGTTAGGGATCTAGTAGGATCAACATGCTTAGTAGTAATGGTAGATTGTGTGTGTTCTCCAAGTCCTCCAAGGTGTAGCTTCATTAGACTTTTCCATGTAGGAAATTTATCTCTATTAAGACTGGGTACTTCTTTTTTTGACATCTTGACCTTTGTGCTCCTAGTACCTTCAAACTAGTCCTCTTAGCAAATGGCTCTAATACCAATTATTGGTATTCTTTAGAATAACTAAGAGAGGGGGGTGAGTTAGTTATCCAAGGTCCAAATCTATAATTAAAACTTTTCATAGCTTAGTGGACCTATAAAACATTTATCATCATACATGCTTCTATAAGATTATGCAATGACTTAAAACTTGTAGGTTACTATCAAACCAACATGTAGAAATGTAAACATAAAACATAATAGATTCAGTCAACACATTTGACACAATCATTTACATGGAAACCGAATTTGGGAAATACCACCAGTAACATGCCACTCTTTTTCACTCTTCTAAAGTGATGCCCTATGAAAGGCCAACCCTATTAAAGGTTACAATGGACACTATTAAATATCATCTAGTTAAAGGATTTTGATAACCCCATTAGGAGAGATCCTTTTTAGAGGACTTTGGACCATTCACTGGGATTGTCACCTAGTTAAAAGATTTACAAATTACTATTAGGTCAACCCTAATTCAAATGATTTACCCTAGAGTAATTAAAATTATTAGAGAGTAATAGTAAGGCTTGATCTGATAACAACTTACAACTCCATTTGTAGATCATAAATCTCTATTTGAGTCCTTCATTATGTTTGGCTTTCACATATACTTCTGCCCTGATAGCTTGTTCACCCTTCAAGAATCCATACCTTTAAGCCTTCTTTCTTAACATGCCAATGTAGACTCTTCACTTAGGTCATTAAATGAAGAAATACCCTAGACTCTTTTTCTTCCTTAGGTTCATGCACACGACAACCTTTTCTTCTAAATAGCCATCCCTATAAATAGAGAATTAAGATATTTTGTCATTCATTCCCCATCATCTAATTTAGGATTAGGACAGATTAGTTCAAATTCAATGAATCTATCCCTTATTTCATTTCATCCCTTTTTAGAAACTTATCCTTCAACCCTCTTTAAATTCACTAGAAAATAGTTTAACATGGATTCTGTGCCACAAGCTCATCAATCTTATCTTCCATATGCTTCACACAATCCAAGAAAAAAATTGTCATCTCAAGTCCATCAAATTAACAATCTTTCAAATAATGTTGAAACTTGACATTAACTTTTTTCTAATGCTCAACACATATTGTGTTTCTCGAAATCCTTTATAAAATCACTCAGTGTGAACTAAAGTTTACTAGTGCTTAACATCAACTAAACTTTACTTAGCATCAACTATATTACTTGGCATACACTAAAATAAAATATTACTTAGCTCTAACTAATTTTCTCCTCTACTTGAATTGTCTTTGCTTGGCACCTACTCTCCACTCGATAAAGCTTTGCAGACAAATTTTTTTACACTTGTTCTTCTAAACTTTCTTAGTGTAACCAACCTTTGCAACATTAAGTAGATTATCAATGCACTATGTTATGACTATCTTAGTTGATTCTTGGACTACTTTTCATATCATAATTCAACCATTCCTCTAGGTGCTATTGTTACATCTTTTGATCAAATCCTCTTCATCAATCAAATAATTTATAGTACTTGAATCATGTAAGCAATTGTCCTACCAGAAAGTAGGAGGTTTGACATTAGTAAAAAAATAATGATTGAAGCACATTTATCATACTTATATCAACCTATTTTCCACAATTTTGCTTTTCAACAATCTCCCTCTTTTGCATTGATGAATAATCCAATTGATCAACCAAACTGACTAGGTTAAAATAGTAAGACCAAAAATACCAAAATGGAAATAATTTCTTGTATTGAAATCTCTCCTTATATTATAAAATTTCATCTTCTAAATAGGTTACAAAACTCTATTGCATTATCCTTATGACTCCCTCTGAATTACTTCTTATATCTCTCTCTGCAGTATCTTTCTCTTACTAGGTAGATGTAATTAGTAGATATACTTTCTTTTTCAATAGTTCAAACTGTCTCCCTCATACTATGTGTTAGGATTTCTCCCCCTTTATTCCTTTTCTTATATATATCCTCCTCTTATCTATATATCTCCCATTCTTTGTATATCTCAATCTTTGAAAATAATGCCAAAGACATGTCATCCTAATATGTAGATATGAAATTCTTTAGTTTCTCCCTCTATCACCTTGCTTGTGACTAATTTTTAGTTTCATCACATTGACTACTTTAGACAACTCCTAAAGTAATATCCACTACATCAATTTGTAACATATGTCAATCAACTTGTTTGATGTAGGGAACTCCTTTTGTTACTTAGATAGCCTTTGATAGGGGTATCACCCCTAGTTTACCTCTTAGATACTCATGAGTATCCTTAGGTAAAGACTTTGTGAAAATATTAGCAATTTGTTCTTTTTTGTTAGCATATTCCATCTTCATCTCTTTATCTTGAACTAATTCTCTCAAGTAATGATACTTGATTGCAATGTGCTTAGTCTTTGTGTGCATCACAAAATTCTTTGATATATTTATAACACTTGTATTATCCACAATAAAGTATCATTGGTTTAGTAATTTCTTCATTCATAGCTTTGAGTATCTATTTGATCCATATAATCTTTGTACAATTTATAGTCACAACAACATATTCAAGTTTAGTAGTAGATTGTGAAGTGTAGGTTTGTTTCTTGCTAGTCCATGTAACTAGCCTCTAGCTTAAGAAAAATGCTCCTCCACTGATGTTCTTTCTATCATCAATGTTTCTAGCCCAGTCAACATCAATATAGGCTTTTATTTAAAATTTCTCATTTTTCTTATAGTATGACCTTATTGCTTTGTTCCTTTAAGATATCTCATTATTCTCTTTACGTACATCAAATGATTCTCTCTAGGATTAGCAAAGAATCTTGCAACTATCCCTATAGATAAAGCAATATTAGGTCTTCTATAGACAACATATCGTAATTTTCCAATCATAGACCTGTATAATATTTGATTAGCCAAGGTTGAATTGTCATTCTAGGATAACTTATGTCCTATCACCATAGGTGTACTTGCTAGTTTGGAATCCTCCAATCTAAAAAAATTTAGTATCTCCTTGATACACATTGACTAAGTGATGTATATACTGTAATAATGCAAAATTACACCTTGAAATGGAATAGGTTCAAAAAAATCAAGAAATTCAAATCAATTTGAACCCATTTAAGTGTGGTACATGAATATTAATTTCAAAATAAAAATTAATGAGTCATTATTTTGGAAATCAATTTAATATTGATAAGGGACCCCCTATCTATAAATGAATATTTTATTCTTTATGGGGGACAAGGATATTGGTTGTTTATTCTAGTGGAACTTACACCTAGAATTGTTTATTCTAGTGGAACTTACACCTAAAATTATTTATTCTAGTGGAACTTACACCTGGAATTGTTTATTCTAAGTGGAACTTACATCTGAAATTGTTTATTCAACTTCCAACCTCACCATGGTTTGATCAAACTCTACCCTAGGGCCTTGCCAAAATCTATAAATGCAAGACTCATTTGGGAAGAAAGGAGGGGAGGAAGAAGTAGTGAAATTTTGTTGAAACATCATTCAATTTCATACTTATCTTGAATTTAAATATTTTCAATTCTATAATACTTGCATACATGCTTACTTAATTGCTTATGGTTATTTGGAGTTAACATGTATATTTAACTAGGGTAAATGCATTACAATTCATCCTCCATTCAAATCCTTCATTCTAAGCATGATCTATGGTTATTGAACTCTCGAGTCTTAGAGTATCAAGTCACCCCATTGAGTTAGAAGGCAATATATTCCCTTGTGTATATATGTCCAATGAACAACCTCATGTTTGCTTTGGTGTGATAACACACAAACAAAGATCATATTGAAGTGTGTGTGGACCAAGAGGTAGTATTTCATGCTCACATTTTTGACACCCACTATGGGGCTCCAAAAAAATCAATTTTTTGGGGCTCTCTCATCAAAATTTCATTATTTTCCTAGCTTGTTACCATACATAGTAGCGGATCCTCATGCATGGAATTAGTTTCTTGCACAAAGAAACTCACTAGCCCGCACAAAGAAATAGGCTAACAGACACAAAGAAATAGGTTGTTGTGCCCTTTAGTGCACTTCCTTGTGTGACTCTCTGTACTTTCTTGTGTAATATCTTGTATGCTCACGCAAGAATAACACTTCCTTGTATAACACAAAGAGAATCTTCACGTGCAATGTAGAGAGTCGCCATGTGAGTCTTGGTGCCAATTTTCAAAAACTACATTTCTTGTACTAATTTCATGATTTCTATGATCTAATATCTATTTTGTAGCATTTATTTTATGATTCCTAACTTATGATGTAGCATAACAGTGGTTTGAAGTGTGAGGCCTCGCCCCGACCCATCGTAGCATAGTGATACATTACTCTCTTTTTTTTTGTTATCTGCGACTCGAGATGTCAAGACCTTATTTGATGCTTAGAACATATTTTATTATTTCATGTTGTGCGATGTTATTTCCAGATATATTTGATGATTGTCATTTAATGTTCATGTATATGTATGTTGATGAAATCAGTAGATGTAGGATTGAGATTTGATTTAGGATATTTCAAATGGTTAAGAATTATGAAGGGGGAAGAAACTTTATTAATGTATGTTTTAAATTATGAAAATTTTGGATACATATACGTTTATATACATGTGATTTTACGGGACTACTGATGTGTGCAATGAGTGTGCAGATATTTAGCCGAGAAACCCTACGGAGGAACAAAACTGATCTCCATGTGCAAAAAAAATAAAATTTGGAAACCCTATTCTTCGTAATTATGTTCTTTCAGTGTCGCTTGACACTCGTAAAATGTTTATGTGCTTATTTTGCTAGTTAGAGTTGTTAGATGGACCTATTTTATTCCTAGATTTTATTTTGTCTCTAAACCTCTTTCCTAAGGCTTTTAGCATGTTTTTATTCTAACCAAAGGGTATGGGTATGGGTTAGGGGTCTTTTCCAACCCCTAAGCCCCTAGCTTTGACTTTTGAGGGCACTCAAAAAGTCCCTTTTTGCCTTTGTGCGAAAATTGCAAGTGGTTGTCATGAGTTGTCTTACCCCACCTCCTCTTAGGGTGTAACCATGGTGTAAGTTGAGTTAGGAGTTTCTAGTGTGGCTAGTGGGTGGAAATAGTTATTTTTCCTTTTTGGGTGGTTGAGTTGGAGGCTTATTTAGAGACCTTCCTTGGTCTAGTGGTTTGGTTACCCAATCTCTAAATTTAGAGAAGATTTCTTGAAGCTTGAAGGAAGGTGGGATACTCTACTCAAATTGGTTCATTTCCATTACCTCTTTGTGAAGGTAGGAAACTCCCATCTCCCTTATTCAGTTTTTATGTTTTGTTTCATGTTCTTGTTACCTTGTTGTTGTTTTACTGTTGTATGGTTGTGGGTATGTTGGGAAGATTTGTAAACCTTGTTATTTTGGTTGTTTTCCTTTCTTGTTTATGTTTGCAATTTTGAGTTTCCTTGCATGGGTGTTTTGGTATTACTCACCCTAGGAGAGGGCAGAAGTGACCAATTTTGGGAGAGGTCTGTTTAGTTGGACTCCAACCTGTGTAGAGTCTCTTCTCAGGATGAGAAGAAGGATAAAGGGTAGGGTGTTATTGGCCCCTACCCGTCAGCACAAACCTGGTATGAGTATGGCAAGTTTAAATGGAAGAATGGAAGTTCTTGGTTATTGGCCCCGATTGGGCATCTGAATTGGTGTTGTGCTTGACTTCTCCAGTTGGAAGAATCCACCTCTCCCTAGTCTTGATTCACTGTGAATCTTATTGTGTAAACCATGTATGATTATGCATGCTTGATGTTCTTTTGGTTCTTCTTGGTTGTCACCCGATCAGTTATTGGTTTCCTCCATGGTTCTTGAAATGAGATTCAGAAGACATTACAAACTCCTTGATTATGATCATGAAGAAAATTTGATAAAATTATTGAAAATTGGGATTGAGATCCTATTGTAAATTGTATTTTTTTTAAACTCTATTATATATGGCAACGAAGCCGGGTTTTCTTCCTGATTCTTTCCCGGCTGAGCCTTGAATCAGGTTGATAATAAAATAAGTGATTGAGTAAATTTACTTCTCTTAAATTTTTCGTATTCTATGTTGCCATATGAATGTGTATCAAAGATAAGATGCAACAATGATGTTCAATTATACAAGATTCAATTTGTGATGTGTGGTGATGCCTCTATTCATATGGACTGTAGAGAGGGATGTTGCTAATCCATGTAAATGTATGGTGTCTTTATCAAGTTTGAAATGATTTAGTTTATGTAAGGTTGTGTTGAAAGTGAATTTGCAAGAACATGAAGGAAACAATTACGTCAAGAGATCCAAGCTAAAATTGAAACATGATAGAGAAATAACTTTGTGTATTTTGATACTCACTTCAAAAAGGAATGGAGCATTATCATTTTGATCTCTTATTTTCTCAATTGCCTTAAGACTAGTTTAGTCATTTTGTTGTTCCAATGTTGATCCATCAGTTTTATTAGATAGTTAAATGAATATGCAGATGGTTATTTCATGAAATGTGGTTCCATTGAAATGCATGGCCATTTGAGGTTCATGGAAATAATAAATTTGAAATTTATAAGAGAATGTATACACCTATTGCTGTAATATAGTTGCAAAGAAATATACAATGAGTTTCAAGAGAGAAAGAGAAGACAAATTATCAAATATCCACTTACAGGATGCTGGAAATTGTATGGGGAAATAAGTTACTCTCTTGATTGAATAGAGAATATTCCCCTTTGGATCCCTTGTTTCAAATTAAATTTTCAAAATTTATAATAAAAAAAAAGGATTATGATTAACTAAATAAGCATTACACTAATAACTTAAATATCTATTTGTTTTTTGCTACCTATAAAACTTTGTCCAATGAATGCTTTGTGCAAGTCAAATTGTCATCACAGGTGATGACATCATCCTTGTCCCATCACTATCTTCCTCCAAATTGGGCGCTTAGATTTGAGGGAAGGCATTAAAGTTTTGAGTTTAAAAAATATATATATACAAAATTTTGCAAGAAATTCCTCCTGCATCCGTCCACTTTCTATCCAATTAAAGCGCTTGAGTTGAGTGAGGGTGGGGGAGTCTGTCACGCCTCCCTTGGGCAGAGCGCCATCCCAAGGACAGCGCTTGGGAAGCGCTTGCCCAAGTGGGGCATAGGGTTAGTGTAGGATGGGTTAGGAAGTAAGTAGTAGTTAGTGTTAGTTGTTTTTTTTTAAAGTTTAGTTTATGTGTAGTTATTTTGCTTTACTAATTATTAATAATGTTGGTTAGTTTCTGCTTTGTTATTAGTTTTAGTCAGTAGTCATAGGTTTGTTTAATTTATAAATTAATTTAGTTTTAATTTAAGTTAGTGAGTTAGTTTAAAATGTAACTAAGTTGTATTTAGTAGTATATATTATGTCTTTTTTTAGTTACTTATGTTATTGATTAATTTGTAGTTACTTTTAATTAGTTAATTTTAAAAGTAATTTAAGAATGTTAGTATGTTATTAAAATGTTGTAAAGTTTGCATTAAAATTAGTAATACATCTTGTAGAATAGTTGTATCACTTTAAAATATTTGGTTAAAGTTAGTTTAGTATTAGTTGTAATATAGTTAAAACTTTAAATTGACTTAAGTATAGTCAGTTGATTTAATAAAGTTTAGGGTCATTTCATGTTTTGATGAAGGACGTTTGTGGTAATTGTTAATAATTTTAGTTAGTTAGCTATGCTTAATTTTATAATACTAATTTAATTAGTTTTAATTTAAATAAACTCTAACTGCCTTAACCTTGGAATAGTTTAAATTTATCGATTAATTGGCTATTTAAGTAAGTTTTAATGTAGGTTTGATTGATTCATTAAAGCAAGTAATTTTAATTCCGAACTCAAGTACATTGTTATGTAAGTAATTTTGATTGCATATCATTGCAAATTAATGTAATATCATAGGTTATCGATATCAATCTTGTAACAAAGTTTTCAAAATCTTAACGATGTGATCGTTCTCCTGTTATAATCTTAAGACGTAATGTAGAGAACTTGTACTAAAACTTCTATGTTTTCTAGTCACTATTTCCTTTTCTTGTACAAAACTATTGGATTTTTCCTAAAACAATGAGTTTTTCTGAGTTTCCTTGTTCAAATTCAACCTAAGTTTGGTGTTTATGGGATGCATTATGCTATTTATCTAAGTTTTGGCAATCTTAAAACTTAGACTTCTTGCTTAGCTTGTCATTTGTGATCTACACATAGATTAGTCTTGTCACTCATCATCTTATCTTGCCTTCTAGTGGTTTTCAAACCTTGGGTCATGATAGTCAAAAACTATTGGTTGTTCTAGTTGTTTCTTTGACTACTCGTATATGGGCTCACAACATGATTACTATACTTCAGTTACTTTGAGATGACATCCTAGTGTGATCATTGATCAAAAATTTTCATTGGTCCTTGTCTATGACTATTGTGACTAGAAGTGGAAATGCATTTCCTTCTTTTAAATCAAGACAGGGTAGAAGTAGGGATTAGACCCATGGTAGAAGTCTCATTCAAACTAAGTATAGGGAAAAATCCTCATGATCTAGCTCTTTTGACAATTCACCTAGTGCTCGAAGAACATTAGACATAAAATTGCAATAGATTAGCAATCCACTATTCCAAGAAGATCTAAATGCTAGTGATATACCTACAGACATACCATCTAAACAATTTTTTGAAACATTTAAGCAACCTACACATATTGAACATATCCCCATCCCTACAATGGTGGATCAACATAGAGAAACATGTGAAAATAGTGCAAGAATGAACCAAGATAATTCTCAACAAAATGAAAGGACTTTTCATCCTTAGACATATACAAACGATGATGGGGATAACGAAAATATATCCCTAGAAGAGATAGAATGATGCCATAAAGACAATAATTTCTAGAAAATGATGGATATCCTGATCCAAGAAGAGAAAGAGAAATACTTTCTCAAACTCGCTCAGGAAGGAGAAAAACTACCTTAGCATTACAATGTTGAAATGATTATCACTCAAGAGGAAGAAACTAAGACCTCAATATTGCAAAAGCAACTCCTAATCATGCAAGAATAATTAGCTCAAGTGTTGCAAGATAATAAAAAATGGCCTAAACAATTCACACTCGATAGTATTTTTCCTTTTCCTTTTGATAGGGATTTGCATATGCCTCCTTTTCCTAGAGGAGTTGAGCTACCTAAATATGAAAAATACTTAGGGACATGCGATCCTCAAGATCACTTGAGAGAGTTTGGCACTCTATCAAAGGAGTTCATGCATGACCAAACATACCTTATGCATTTGTTCCCACAAGTCTAGGTGGTCAAGCCATGGAATGGTTTTTTAGATTGCCTACGACAATCAAAACTTTTGATGAGATTACAAACATGTTCATTCAGCAATGCTCACATAACATACACCATCCCATTAACATAAGAGACTTGTGAAACCTCAAAAAAAGAAATGGAGAATCTTTTCTATCATTCCTTCAAAGATGCAAGCAACTATATACCAAATATTCACACAAAATCCCTGAGATTGAAAAGTTAAACATCTTCAATGATAATCTTTTGGTAGATTTCGGGTATACAATACAACTTCAAGGTCCATGCACCTTTGAATACATGACCATGCAAGCCATATGCATTAAGGAATTCATGATTAAAATGGGAGAACTTACTGTCCAAAAGGATACTAAACAAGGACATTCCTATAACAAAGACAAGTCTAAATTTATCCACTAAAACTGAGAGGTAGTACATGATGGAGTGGTGGACAACATAACTCCCAAACTAGCTAAAACTACATTTAACCTCATGGATAACTTTAAAGGCTCTAAAGCTATGGAACAAGTGACTATGCATAATAAGGTAGTTGGAAACATGTTCATTCAGCAATACTCACATAACATACACCATCCCATTAACATAAGAGACTTGTGCAACCTCAAACAAAGAAATGGAGAATCTTTTCTATCATTCCTTCAAAGATGGAGGCAACTATATACCAAATATTCACACAAAATCCCTGAGACTGAAAAGTTAAACATCTTCAATGATAATCTTTTGCCAGATTTCGGGTATACAATACAACTTCAAGGTCCATGGACCTTTGAATACATTACCATGCAAGCCATATGTATTGAGGAATTCATGATTAAAATAGGAGAACTTACTATCCAAAAGGATACTAAACAAGGACATTCCCATAACAAAGACAACTCTAAATTTATCCACAAAAATTGAGAGGTACTACATGATGGAGTGGTGGACAACATAACTCCTAAACTAGCTAAAACTACATTTAACCTCATGGATAAATTTAAAGTCTCTAAAGCTATGGAACAAGTGACTATACATTATAAAGTAGTTGGAAACAAAGTGAAAAACAACTCTTGGGTCTCTTGAGCCCTGTGAGAATTCACACCTCTAGGTGAACCACTCAACGTGGTTTATGAAACATTACTCAAACACAAAATTTGTATTCCTTTGGAATTTCCATGTCCTTATGATACACAACCTTAACCTACATGGTGGAAAGAGGATGCCTATTGTCACTACCATTAGAATAAATGACATTAAACTACTAACTAGGTTAACCTACATCATAAGATTCAAGATCTCATTTATGATGGTGAACTATTTGTGGATGGGCACAAGAAGAATTTTGATCACAAAGCTTTTAAAGAACCTTTTCCACCTTATGATAAAGGAGAAAGCTCTAAATAAAAAGGTGATAACAAGGTTAATAACACATATGCTGACTAAGATATTGTCCACATGGTCGAACCTATGACATTCAAATATTGTGACATTATCACAATTAAAGGAAAAAAGGACAGTGTAAAACCTAAGACTCCATTTGTCCTAAAAGGTATGACATTTACTCAAGAACCATTTCAACTATGTGTCAATGCAGTCATGCACTCGCGAGCTAAGTTGGTTCTTAAAGGCCCTGAGCTTGTCACCTCTGAAGAAAAATGAAATGAAGATAATGCTGCTGCTGGTCCATCTAGTAGAAACACAAAAACTATGACACCCTCTGTAACTACCATTTATAGCATACTCAAAAAATTGCAATAAACAAATGCACAAATATCAATCTATGAATGCACAAATATTGATCTTTGAATTGCTTAAAATCTAGCCTACTCATGGGAAAATTCTTGATAAAAACACTTAATGAGGCAAGCATACCTCAAGATCTTGATCTTGATAGGTTCCAATCCATGGTGGGTCATTTGACTTCACCTCACTAAATATCTTTTTCAGAAGAAGATGATAAATCTTTGAGTCATCGTCATAATCAACTATTACACATTGAAGTGATGATATATCAAAAGCATGTCTAAAGGGTGCTAATACACAATAGAGCTAATCTCAATATTTGTTCCACTTCCTTTCTTAAACAACTAGGTTATGCAAAATAATCCATTGAACCTCATTGCAAAATAATGATTCAAGCTTATGATGAGGTGGAATGCAAATCCCTAGGTCTTGTGGTGTTGCCTTTGTGGGTAGGTCCTATAGAAAGAAATGTTACATGTTAGGTCCTTGACATCCCTTTAGAGTATAACATATTTTTAGGATAAACATGGATTCATGAAATGCAAGTAGTACCCTCGATGTACCATCAATGCATAAAATTCCCATTCCAAGGGTCTAAAGTTACTATACCAACTACTCCTAGTTCCACATACAACATGTCAAAATCTACTGATAGTCTTGTGCCTACCAATAGGGAGTCTATAGATAAGCCAGTCATTAAATTACAAGAAATAGAGGAGACTCTCAAACTAATAGAAACAAGGATGGGAGAATACAACCTAGAGCTGGTCCTATCCTTAACTTCTCTTCCAAAATCTCCTCACCATTATGGGAGACCATCCGAGACAAGGAAACCCTTTGTATTTGCACCTAAAACTATGTTCAATGGGTCTTTTGTCAAAGCCTCAATACCCCTAGAAGAAGAAGATGAGGATAGAGCTATTGTAGCATGGTTATATAAGGATAAAACCGCAGCTGAGCTCATAGATCAAGCTCATGAGATAATGCTAGAAAGTTGTGGTCAAGGTCTTCAGATGATCAAGTGCCTTGGTTACAAAGGAAAAGGTCCTATCAACTAGAATAATGATCTTCTTATTGATCCTATTGAAGAAAAATTTAGGAGACCTACTAACACAATAGATTTGGGATTCAAGAAAACCCCTTTTCATCTAGGGGTCAACAAGTTTGTTACATTGACTAACCCTTCATCTAAACATGAGTCTATACTTGAGTTAGATGATGAAATTGAGACCTACTATGATGAGGATGATTTCCCTCATCCTATTCTACTAGACCTTGCTACATATTTTGTAGAACTAGATGATGTTATTCATTTTGTCAATACTACTAAGGTTAACGACAATAGCTTCATTGATACTAATGATACTTACCAAAGTAGCACAAAATCCCATGAGTATGAGTTTGATTCTCTCTCAAAAGCAACTTTTGACAAAGACATAGATCAAGTACACACATATGAAAACCAACTTGAAGTAGATGAACAATCTAGGGTTGATTCTAATAAGTCATGTCCTTCTAGTATCGTTAAGTCTTTGATTAATGAGGTTGGAACTCAAAGGGTTTCAAACACACCTTTGGAAAAAGTTTCTCTAGGCCTCAAATTACTTGTCCATGCATTTGATGATAGTACTATGAACACCATCGAACCTATCACTTCTCTTTCACTCACACATCCCAAGCTAATAGACTAGAACTCCTAATCTACACCTATTAAAGTCCCTATATTCTAGAATGACTATGCTCCTACCTACTACCTAAATGTCGTCGAACTGGTAACATCTCCCACCAATGAAAAAAGTGTCAACATGATTACAGCTAATATCAAATATCTTAGCCAAATAATTAAAAGAAAAAAATAAAGATGTTCTAATGCTGAAAACCACATTGTGGCAGTATTAGAGAAAAAAATACTAAACAAAATAGATGTATCCAAGGGTGAAAACCTCTATGAGGCACCTAAGGATGAGATAATTGATGCACTTCCAAGTCACTTTCAGGAAAGATCATGAGTATTGATAGAACCAACACATCTTGTCAATCTCAGAATAGAAGAGCATCCTCAGATTATTCATCTTGCATAGTACTTGTCTACAGAAGAAAAAGAAGAATTTGTCACATTTTTACAAGAAAAGAAGATAAACTTTGCATGGTCTTACTCTGATATGCCAAGTTTAGATGCTAATCTGGTGATGCATCATTTTTCCACTGCACCAAGGGTAAAACTAGTCAAATAAAAGCTCAGGAAAATGCATCCACATGTTGCATTGTGAGTTAAAGTTGAATTAGGAAAGCTTCTAAAATCTAGTTTCATTTGTGCCATTGACTATGTTGAATGGATCTCAAACATAGTCCTGATTTCTAAGCATGATAAGTCCATCTAAGTTCATAAAAATTTTAGAGATCTCAACTTGGCATGCCCAAAAGATGATTTTCCACTCCCCAACATTGACACGATAGTGGATATGACAGTAGGCTATCAAATGTACTCACTCATGGATGTCTTCTTTAGGTATAATCAGATAAAAATAGCACTAGAAGACCAAGAGAAAACTGCTTTCACCTACATCTAGGGTACCTTTTGTTGGAATGTGATGCTATTTGGTCTTAAAAATGCAAGTACCACATATCAACGAGCAATAATTAAATCTTTCATGAGATGATACATAAGAAAATGGAGGACTATGTTGATGATACCTTAGTCAAAAGTGCACAAAGAACCACTGACGTCAAATATTTGGGGCCTATCCTAAATCATATGGAGAAATTTAGTCTTGGATTGAATTCGAAGAAATGTGCTTTTGGTGTGAAATTAGGGAAGCTACTGGGCTACATTATATCTATTGGGGGGATTGAGGTGGATTTAGAGAAAGTTCAAGCTATCATAGATATGCATCCACCTCATAACATTAGCTAGATGAAAGGCTTACAGGGAAGACTTCAGTCTATCTGCCACTTCATCTCACAACTAGCTACAAAAACAAAACCTTTTAATAAAACTCTGCATAAAGGTGTGAAATATGATTGGAATGTTGATTGTGATAAAAGCTTTATACAAATAAAACACTATCTTGTTAATCCACCAGTGTTGATGCCTCCTATTTATAGGAAGCCTTTGATCCTATATATTTTTGTGATAGACTCCTCTCTGGGTATTCTATTGGCCCAAGAAGATAACAGTAATAAGGAAAAAGCTATTTACTACCTCAGTCAAACATATATCTCATATGAAATAAATTGCAACACAACTGAGAAAGCTTGCCTAGTAGTAGTGTTTGCTTCCCAGAAGATGCGACACTATATGTTTTCCCATACTACATGCCTAATAGAAAAAATTGATTTGTTGAAGTATTTACTCAGTAAGGCTACTCTCACAGGATGGTTAGCTAAATGTGTCATGATCCTAAGCAAATTTGACATTCAATATTTTGAACAAAAAGCTATCAAAGGGCAAACAATTGCTGATTAGCTAGTGAAAGCACCAATGTAGAGTCTTCTTTTGCTGGGCATTAACTTTCCTAATGAGTCAATCTTATCATTAACACATCACACTTGGGGGATGTTCTTTGATGGTTCTTTCACACAGCAAGGATCTGGTGTGGCAATCTTATTTCTAAAACCACCAAGATTCTCTCTACCAAAGGCATACAAGATTTTATTCCCTTGTATGAATAATATTGTTGAATATGAAGCCTTAATCAATGGAATGAAAATAGCTATTGAATGGTGGGTAGATCACCTCAAAATCATTGGCAACTCATAGTTGGTAATCAACCAAGTTAATGACATTTATTAGACCAAAGATGAAAAGATAGTACCTTACAAAAGGATGGTGGATGATTTGAAGATATATTTTGCACATGTAACTTTTGAGCAAGTTCCTCGGGTAGGTAATGAAACTACTAATGCAATGGCTAGCCTCCCTTCAATGCTCCAGATGCTTGAAAAATGATTTTTGACATGAGTTACCTGGTGGAAACATTATCCTACATAGCCTAAGATTCACTTGACTCCTGAATTATCTATTCTATCATAGGACATGATTCATCTCACTACTCTCATATCTTCTCCTACCTTTGTGACAAAATAGTTTGAAATAATCTAACCCAAAATGAAAAATATCATCTAATCTATAAAGCTTCATGGTATGTCATCATTGTTAACAACTTATTTAGGAGAGATCTCAATGAAACACTCCTTAGGTGTCTAGAACCTGATGAGTCGAAACTTGCATTAATAGATGTACATGAAGGTATTTTTTGGAATCACTCATGTGGCCCAGCACTAGCACATATACTTGTTAGAGCTGGTTACTATTGCCTAGAAATGGAGAAAGATGAAAATCTAATACACCAAGTCTTGTAAACAATTCCAACTTCATGGGAATTTGATTCATGCTCCAGCCAAAGTGTTCATTCCATCTATCATACTATGGCCATTTCAACAATGGGCTTTTGATCTTGAGGGTCAAATTCATCTATCATCTTCCAATGGACATAAATTCATCATTATAGCTATAGACTACTTCACTAAGTGGGTGGAGGCAGTCCCTCTTCTCATAAAAAGTGGCAAAATTATAGCTCTCTTCATTATGAATTACATTATATGTAGGTTTTGTATACCTTCCTCCATCATTACTAACAATGGAGGGTAGTTCAAAAATAAGGATCTTAAGGCATTATGTAAAAAATTTAAAATTATGCAACATTGGTCTTCTACCTATTACCTCCAGGGTAATGGTCAAGTAGAGGCATCTAACAAGGAAATCCTTAAAATCTTGCATCACACAGTTAGCAAATTTGGAAGGGACTAGAACCTTCAAATTAATATAGCTTTATGGGCCTATAGTACAAGTATCAAAACTCCAATGGGTACATCATCCTTTGCCTTGGTATATGGAGTAGATGTGCGCTTCCCATTGAGTTTGAGATTCCCACTCTAAGAATCTCTATGAAATACCTCATTATTGGCAATGACTATAGAATATGTTGGCTTCAAGAGCTATATTTTTTAGATGAACATTGGCAAGTGGCATGTGATCATTTTTGAGCTTATTAGCAACATATGTCTAGAAGCTGAAATAAGAAAGTTAAGCCACGTGACTTCCAAATGTGTGATCTCATTTTGAGAGAAAATCCTAAGAGTCAACAACAATGGGTACAAAACGGAATGTTTAAACCTAACTAGTTTGGTTCATACATAATACTATGATGTTTGGGTCTGGTGCTTACCAACTATCTATAGCCAAATGATAGACACTCAAGGAGCCCATCAACACTCTCCACCTGAAGTGGTTCTACAACTAATCTAATTCCCAAAGCTCTCTATACATACTTACAAGTCCTCAAAAAAGCCTTAAATTGCAAAATGTCAGGAAATATTGGTTACTCTAGTAAAATCTTAGCCTTAAATGCCTTGGTGGCACCAAAAATATTTCCTTCATCATGCTATGCACTTTGCACCTTTTCTGCTTTGGTGTGTTGTTCTTTCCTGTACATAAGCTAGTGTTCTAAAAACTCCAAAAACATTTGAAAAACTCTAAAATTTCCTAAACAGTCATGATCTCCTCAACTGACATTGTCCCTTCAAAAGATGACCACATGAGACACTATTTAGACCAAAATGAATCAGCAATGCTCTTAGTAATAGTCGATACTCTATGTGCAGTTCCTTTGAATTGAGTTTATCCTTATCTTTGGAGAAATACCATAGGATTCATTAAGAATCCCTCAAGATTCAATCGTTAGTTGTCCTAACTATATATGCCTACTGTTGCTTAGTTTTCTATCAAGGTTCTTCTCCATAAAGATCCTCTTTGTGTCAATCAACAGTTGTCCTAGCTATGTCTATCTATTGTTGCCTAGTCTCTCTGACTGTAGTCACCAGTTGTCCTATAACTCTATCTACCTATTGTTGTCCTTTTCTTGAAGAGATTTAATCATATCATATCAATCTTCTAAAAAAATTGAACTAAAAATGATAACACTATTTGAGCAATGTTGAGCTTTTCTTTACATTTGAGCTTTTTTAATTTGTCATTCCCCCCAAAGCAACTCAATTATGTCTCTTTTTGGACAAGAGTAGCAAGGACTGCCTCGGCATGATATTTTCTTTTCTTGCTACTTGTTGGTTTAGTCCCAATGATCTAAAGGATATGTATGAAATGGCTGTCTAATGTAAGATCCTTTATCTCATGTTGGATGGCCATGTATACCTTGAATCCTTTTATATGAATGCTTTTGATAAAGTTGTTTCTTCTACTTTCTTTCTAGAGTGAATTTTGTGTGCTATAGTAAAATCATGATGCTCATCCTATTAAGTGAATGTACTAGTCACTACAAGCATGCTTATTGTTACCATGCTTTTTGATACCCACATTCTAAAGTTCTAACCTAACTCTACAAAGTAAATTTTAGTTGGTTTTAATTTCTAGTGATAGTATATGAACTATGACCTATGAAGAAGATAGCGTTGTGAAGATATATTGAAATTGAGCTATCAAATTTAGAACTTCAAATTCTATTTCAACTTCAAGATCAAGTTTGAAGAAAGCAGAATTGTCAGTACATTTCAAGGTGTAGCATACCTGTATTAAGTTGAACTCAAACTTGAACTAAAAGTTTCAACTTAAACTTCAACTTCAAGTTGGAGTTAAAGCTTTAGTCTACAAAATCAAATTTCAGAGCTCAAACTTATCAATACAAATGTGCAACCTGATTTTCAAAACATAAATCTATGTCCTTAGAATCAAAATTTTATTCAGTGTAGATTCAAGGATTTCCTCTATAGATTTCATATCTAATGAAAAATGTACAAAGGTTCAAATAGGTTGAAATGGTTCAATTACTCCAATTTGAAGTTCAACTTTAGATTCAGAGTTCTATTTAGAGAAATGAAGATGGGTGCAGTTTAGTGGTTTAGAGATTCATGGGATTGGTGGCTCAAGTTCATCACTACTTAGATTCAATTTTAGGTTTGAGCATGCAAAACTCATGGTTCAAGGTTTGAAGTTCTCAAATTGATGTTTTAATTTGATGATATTATCAATCTCCTAGTAGTATAAGGAAAAAAGGAAGTTGACCTAGTCTAGTCGTATATTCATATCTGAGGCATTAATTGTAAAATAATGGTTATAATGTTAATGACTACTCAAGTGATCATTTTAGGTTATTCCTTATTGTTGGAAAAATAATTATTCAAGTTACTTTGTAGTTTCTCTATGTATTTTAAGAATCCTCACCATATATCACTCCCAAAATAATAGTTTCCTTTTGGATCAGTTTCAAGTGTCATAGCAATTGACCCTACAAATAAACAAGCTTTGGCATGCTTTTGTCAACCATTGCCCTCTGGTAATCTAAATTTTCCATTTGTGACATCATAAATAGTATTAGAAGTTAAAACCCTAGTTGTATTTATAGCTAGGGACTTTCACAAAGATAAGTGGAGTATCTAAATCCATTTTCATAGTGGCCACTGGAATACATAATTTAATGGAGATTAGCTTGGCATTTGTGAAATGTTTAGTGTTGCTTATTAGGAAACACTCTTTGTATGGAATTTTGAGCATCATAGCTGATGTTTTAGAGGATGAATTCAAATCATGCTTGTGGTGTTGGGAGGTTTGTGACTCAAAGATGCTACCCAAATCTTGGCTTCACTTTGCCAGTATTCACCATAGATGTTGAAAGAAGATTCACAAGTGCATTGTTGTTCTTTCAACAATACTATTGGCATTATCATTAGTTCAATCAGATAGAAGTAGGAATGTAGGCTTAACAAAAGCTAAAGACCTACTTATGAAAGTTGATGATGAAATCAGAATTCGTGCATTGGTCATAGATTTGATGCAAAAGAGTCTTTCTCAAATGATGGTGAAGACCATGGACCAACACATGGCAAAAGGAAATGATAATGGATTCAAACATTATTATCCAAAAGCAAACAAGGATTACCCATACACATTTGCAAAGGATAATACACATGCACCATAGAGATCTGATTTAAATTTTGGTAGAAGCAAATATATAGCCAATCTAGCAATTGACAATTAAACAAGGAATTGTCCAATGAAGTGTCAAAACTCTCTAGATGTAAAAGATAACACGATGTAGAGTAGTAGGCTTTGGCAATCAATACTCTAGACCCAATGAGACACGAAGCACTAGGGAAATATCTATCAAATGAGTCACTCTCATATCTTATACATGTGATGAGGAGAAATGGGAATAAAAGAATATGATAAATAGGCCTTGTTGCTAAAACATGTGTGAATGGAATCACTAGTCACTACTTGCTCAACTTGAGGCACATAGGTATGTGAGTAAATGGGATATGATACAAACAATAAAAAAATGGAAAGGAAACCTAATGCATGATAAATTAGGATTTTGGAATGGAAGGTCGGCAACTATTAGTTTAAACTATTGGATAATGGAAAGATGGGGAGAGTCAAGCTTCATATGGTGAAATTTATAATATTTTTGAAAGAGAATATATTCCTAGATAAACATGGTAAGTAGCATTGTTGAACATGTGTAATCTAATCTCTCAAGACGTAGATAAAGCCCACAGTTTGTTTGACAAGAAATTATGGTATTTAGAGGTGCAAGCTATTTGGACTCATTTAAAGATACACTAGAAAGTTTTTAATGATGCGTCATCATCTGAAGGTCACTTATCCTATTCTTTTCCAAGATATATTTTATGAGGGAGTTGTACCTCTCAATTCAAAGGAATGTTATCAATAAAATTATAATCTATCCAATTGTTAGTGCATTTTTTTCTTCTATTGAAGCATATTGAGTCATTGTTTACATTTCTATCTGAAGGACAAAATTGTTTACTAACAGTTTTTGGCAACTTTACTAAGGATAGAAAGAAAAGTTCTAGTGCTTTCTTTTCTTAGATATCTGAAGGTTAAGTCTAATACAAACATGGCCTTGATTGTGATGCAATCATGGCAGCCACATTTTGGTCCTTTTGGTCTACCTCATTTCACACTCATGCCCACTAGATCAAAGAAATATTTTCCTGAGTATGCTGGAAGAAGCAATCAAGATCTCGATAGCCACATTAGAGCATTCAATATAGCTTGTGGGATTATTGATGTTTTAGAAGAAGATGTCTACGTTTTCCTATTTGTTAAATCTCTTGTTGGTGATGCTACTATTTGGTTTCAACATTTGAAAGATGGGTGCATCACTGGCTAGCGTGTGATGGAAAGTAAATTCCTTGCAAGATTTAAACCAACAGTTAATGTGGGCTCCCTATTCTGTCAACTCTTCAAAATTTAGAAAGAAGAGAATGAAGAGATAAGAAGCTTTGTGGATCGATTCACATGAACCTTAACAAAAATCCCACAAGTTGACTAGCCCAGCCAAGATATTTTATTGTCAATCTTTATTGCAGCATTACATCCAAAAGTTAGATTTCATCTCAAAATGAGCAAGATACATGACCTTGAAATTGCTAAGCAAGAGGCTATTAAAATTGAAGATGATTTAGCTTTATCTATTTGGTTTCAAAAATACAGCATTGTAAAAGTGTTAGGTCTAGATTTTAATTTAAAATATGAGCATACAAGTGATAAACCTTCATAGAAAAGAGTTTGACTCTATGAACAATAGTATCATCTAGAATTAAAACCCAAAATGAAAAGGGTTGTCCTCAAAACAACATGACCAACATCCTCCATTTCTAATTGTCAAATTACATTAGTCTTTGGTGTAGGGGATTTGGTAATGCCTCCTTTATTTGAAAGCAATCCTCACCATACAATGGGATCATACCACCTACATGTTGAATATGATGATGAGGATTCTCAAGAAGTCACACCCAAAGAGTGTAATTATTTTGATATGATAGGGTGTTTCTATTCAAAAATTAAGAATAATAGCGAACATACTTCTCAATTAGATGATTCTATGAAGCATCTAAGTATGCCTCATATAGAGGAAGAGTCAAAAATGAGTCAAATACAAGCTTTCCAATGGCTACCTCTCACCTAATCTTTTTCTTCTAAATTTCCTAATGTAGTTTCAGCCATCAACATTAATCATGAAAGCATGGTAGATCCATATGACAAAAGGATGATTCATGAGGAAGAAGCAAAGGGAATCTGTCAAGCTGATGTAGAGGTAGAATATGAAACCTTTTTACTCCATGACTTATCATCTCAAGGGAAATGTGGTCAACCTAAAATAAAAAAGAAACAAGATGACTTGCACACTTCTATGAGGTGCTGCTTAATAGGCTCAAATGATGATTTGCAGCCTAAGGTTAGGCACTAACTAGGAAATATTCAAGAATTAGAGACAATCACATTCAATGAGGACAATGAGGATTCCCAAAAGTGAAAACCACTCACATGCTTAGGTAAAGGAGATACTCTCCAAACAATTGATAGATCAGCAAGTGAGACAAAAAAAAAGTTTGAAGAGTTGGATGATTGGTGAACTTGGAATGAGCTTAACCCACTATATCTTCTAGTGGGGTTCCTTGAAGATGTCATTATTAGAGAAAACCTTCTTTTCCAAATACAAGAATCACCTCTAGGTGGGAAAGATTATTTATTTCCATTTGTCATGGAGAACACTGAAGCAAGTATACTACAAGGAAAGTCCCAAGGACCATTAATAGTTTCAACAAATATAGTTCAGTCTTGCTTTCTCTTAGTGAATGAAGAAGAAATTGCTCTCATGAAAACTCCAGATATAAGCCTTTCAAATTCCTCTAATTTAGATAAAGAGTTTTCAAACTTATTAGTAGAAAAGGATGATGGATTTATCTAGACCAAGATTGGCCCTATGCTTGAAAAGGATCACTTCTATCTTAAGAGTGTTTTGAATTCTAAAAATCCTCTTATTTGTGCTGATCCCAAGAGTTTACATACTAAAAATGATATAATCCCTACTTTGAAATTTTTTGAACAAGTTTTGTTTCAATGAATTGTAGGAAAAGGAGTTGAAAGTTCTTAGTAGAGTGTTTACAAAAACTCATTATTTTATGATGAGATGTGGCTCTTGGAACATGACAATTAGTGGATAAGGTTCCTATGCATGATAAGTCTAAAATACCAAAAAGATGAGTTTTCCAAATGGAGGTGGTGTTGGGTTGCGTCATGCTAATGCAATTCATTTTTTTGAAATAGTTCTTTCTTCTTGCAGCCAGTAAATGGCTTCGTGTAAGTTTTTCCATAGCTCTAGTGCTATGGTGAGTTCTTCTCACCTATGTACATTTGTAAATCTTACTACCCTCCATTTTTGGTTGTGTGTAGTGTAGCTATTCAGTTGTTGTGTTGTTGGTTTAGTTTCATCTATTGGTTGTGTTGGTTGCTTTGGTGTTGTCCCTTGTTCTCTCTCTCTGCAAGTAGCCAAATTTCTTTGTTCCCATGACTCTATTGTTCAATGGCTAGGCACTAGTCTTTACCATATATTACTAGACTCTTTGTGTCCCTCATGGCCCATATCCCTAGTCAGAGCCTATTGTTACCATGCTTTTTGATACCCACATTCTAAAGCTCTAAGCTAACTCTGCAAAGTAAATTTTTGTTGGTTTTAATTGCTATTGATAGTTTATGAACTATGACCTATGAAGAAGATAGAGTTTTGAAGATACGTTGAAGTTGAACTATCAAATTTAGAACTTCAAATTCTACTTCATCTTCAAGATCAAGTTTGCAGAAGGCTAAATTGTCAGTACATTTCAAGGTGTAGGATACCCATATTAAGTTGAACTTAAACTTGAACCAAAGGTTTAAACTTCAACTTCAACTTCAAGTTGGAGTTAAAGCTTTAGTCTAGAAAATCAAAGTTCAGAGCTCAAACTTATCAGTATAGATGTGTAGCCTAATTTTCAAAACATAAATATGTGTCCTCAGAATTAGACTTTTATTCAGTGTAGATTCAAGAATTTCCTTTGTAGATTTTTTAGCTATTGAAAAAGGTACAAAGTTTCAAATGGTTTGAGTACTCCAATTTGAAGTTCAACTTCAAATTCAAAGTTATGTTTAGAGAAATGAAGATGGGTGTAGTTTAGTAGATTTAGAGATTCAAGGGATCGGTGGCTCAAGTTCATCACTACTTAGATTAATTTTCAGGTTTGAGCATGCAAAATATATGGTTCAAGGTTTGAAGTTCTGAAATTGATGTTTTAATTTGATGATATTATCAATCTCCTACTAGTCTAAGGAAAAAAGGAAGTTGACCTAGTCTAGTCACATACTCATAGATCGAATGAGGAATTAACTAAAAAATAATGATTATAATGCTGAAACTCTCTAGATGTAAAATATGACATGATGTAAAGTAGTAGGATTTGGCAATCAATACTTCAGACCCGGTGAGACCCAAAGTACCAGGGTGATATCTATCAAATGGGTCACTCTCATATCTTATACATGTGACAAGGATAAATAGGAATAAAGGCATATGATAAATAGGCCTTGTCACTAAAAGATGTGTGAATGGAATTGATGGTCATGTCTTGCTCAATCTAAGGTACATAGGTATGTGAGTGAATGGGATATGATATGACTAATAGAAAAATGGGAAGGAAACTCAATGCATGAGAAATCAAGATTTTGGAATGGAAGGTCAACAATTATTAGTTTAAACTATTGGATAATGGAAAGATAGGGAGAGTCAAGCCTCATATGGTGAAATTTATAATATTTTAGAAAGAGAATAAATTTCTAGATAAGCATGGTAAGTAGCAATGTTAAACATGTGTAATCCAATCTCCTGAGACATAGATAGAGCCTGCAGTTTGTTTGATAAGCAATTATGCTATTAAGAGGTGCAAGCTATTTGGACTCATTTAAAGATATGCTAGAAATTTTTTAATGATGTGTCATCATTTGAAGGTCACTTATCTTGTTCCTTTCCAAGATATTTACTTTGACATTATAAGAAGAAAGGGAAGATAAATCCAAGCAAGGAAAAATCAGCTGGGATAACTAAAAACTATGTTATCAGGAATAATGAAATGGATAAATGCACAAAAGAAAAAGGAGTGAGGGGTTTTTTTTTTCTAGGTTTGAGTTCTACAGCTGCTACAATAGGGGAGAAGATAGTTTTGTTTTGCGATAGGGGAAGGAGCTTTGTCTTATACATATTGATTGTAATAGGGGGATAGGGCAATAGTATTGTTGTTTCATCATGTTTGTAAAATAAAGAGGGATACATGTGTGTTTGACCTTGAGGTCATGTACATTTGTATTTCTAATTTGTAAGGATTTTGAGACCTTTCATTTCTACTTTAGATGCAGTCCTTTATTACTACATTGAATGTGATATACATAGTTTTGTGGTTATGTATTCACGCTTTTTGCATTAAGATATTTATAGCTTTCCTTCTCTCTCTTTTGTAATGTGAAAGACTTGGTAAGTAGTCCTATGGCTATTTGCTAGTTTTTCTCTCATAATTAACTTAGCAATCTAATAATCGCATTTATTCTATATTAATGGATGAATTTTCGAAAACCCTTCATGTCTTCAAGTTAAAGACATAACGAGTTATCACATTCATTGAATATATTTTATGAGGGAGTTGTACCTCTCAATTCAGAGTAAGATTATCGTTAAAATGATAAACTATTCATTTGTTAGTGAATTTTGTTCTTCTTTTGAAGCATATTGAGTCATTGTTTGCATTTCTATCCAAAGGACAAAACTATTTACTAACACTTTTCATATTTATGTCTTAGGTCACAAACAAAAGGGTCATTGTTGACAAAAAATTACTAATTACTTAGCACGAGAAGGATCTCCTACATATTTGGCATGTTTTTCTTGCAAAAAACATTTTGGTCATCCTAGTATTTATGCTTGGATGCTTGTGTTAACTTGATACATTAAAAGGGACAAACATTCTAGTCATTCTGGCTTCTTATGCCTGGAATGCTTACATTTAATCCTGAAAAATTAGATACATGTCATATATATATCTACATTATTGCAATGTCAGTGTGAGTTGAAGGACTTTTGTGGGTCTAACTCAAAGCTCTATGATGATAAAAAAAATATTATGGGTCCAATAACTAGTCCTAAGGCTTGCATTTCATGTAGGTTGCATTTCATTTTAGCTTTGTATTTTGATATAGCATGGAGTGCAACTTCAAATATATCTCTCAATTTGAGTGAGTCTCAATATGGCACAACCCATCTTCACATTGCAATAGTTTTGCACTTCAATCGATCTCGATGAATCTACTCAATTAACTTGCACCATATGTTAGCCACATATCTCAATGGCATATCTATACTATGAGATCATACATCAAAGGAAATAATATCAATCAAATCTATCTAGCTCATAAATGGACAATCATCAAAGAAAAGGGTATAGAGCACACGCAAATAATACTTGACTCAAAATATTGTATATATATCAAATATCAAAAGAATCCATCACTACAAAAAATGGGTGCTACTCAAGCGTTATCAATAAAAAATGGTCCAAAATGGTGCTAACACACCAATTGATACATAGCTAGTATAAAATCAAAGGAAATGAAGCTAACTCCCTCCTACTCCCTCACCTCTGGGAGGAGGAGGAGGAGGAGGCATATCTAATCTCATCGGTGACCGTGCACCACCAGACTCTCTTCCATACTTGGAGAATCTTGGTAGCTATATGGATGGGTTAGGCACTGCTACAACATAAGTGGCATAATAATAAGACACTTTAGATGAATAAAGATGAGTCTCATCCTACTGGTGCTCCAACTATTCTTGAAGCAAGTGGATTTCTCAATCTCACTCTGCTAAGCATGTGTCCCTCACTACAAGCTAGATCTACATCTTTGTTAGCTATCACTGCACTATCCTGGCTTGACCCCTAGCCCTCCTAAGGGTGTTCTGGGTGTGTGTTAGTAGGTCTCCATCTTGTGGATCTACTACAAGCTAGTCTAGCATCTCCTCCTTGCCTATATCCTGCTAGGCTAGATGCTCCTCAACCTGTGGTCTCTTTGTATTGCTGCCACTTATGCTAGGGGCACCCAACTCACCATGAGATCTCCTATGTGTAGCCCCACTACTACCAGCACCAAGATCCACTCTCATTTATGGAGGAGGGATAAGGAATTATGTAGTCCATTATCATGGCTCATGTTGTTGTGGCTACTATGGTACTGGAGCTTGTACTGGTTGTACCAGTATTGCCATCCCCATATGATTTGTCAACTTGGGAAAGGGGTGGCTCACAAAATGCTCTCTATATGCTGGGATCATACACCCATCTACAACTATGACAATATTAGCCCATCAAACAATCATAAGAGCTCACATCTCAATCATTGATCGACCAATGTCCAATCTGATAGACCATCCCCTCACCTCCACTAAGGTAAAACAAGTGTAAGTGTAGTACTCTAGGGATATATCTTGTGGTCAGCCATACTATTGCAAAACATGTGTCAATGGAAATCTCTCAATCACCTAGAAAGAATGGCCAAACAAAGGGCAAGAGGAAAACATTTATTTGAGCTCTGCTCTTGCATCATCCCAAGCTTCTATCTCTCTCCAAGGCTACCATACTACTACCACAAGATCAAATAGCTTTGCATGCCATTGATCAGTCTTACCCAAAGAAATCTAGGTCATTTGTCCTATGTACCTAAAAATGTATGGTTCATGTGGTTGTCTCATATCCTCGCATATGGGCCTAGTGATAGGAATGTACTCCCATGCCCATACCTGTAGTACATATACTCCTATAGCCATGGACTTCACCTCCTTGTAGGTGATCTAATGCATCTCATGGTACATATGGGCCAGCATACACTAACCCCATCTAAAGTGTGTTGGGTGCTCTAACATCCTCTGCAACATTTGACCCCATCCACACTCAAGCCCATGCTGCCCTCAGTCAGGCATCAGATAGAAACTTAAGAAAAATTCAATAATGGTGGCCAATCTATCAGTAGGACAAAAATTCTACAATAGATCATCCTACACAATGGCTCTCCCTATGATGAAATCCTCCTGGAATATAGCTCTAAGTACCTCTATACTCATATGTGGCTATGTGTCATACTCAGCCCTTGATCAATGGAAATGAATATAGAGTTTCCTATATATATATATATATATATATATATATATATATATATATATATATATATATATATATATATATATATATATATATATATATATATATATATATATATATATATATATATATATATATATATATATATATATATATATATATCCTTCATAGTGATCATCATCTCTCCTAGTGGTAGATAGAAAGTTTTCATTTTCAAATGGAAATGCTCAACAAGGACCATCAATAATTTGTGATTCACCATCAATGAGGGGATATTGCAAAGATATGCAAGACCAAGAGTATTAGTATGAGTGAGCTTTGTTGCATCTAACTATCTGATCAAGGCCTTGATGGCTAGATAGTGTGATCTAAAATAAATATCCTGAAAGACTACCTGTGTGCACACAATCAACATGAAACCAATTAGTACTCAATATATGTGAAATATATACTACTACTACTATGATCTAAAACATCACAAAGTATGATAAATAGATGCTTGACGATAAATTCAAATGTGAAATTTTCATTTTAAACATCAAAAACACTCTCTATAGTTGTTGGATTTCATGTGAGATTTTATAGTCTTGCTTAAGAAAATTCTTTCCTTGTGTGAGGAAATGATTTTGTGCATGGTAGAAAGCCCTCTTAAGGTTTCCTTGCATGACATCTAGGTCTCCCTCATGTGACAAAACCTAGAGACCTGCACAAGAATGTGCCTTTGTGGCACTTTCTCATGCAAGCTTTCTCCCATGTGTGCATAGGAAAACTATTTCCTCATGTGGAAACTCGACAAGGAATTCCTAAAATGGCTTAAAATCCACAATTTTCAACTAAAATGCAAAAAAATTGAACTTAAAAAGTGGTTAGTCGAGTACTTATTGGAGGCCTGTAGTCTTTTGACTGATTGTGATGCCTCAAATGCTTGAATCTTTGTGACGGCACTAGGACCACCATGATTTCTACCTTAGAGCTCTTTTCTCACAAAAGTCAAATGCACAAATGCTTTGAAAGTGACACTTTTGGGCCCTAATATAGTAGGTGACCTAATTTTTCAAAGTGCTCCAATTGAGGTAAAAATCACCCCCTTGGCTAATTTCATGGCTCTAAATCCATTTTTGGGACCAAAATCAAAATCTAAGGCACGTAAATGGCTAAAATACACACTTTAAATTTTTTGGGACTAATGCGATCACACACTTGTGGAATCCAATTTCCTGATACCATGCAACTCTTGGCATATCATCAAAACATCATTTCTTCAACTTTTCCTAATATTGTTTGAAAAAAAGTCAACTATGGTCAATTTTGGTCAACCATGACCTCCAAATCAATCTAAATCGCATTCCTATTGGGGCATCATGTTTTAACTTTGCTCCTGAAAGGGGGCAGTATGATTATAACACTATTCATGATATCATCATTGAATCCTTATCAAATATCTCATGTATGATTTTGAATCTAAACATAATGTCTTGACTACTCGGGGCATCTCAACACTTGGGGTAGCTTCATTAGCTTATCTAGCATCATACACTATCTATGCAATCGATTTTACAACAATAATTGTCATAGTTGGATGGACAAGTATCTAAGTGTTCTACTTAGACTCTTGAAGACTAAACCTTCTTCTAGGGATAGTCCTATGACTTATGACATGACATTTTTATCTATTTTAAAACCACTATTTAGGTGTTTCATTTGAATTCTAGAGAATTAAGCTTTGTTCTAGAGATGATCCCATGAATCTCATTCATGTATTGCTAATGAAATTGGTATTGTGGTATCCTAACCCTAAGTCCTAAGGATTGAGCCTCATTATAGGGACAATTTGACAAATCATGATGATCTTTGAACCAAACAAGTATCAGGGCATTCTAACCCTAATTCTTGAGGATTGAGTCTCATTTTGAGAATAATTCTATGAATTAAATCTTTGATTTATTAGATCGGTATCCAGGTGTTCTATCTGGACTCCAGAGGGCTAAGCTTCATTCTGGAGATAACCCTACCATCTCATCAATTGGTCTCAATATCTTTAGATCTAAAATCAATCTTGTCACCTGACACTCCAAATTCATGATTACCTTTGAATTAATGCACTACTTACACATCAATTGAAAAAGGGTAAAAATGTAATAAACCAAAATTGGTCACATTCTTAAATTAGAATCTCACCTTCAAATGAAATAGGTTCAAACAAATCAACCAAGTCAAATCATTTTGAACCCATTGAATTGTGACACATGAATATTAATTTTAGAATAATCATTAATGAGTCATTATTCTAGATATCAATTTAATATTGATAAGGGACCCCCTATCCATAAATGAATATTTTATTCTTTACGGGGGACAAGGATATTGCTTATTTATTCTAGTTGAACTTACACCTAGAATTTTTTATTCTTGTGGAACTTACACCTAAAATTGTTTATTCTAGTGGAACTTATACTTAGAATTCTTTATTTTAGTGGAACTTACACCTATAATTGTTTATTCTAAGTGGAACTTACATCTAAAATTGTTTATTCAACTCCCAACTTCACCATGGTTGGATCAAACTCTACCCTAGGGCCTTGCCAAAATCTATAAATGCAAGACTCATTTGGAAAGAAAGGAGGGGAGGAGGATGTTAGGTGATGCGACGCGCTCCCCTGCCCACAGGTGGTTAATTATGTGGTGTTCCATGTTCACTAACAGTCATGGCTTTTGGTGCAACGGAAAATGGGCCCAACAATTGGTATCAGAGCCTAGTTTTGGCCTGGTCATGGGTTCAAATCTCCCCGATGCCTTCCCGACCCGTGTAAGCACCTGGTATGCGCGTCGAGGGGGAGATTGTTGGGTGATGCGATGCACTCCCCTACCCACAGGTGGTTAATTATGTGGTGTTCCATGTTCACTAACAGTCATGGCTTTTGGTGCAATGGAAAATGGGCCCAACAGAGGAAGTAGTAAAATTCTATTGAAACATCATTAGATTTCATACTTAGGTTACATTTACATGTTTTCAATTCTACATTACTTGTATACATGCTCACTTAATTGCTTATTATTATTTGGAATTAACATGCATATTCATCTAGGGTAAAAGCATTGCAATTCATCCTCCATTCAAATCCTTTTTTCTAAGCATGGTCTATGGTTATTGGACTCTCAAGTCCGAGAGTATCAAGTCACCCCATCTTGTTAGAAGGCAATAGATCACCTTGTGTATTTATGTCGAATGAACAACCTCATGTTCACTTCAATGTGATAGTGCATAAACAAAGATCATATTGAAGTGTGTGTAGACTGAGAGGTAGTATTTTACACTCACACATACCATATTTCATCTAGTGTACTTGCAAACCCATGAAGAACTTGATCTCTCCAAACATAGGCATCTCAAATTCTTGCTTCATTTCATTTGCAAAAGCCTTACATAAAGTATCTTGACCTCAAAATATGATATCATCAACAAGAACTTTAGATAATAAAATAGCTTTTCCTTTCTCTATCTTCAAGTAAATTTTTTTTTTATCATTAGTCCTTTCAAACTTAATCATCGCAAGATAATTATGAAGTCTCTCATACCATAGTCTTGGTGCTTACTTCAAACCATATAAACCTTTGTGTATTCTACATACCATTTTTTTATTGTTAACATCAACAAATCCTTCTAACTATTCTATATAAACTTCTTCCTCTAGTATACCATTCAAAAATATAGATTTAACATCCATTTGATAAAATTTGAAACCTCTATATGTAGAATAAGCAAGCAGGGTTCTTACTCCTTCCAATCTAGCAACAAGATAACATGTCTCTCCATAGTCAATCTTTTCTTCTTGTGCATATCATTTACAAACTAATCTTTCCTTGTTCCTTTTGACTTCACCATTTTCATATAACTTGTTTCTATATACCCAGTTGGTGCCAATCACATTTTTGTCTTTTGGCCTAGGATCTAGAGTCCATGTTTTGTTTTTCTCAATTTGTTCAATCTCTTCTTCCATGGCTTTACTCCAGTCCATATCTTCTATGGCATCTTTCACTATTTTCGGTTCCTTCATGGTCAGAAAACATGTATCACTTCTCAACTTGTTCCTTGTCATTGGTCTAGCATCTTTATCTCCAATGATTTATGCAGTAGGATGATGTCTCTTAACATATTTAGACAATCTTGGTTCAGCTCTAGTTTCTTCATTTTTCCTTTCAACATTTGAGTCACTTTGTACATCTTTGTTAGGTATTTCAGCATCTCTTTCATGTGCACTAATCTCAAAATTAGATTGTTCCTCAATGTCAATGTGTAACTCGGCACCTGAATGTAGCTCAGTTCTTGAATGCAACTCAACATTCATAGTATGTGAGTGAGTAGTCACTAAAACTTGCTATTGGTTTGTAGTTTTATTAGTAACATCTTCTTTAGTAGGCATACCTTCATAAAAATATACAAATGATTTGTATTATTTGGCTTCTCACATATACTTATGTATATTCATTGAATTTCACATTTTCACTTTCTATAAGTTTGTTACTGTTAGTATTTAAACACTTATAAGCTTTACTTCTTGTGCAATAACCTAAAAATATACCTTCTTCACTTTTTTGATATAGTTTACCATTCCTAAAATCTTTGAGAATACAACATTTTCTTCCAAATACCTTAATATATTTTGGTTTGGGTGAGTATCCATACCATAGTTCAAAAGGTGTTGAATGAGTATGTTTCTTGACTTGTACACAGTTCAAGGTATAGATAGCTATACTTACAACTTCTCTCTAGTATTTCAAAGCAACACTATTTTCCATCATGACTGTCCTAGCATAGTCCATTATAGACCTATTATTCCTTTCAAAAATTCCATTTTGTGGAGGGGTTCTAGGAGCAGGTGTCTATCTTTTGATTCCTTTGTCATTACAGAACATCTCAAACTTATTTGATGTAAATTCTTCTCCTCTATCAAATTGAAAACACTTCACAATTTTTTATGTTTCTTTTTCAACAGTTGCTATGTAACAGTTAAACATTTGGAAAGCATTAGATTTCTATTTCAAAAATGTAGCTATCATCATTCGAGAATAATCATCAACAAGTAGCATAATGTACTTATCTCCTTTGTAGCTTTAGACTTCAATTGGTCCACACAAGTCAGTATGAATAATCTCTATTATTCTTTTAGAGGCATGAGTTATACTCTTAAAACTTGACTTTGTCATCTTGCCTAACTAACATTGTTTTCATATTATATTGTTAGGTTTCCTCAACTTGGGAAAACCTCTAACTCTTATCATGTTATTGATACTAACCAATTTATCAAAATTAACATGACATAACCTCTTGTGTGATAGCTACATATCATGAAATTCTACAACTAAACAAGTAGCATCCTCTATATCAAAATAGAATAGATTACTACTAGTTTGATCACCATTTCCAATCAATTTTCCATTAGTATCATATATCCTAGAAATCTTGTTTTCAAAGTTAACCTTACATCCTAAATTAATTAGTTGTGACACACTCAACGTATTATAGTTAAGTCCTTCAACATAGTAAGCATTGTCATAAAAAGTATTTTCTATGAGTTTGGTAGAACCTTTTCATTTTATCAAACATGGTGCATCATTACCAAATCTTACACTATTTCCATCATAACAATTTAATGTAATCAACTTACTTTTATCTCCAATCATATGATGTGAGAACCCATTTTGAATGATCCATCTATCATTCTTGTTCACACAAGACACAAGTGCATTTGCCTCATCTTCTTTAGATTCATCTTTCATTGCAACATACACCACTTCATCATCATGTTCATCAAATTCATCTCATATTTCCTATTCAGGAATGTAGCAAAACATCTTTCCTTTGTCTTTGTAATTCTTAATGTCTTCATCTCTTGTAATTTTGTACTAGTCACCACCTCTATAGTTCTTCTTCTCTAGATATGTAACAACAATATGACCAACCTTATTGCCATTGAAAAAAAAAAAGGGTAATTTACCTTTAAACTTGCCTCTACTGATATAAAATCTTCTTGCTAGTAGTGTTTCAAGTTGATCTACATCCTCCTCATCTATATCAATATCACTAGACACTGATTTTGTCATTTTTGTTCTCTTCTCATTAGGTTCCTTTAATGGAAGCTTAGCTTTGAAAGCAGCTTCAACATTTTCTAGCTTGTAATTATCAAAGCTAGATAGCTCAAAAGAAATGAGCTTATCTAACAAACCTTTAAGAGTTATATCATTTCTTGGTACACATCTTAGTTCTTGTCTTACTGAAACGCTAATAGCATAGATGGGTAGTAGTGTTATCAAAACTTTGTTTAGTATAGTATCATCATCTATTTTAATAGTAGCTCCCCTAAATGCATTAACAAGATCTTTTATCATAGAGTAGTATTGAGAAATATTCTCACTTTGTTGCATTCTTATATCATCAAACTTACCTTTGAGACATTCAACTTTGGTTCTCAGAACATTCTTGTCTCCTCCATAGATAGTGTGTAGAGCATCCCACATTCTATTTGAACTCCCAAGACTTTTGATATCATAAAATTCAATATAGCTTAGGGAAAAGGCAATCTCCAACATTACTTAGTTATGTTCTTTCTTCTTTTTCAGATCCTCAATAGTTAGGGTGTTAGTGTAGTTTTTTATTTTTCCTATTTTGCTAGGTTTTTCCTACACTTTTAATAATCTCGCTTAGGTTAATAAAGCATGTCTTATTAGGTGAATGGTTGTGAGGTGTCATCTTCCTACATGTGAGCATCCATTAGCTATCTTGGGAAGATACTTTGCTATCTTTAGTCCGATAGATGGTTGCTCCTCATTGGTTGGTGTTGCCACCTCCTCCCTCTTCCTAGCCTATATAAGCATGCTACCTGGCTTGTATTTGGATCTCTTGTTTTTGCATCCTCTTAATGTTATTTTGGCTTCCAGCATTTGCATTACTCTCTTGGAGACTAACTCTATGATGCTATTTTGATTTTGTATCATTTGCATTCATAGTTTAGATATTTACTCTTTGCACTAGTTTTCTGGGTTATTAATCTTTTCAGATTCTAACATGGTATCAGAGCTTTTCTATGTGCAAGAGTAGATTTTAGTTTCCTTATTTGAGAGATTTGGGGGGGGCAAATAAACTTTATTGTAGTTTTTTGAAAAACAAAGTATTCTCTTCTCTTGCATCTTTGGATGATCCTGAGAATCAGAAAAGTTTTGACAAAAATAGTTTTTTTCTGAGGTTTCAATCTCAAATCTGACAACCAACTTGCATATTTGGAGTTTTTAATCAGTTTTGCAGGTTCCAGCATGCCATTGATGAACTTGAGAAGCTGATCCAGCATTTGCATGTCAAATTTTGGTTGCTAGGGTCGTTTTCTAATTTTTGGAGCCATTTTTTACTGTTAAAGGCGTCTGATTTACACTACAGCAAGATCTTCTGTTCATCAGCAAGAAAAAAGCTTTCTGGGTTTTGTTCGCAGCCCCAAAAAACCATTTGGGTATCTTTTAGATTTTGTGTGCAAGCTGTATATTTTTCAAGATCGAGCATGCAAAGCTACAGCCATACCCCTCTCCGTTGGCAGCCGTAGATTTGAATGCAATTTTCAAATGTCTCATTCTTGCTCATACGGACTTCGATTTTGATGATTCTTGTTATGAACTTGACTATTTTTTTGTGCTCTATCCACTAGTGGAGTTATTTTTTGATTTTCATGCATGAATTCTTGAGAAATTGCAAATTCTCATCCGTGACTGTGCACAGTTCTCATTTTGAAAACTTCGGAGGATCATAACTTTCTCATACGACCTCGTATCGAGGCAATTCTTTTTTTGAAAGTGCATGATTTTTCGAGTAGATCACAGTGGTGTTATTTGTTTCCTTGATTATTGTGCCCAAGTTTCACTTTTAGCATATGCTCTTCATGAGGGTTTGTAATGCATTGAAATCAAGACCACTAAGTATCTCTTTCTAGTGGTAGTTGTAAATGCACTAAAATAAAGTGCCAAATCATAATTCTTTGGGGGGGGTTCTTTGATTTAGTAAAAAGGGGGGACATTGTCGTGGCTGTGTTCTCTTCTTTTTAGCATTTCTTTGCATTTCTTCATCATGGATCAAACAAATATGCCCATCCTAACTCCATACAATTACTTTGAGTGGAAATCACGCATGACAATTCACTTAAGGAAAGCTGGATTAAATAGGATAACTATGGGACTTGAAACTGAACCTGCTAAAGATGAAGATAAGCCTAAGTGGCTTAACAAATGTGATGAGGCATTTGGAACATTGTGTTTGTCTATTTCTCCTGACTTGCTATTTCACATTGAGTCTTTGGATACACCAAATGAAGTATGGACAAAGCTAGAAACACTATTTGGCACACAAGATTCAATGAGGGGTCATATGTTTGAAAATGAATTAATAAGTTTGAGTCCAGGAAATTTCAACACAATCCAAGATTTCTTCACCAAATTGAAATCACTAAGGCTGCAGTTAAAACAATGTGGAATTGAAAAGAAAGATGAACAACTGATTCTTAGTATTCTCTCTAAGCTAAGTTCAGAATATTCTGTGTTTGTCTCTACCTTCTATGCTACTAAGGGTGCACTTGGTACTCAATTCACCATGCCATCTTTAGATGATTTTGCTATCAATCTCACTCGAGAACAGGACAAGCTAATCCAGATGGGCATTCTTAAGTCCTCTAAGTCACATGCCTTGGCTGCCAACCAAGGCACAAAAGAACAACAAGGACAAATTAGTAACAACAATAGTAAGGACAAGAAACAAAAGAATAGCGAGGAGAAGAATGGTCAGATGCCAGTTTCTTCAAAAGCAACTATTGATACACCATCTTCCAAGGGCAATAAACCTAAGAAAGAAAAGGTCAAATGTGCTTATTGTAAAAGACCTGGTCATGATGAACATAAATGTTTGCAGAAACAACTTGATCACTTGACATACATTCTTGAGAAGAATAATATCAGTGTTCTTGAGTCTATCAAACAAAGTTCTAATGAAGGGTCTAACAAAGAAAAAGAAAATAGCAAGGGGAAAGGAAAGGGCAAGACCCTTTTTGCAGTTGCTTCCTCACCATCCACTTGGGTTCTTGATTCGGGTGCTTCACACCACATGGCTTCATCTAAGGAAGAAATTGCATCCTTAGAGCAATGTACTATGCCTTCTATGTTGATGGGTGACAACACTCCTATTGAGGTGTGCGGGAGAGGGTCTGTTGATGTGGGGGATGGCACATTCCATGATGTTCCTTATGTACCCTCATTGTCAACTAATCTCCTATCGGTACACCATATCACTCACACAGGTTTAGGCAAGCGGGTTGAGTTCACTCCTGATTTAGTGGAGATACGTGAGTTGCACAATGATTCTACAATTGCAGTTGGGAGAGTAGATCATCAGTCAAGACTCTATATGTTTTCTCACCTTGTTCCTGATCCTCCTTTGACTATTTTTCTCACTCACTCTAATGATGTGAGCAGAATATGGCATGAGCAGTTTGGCCATCTTAACTTCCACTACTTGCATCAGCTTAACCAGCAGAGCATGGTCACAGGGTTGCCTTCTACTTTGACATTGGAGTCACTTGGAATACATGATAGATCTCCTGATGGGTCAGATTCACTTGAGTAGTCTTCTACCTCTACTTTTGATGCAGAGAGTGACTCAGAGGACTCACCTCCTTCCTCTCCTAGTCTATATAAGCATGCTACCTGGCTTGTATTTGGATCTCTTGTTTTTGCATCCTCTTAATTCTATTTTGGCTTCCAGCATTTGCATTACTCTCTTGGAGACTAACTCTATGATGCTATTTTGATTTTGTATCATTTGCATTCATAGTTTAGATATTTACTCTTTGCACTAGTTTTCTGGGTTATTAATCTTTTCAGATTCTAACATAGGGCTCCAGTAGTATCAACATGCTCAGTAGTAATGGTAGATTGTGCATGATCTTCAAGTCCTCTTAAGTAGATGTCTCTGATACCAATTGTTAGAATTCTTTAGAATAATTGAAGGGGGAGGGGGGGTGTGAATAAATTATCCAAGGTCTAGACGTACAATTAAAACTTTTCATAGCTTAGTGAACGCATACAAAATTTATCATCATACATGCATCCATAAGATTATGCAATGACTTAAAACTTGTAGGTTTTTAAAAAAATCAATTTGCATAAATGTAAACCTGAAAGATAACAGATTTGATCAACATATTTTACACAATGATTTATGTGGAAACATGATTTGGGAAAAACCACCAGTAACATCCTACTCTTTTTTACTCTTCTGAAGTGATGCCCCATGAAAGGCCAACCTTATTAAAGGTTACAATGCACATTGTTAAATTCAACTTGGTTAAAGGATTTCAATCAACCTATTAGGAGTGAGCTTTATTATAGGACTTTAGATCATTCACTTGGAATGTTACACGGTTAAAGGATTTACAAATGACCATTAGGTCAACTTTAATCTAAAGGATTTACCCTAGACTGATTACAAATTAGAGAGTAATAGTAAGGCTTGATCTAATAACAACTTACAAGTAAAACTCCATTTGTAGATTATAGATCTCTATTTTAGTCACTCATTTTGCTTGGCTTTCACGCACTTCAGCTCTAATAGCTTTTTCACCCTTCAAGCATCTATACCCTTAAGCCTTCTTGCTTAATATGCTAATGCAGAGTCTTCACTTAGGTTATTGAATGCAACAATAACCTAGCATCCTTGTCTTCCTTAGGTTCTCACACATGACAATCTTTGCTTCTAACTAGCCATCTGTAAAAATAGAGAATTAAGATATTTTTCCATTCATTCCCCATCGTCTAATTTAGGGTTAGGACTTATTAAGTAGGATTAAATAAATCCACCCATCATATCATTTCATCCCTTTCTAGAAACTTCTCCTTTAATCCTCTTTGAATTGACCACAAAATGGTTTACCGTGGATTTTGTGCTACTAGCTCATCAATCTTATCTTCCACATGGTTCAAACAATCCAAGAAAACAAACTTGTTGCCTCAGATCTATCAAATTCATGACATTTCAAATAATGGTGACATATGGCATTAACTTGCTTCTGATGCTCGACATAAACCGCATTTCTCAACATCCTCTATAAAATCACTCGGCATGAACTAAAGTTTACTGGTGCTCGACATCAACTAAACTTTTCTCGACATTAATTGTTTTAGTTGGTATACACTAAAATATACTCTTAGTCGGATCCAATAAATTTTCTACTTGGCTTGCACTGACTTTTCTTTGCACCTGCTATCCACTCGGTCAAGCTTTGTAGAAAAACTTTGTTATACTTGTTATTCTAAAATTTCTTAGTATAACCAACCTTTGCAAACTTAAGTATATTATCAATGCACTATTTTAACCACTATCTTAGCTGATTCTTGTACTCCTTTTCATATCATAACTCAACTTTTCCTCTAGGTTCTATTGTTACATCTTTTGATCAAATCTTGTTCATCAATCAAATAAGTGATAGTACTTGAATCATGTAAGAACTTGTCTTACTAGTAAATAGAAGGTTTGACATTAGTGACAAAACAATGATTGGAACACATTTAGCATACTTGTATCAATCTATTTTCAGCAATTTCCATTTTCAATAGAAAATATGCTCTTTTGGGTGCTCTGAGCTCAATGGTGATGCTTTTTTGGGCTCAAAGTGACCCAAAAATAAGTGACCCTCCAAATCCAATACAAAAATCATCTAAAAAATAAAACCCTCTAAAAGAGGAAAAAAAAAGATCTAAAAGCAAAGCACAACTTCTCATAAATAGAATAGGATCATGAAGATCTGGTGCTCTAATACCACATTGAGGTTGATAAAATAACAACCCTAGAGCTCCCATGAATCACTTGCATGCAAACATCTATCACAAAAAGAGAGAAGCAAAAGTTATGAAGGGTGGAATTCCCAGATCCATAGATGAGATATCCTTGATGAGCAAAAAAGAGATTTCTATTATCAAAAGTGAATGAATGTAAATTAAAAAGATAGATCAATCCTTATAAAGGAGATCAAAACCTTAACATGAAACTAACCTAGGTTGCATAATAATAATTAATATGCCCAATGTTTAGCTTAAGTAAACTAGAGATAATAAGTGACTTAATAATTAAATTAATATGATTTAACTAGTAAGATAATACTTTAACAAGGACTGGTCCCCCTAAGTTTTTGCTTTCTTCTTCTTCTAAAACCATTAACTTTTTTATTGCTTTAACAATCTTTACTATTACCTATTCATGGTTTCCACCCATTATTAAAATTGATCTTGTCTTATTCCTAAGTAGGGGCTCAATACCCTTCTTTATCCTCTCCAATTGATCAACATTATAAACCTCACACAAATTCCTAATTAATTTTTTTTCTTTATTTTTTGTCCTCTTATACTGCTCTACTCCTATAAATACAAGTCTATTAAAAAAATCTTGAGGAAGATTCTTTTACATATCTTCAAACCGCTTATTTGTCAAAATCATGTTTCTTTCTACTGCATTCTCTAATTGCAATCTATTAATATTACTGTACAAGTGATAAAACTTATTTAACTACTCAAAATTGTTGTTGTCAATGATTTGGACATTTATACTTTCTTCTTCTTTTAAAACCATTAACTTTTTTATTGCTTTAACATTCTTTACTATTACCTATTCATGGTTTCCACCCATTATTAAAATTGGTCTTGTCTTATTCCTAAGTAGGGGCTCAATACCCTTCTTTATCCTCTCCAATTGATCAACATTATTAACCTCACACAAATTCCTAATTTATTTATTTTTTTAATTTTTTGTCCTCTTATACTACTCTACTCCTATAAATACAAGTCTATTAAACAAATCTTGAGGAATATTCTTTTACATATCTTCAAACCACTTATTTGTCAAAATCACATTTCTTTCTACTGCATTCTCTAATTGAAATCTATTAATATTACTGTACAAGTGATTAAACTTATTTAATTACTCAAAATTGTTGTTGTCAATGATTTGGACATTTATACTTTCTACCTTAGGTTTCCAATATTTCTTGCTCAGAGTCTTCTTTGTCTTTGTCATGGCCTTATAAATTAGTCTATCTTCTTGTTCTTATTATTCTTCCTCATCTAATTCTTCAGACTCAATCACCTATAGTGTCTTTCTTCCTTTTCTTGGTCCACTTGATTGCTACTTTATTCTCTTCTTTGATGGAGATTCAACAAGTTCTAATTTTTCTTTACAAATTCTTTCAGACTTCCTTATTCTAGGAGGGGTGACAATTTGTTCTTCAATTATTATCACCTCTTCCTCAACCTTCTTCTTCAATACCAAGGTCTTTCAATAGTGGGTTGCACTTTAGATATTGTTGTGTAGGGACCACTTGGCATTCGAGTGTGTGGCCCTACTATTTTGACCCCTTCTCCCACTCCTACAATTTCTAGAGGTGTAGCAACTAAAACATCAATTTATTGACTAGCTGTCATTTCTAGAGATATTCCCAATGCCTATCTAAATTTCTCAGGAGTCATTCCTAATCCCTTTCTCATCATCTCAATATTCTTCTCAACTTTCTTCTTAATCTCTTTCTTGTGCAACTCAATATATACCTCTTTCACTTTTTCTCATATGTCCCCCATCTAGGACATGTCAAGTCCTTTTCTGACTCTAGAATTATCTTAGCACAACCCTCAATTAATTGCATAATGCTTTGTTCCACAACCTCCATTTATATAACATCTTCTTCTACCATAAAACATATGTCATTCTTATATTTTTCTACAAATGCTGGTGGAATTCTGAAACTTTACTTCATGGATGATAGGAAATTCTTCATCATCTTTGAGATTTTGAAAATAATTATTCAATTGTATATTATCTTTGATGTTACATGAAATTTCATATCTTTACTAGTCGGTTTTTTTTTAGCTCACTCAAGCAATGAAGATAGTTTATAGTGTCTGTTGAGCATTCCAGTGTTTACCAAGTTTAGAAGACAGTGTCTACCGAGTTCACTTAGGCACCAAAGAGAAGTTTGTAGAAGTTTAGTGTTAACCAATCTCACTTAGTTCACAAAGGAAAGTTGGCATGCAACCAATGTTAATTGAGCTTACTCAGTTACCAAAGGAAGTTTACAAAGTTGCAATGTTAATTGATTTCACTGGGTTAACTTGGGAAAATCATTTTAGAGTTAGTGCCTACCGAGCTAGGTCGACTAATGAAGGATTTTCTTAAATAAACAGATTATGGTTTGATGAATTTATTTTTTAAGTCTAGCTGACTTAAGGGATGAATAATGAATATTTGTAACTGTGTTCAACTTGACTTGGTAAGGAAAAATATATAAATATAAGGTCAAGTTGTGGGATTGACAAGATAAACCAAGGAAGCAAATTGGAAGGATGGAAAAGTGTCCTGAGTTGACCAAGCTAAAAAGATTTATCTAATCAAGGAGGATCAAGTATTCAAGCTAGAATAATGATCTAAAATCAGCAATTCAGTTACATCAGCAATCAAGTCATATCATTGTTACTCTCTAATAATTGTAGTAGTGTATCAAATCTCTAAATAGAGCTAGTTGAACAACTACATGCCAAATCCTCTAATAATGTGACATTTCAAGATTAAAATGTCTATGGACCTCTGAAAAGGCCACTCCTAACAAAGTCACACCTAATAGTGTATTTTGTAACCTTTAATAGGGCTAGCTCCTAGTAGGGCTCACTTCAAAAGAGTGAAAAATTGTGACTAGTTGCAATTCGTGGTTTCTCCCAAGTTGGGTTTCCATGTTAAATCCTAGTGTCATGTGTGTTCTTACTATTTCTTTATGTGCATGAAACTAATTTAATTAAGGTTAATCACACTAAACATCTAGAGAAGTAATATTTTAGTTCTTGCCAAGTTACAATAATTCTTAGTATTTTTTGAGTGATTCAGTGATAACTAAGTTACATCACTATTTTTAGTTCCAATAGAGTTTGGTTTTGATTTGTATTGACATCTAAGGGATCTAGGATTTATTTTTGTGGTAAATGATTTACCCCTCCCCTCTTAGTTACTCTTATATTTCCAACACAAGATATCCTCTATTATCTTTTCTTTGGACTATTCTCTATAGTATCTAGTTATCATTCACATTGTATATTGATTATTGTCCTATTCTTGATTAATCAAAACAAGAAACCATCTTATCACTTATAAAAATAAATGTGTTAGTAGTGATTCAAATCTAAACATCATATTCTTAGTTTTCTTCATTCGTTCTATGTTGCCTAACAACTATTGTTTCACAATTTCTCATATGTTAACTTTCTCCTTCTTTGCTTCTATTACATAAGCTTCATGGATGAATCTAGAAAGCACAAAATTAGCTCTAGAGTGTTAGTTCAACTTATAATAAATAATTTTTCTAATCAATCTGATATTAGTTTTCATTAAATTAGATCAATCCTCATGTTCCTTCCATCAGATTTAGTTTCTAGACTTACTTCAACTTTCTTCTTCATACTTTTCTCATTCACCAAATTTTATCCTTCATTACTTAGGCCAGTGAGTTTTTTTATCAGATTGTTATCAATCATTATAGGAATATCTCCTACCTAGAACATATCTTCATGAATCCTTCTTAGAATTATCCTTGTCCATTCATGGTTGTCAAACTAAGTATAAAATATCTGGTTGATAATGTTCATATCTTTCAAGTGTTCATTCCCTTGTTTCAATGATGAATCATTGTAGATAACTAAATTCAACACCTTGTGGATATCACTATCACCAATACTTTTTAATTTCAAGTGAATGTGAGCTCTAATGTCTATTAAGTGCAAAATATCAGGCAAAACTTGTGGAAATTCTTCTAGAGGGTCATCATCCAAAGATACATAGGGATTTTTTTTAGTTTATACCTAGGTCTCTCACTTACATAATAGATTGTGGGATTTTCTATCCTAACTAATTCAAAGCTTCAAAAATGCAATTGCAATTTTATAAAATACTCATAATTTGTGTCACTAGGGCTTCTCTGTGTTTGCACTTAAAAATACTTTAATTCTTCTTCACTTTACTCTTTACCACTCTTAACTTCTTTACACAATCAAATGGTATGGATAATCTTGTCTGCATGGATTAAATCCTTTCAAATTGAACTTCACATTGATTGTGCAACTACTTAGTCCATAAAAGTTGTTCTTTATTACCAATAAACTTGATTCTTTTTAGATGACTTCCTATGATCTCCAAATCATTTATGCACTTAAGAATAGCTACCTCATGATAAGTTTTCCCTTATGCTAACTTCACAATTCTCAACTCAAACTCTAACCTTAGTTATACCTTTTTGATGCTTGGTATTTAATAGAAAAGGGCTTAACTTAAATACAATGAATCACATATAATTACTGACATCAAGCTTTCATCAAGTGCATTGAAATATTGTTCTTGCAATATTGTTTGTGAAATACATAGATCTTGTTCCTTCACAAATGCTTCTTTGAATACTTCAACTTGTTCTCTCAATTCATTTTTTTTACTATTATATCTTCTATCATTCCTTTTGACATTTTGTTATTATTCTTTCTAAAGTTAAGGTTCCTATTGATTTTCCTCATGTCCATTCTAAAAAATCTTTCTATGTAACCAAAGTTATTTCGTAACTGACACATTGGTGTACTTCTTCTCTAAGTACGTCTATTTTTATTAACTAGTGCTTTGCAATTCCTAGAAATGTGTCCAAAGTTCTTACTCTTGTAACATAGAATGTTATTGTTTGTTTAATTTGATTTCTCTCCTTCATTGGATATGCTAGAGGATCTTTTTCTTCCATTACCTAGAGGGTTAGTATCCTACACATTTTAGTATTGCGATTATTACTATCACACTTATCTCTCTTACAATCAACTACCTTATGACCAAAACTATGATAGTTTTAATAATAGAAACTAGTAATAGGTTTCAATGACTAACCTATCCAATCTCTCTTCATATGACCAGCTTCGTTATGTATAGGAAACATCTACATTTGGATTCATATCTTACCTCTTTAGGTAGTTCAAATTTCTTTATATGCTTATGTTCATCACATTTTTGAGGTTAATTCATATGTTCAACTTATTTAGACCTAAATCATTAGATTGACTTGGTTCAGACTCATTTTGATTATTCTTCTTAGGTTTAGGGGTTTCAACAACTAGATCCAGTTCCTTTCTTGCTTCAAATTTCTTTGCTGACTTTTCTCTAATGAATAATCCAAGACCAATATTCTCATAGGAAGGTCTCTAATAATATAGTTTCTCATCAATTTTCTCACTACTGGAATATAACTTTTCTAATTGTGTCTTAGCCTGGGTTAATTCTCCTTTCACAATAGTATTGTACTTCTCAAGTTTCTCATGCTCTATTTTGATGGAAACAAGTTTAGATGCCACTTTTCTAAGTTGGGAACTTAGATCTACATTTTTAAATTTTAGATATGATTCAACCTTGGTATCATCTTTCTTCAAAATTAATTTTAGTTCAATTATCTTCATCTCATGTTTCAAAATCTCATTTTCTTACTTCAACATTGATACCTCATCACTATTTTTTGTCTTCTCTTTAGGTTCCATTCTAGATTTGAGATGATCGATCTTGTCTTTCAATTTTCCAATATTGGGTCCTGAATCTTCATACCTTTTTTTTAATTTATCTACTTCTTCAGTAAGAATATCAATCTTCTTAAGGGTTTCTTCAAAATTCCTCTGTAACTATTCCATATTCATAGGGATCTTACTCAAGTTGTTAAGCCTCTTCAAAGTAATTGGGCTCTAATACCAATTGTTAGAAATAGGTAATACTGAAAGGGGAGGGGGAATTAGTATTCTATAAACTTTTCTCCACAACTAAATAGTGTTAATTACTTTATAACATGCACATGAAAGTAAACTAATAATGATGAACAATACCATAACTAGGAGGAGACAAAATTATAAGACACAGGCCAACCCAAATGAAGAATGAAAGAGAAGGCATCAAATTTTGGAGAAGGGAGAATGGAGAAGGAGGAAGAGGAGATCTTGGACTATTTTTGGTCTAGCTTAGATGAGGGGTTGAAGGAGAGAAAGGAGGTGTCACATGTTTTGACAACCATCGAACTTAACGAGGGACCAGTTCCTTGATATGGTGGATATAGTCCCCTCCCCCATAATGATTTCCTCCCCTATTAAGACATTTTCCAAGGATATTGCTAACCCTCCAATTATGCAAGAAGTTACTATGATGTAGGCAGATGGTTTTCCTAATGACATGTAGGAGGTGAATGTGGAGATCACAAAGAAGGCAGGCAGTGAGGTGCGAGAAAGAATTCATGCATTGGAGGAGAGAATGTGACTACTAAAAAATTTCACTGTCAAAGTGACACATGTAGTTGCCACCACACTAAACCTGATTAAGAACTTAGAGGGCAAGTTGTCAAACGAGGACACAAAAATGTTGTTTGACTTCCTTGCAAAAGATTGGGCTAACATCCTCTTGGAGAGGAAAGAGGCTAAGAAACCTTAATGGTTTTCTCCTTCTTTTTTTTTTTTATGTTGTTAATCTACTAGTTATTGAACTTGAAGGGGTTTAAGGTTTTCATGCCTTTGTTTATATATTACTATAGTTTTATTGGTTTTAAAATAGGCACTATGTATGTTAGGCCTACTAATACTCTTTTAATTATGGTTCCAAACATTGTTTTTGTTTCATTAAGTGGTAGGGGGTTGTTTTGGTTAATGGTTATCTGTTGGTTGTTAACTAATCTGATTGTTAATGGGGTAGTCCCTTAGTTGTGGCTTCTTTTAATTCAAAAACATAACCATGCAATCAAAGAACTCATAACACGATATTTTTTAAACTTGGTGGCGATGGTACCCACAAAATGGTCGACTAAGAAAAAGTTTCATGTTAAGGATGTTGACCCTATTAGGAGTCTATGAAGTACATATAGTGTCTCAGTCCTTATTAGAGGACTAGGCCCTATTAAAATTCTCAACCTTGTTAGGTGTTGGTATTACAATTAAAATGTATGCAAGATGAGCCCACTGCCCAAACATGCAATATAAAATAAAGTTCTTGTACAAAAGAAAATGATTATAAAACCTGTTTTTTGATGTTTGTTGTTCTTCACAATCTTCTGATAATACATCAAAGAAAATATCATATAGCTCACATGTCACATATTTTACCTTCACATAAGTTTTCGTAGCTCTCATGTACATCTACATGTAAACACAAGTACTCAAACAACTTCATATATTTCAACCTTTCTTTTATAATGTTACATTAAATTACAAAAATACCCTATCAGCCTTTAGGATTGCAAATGCTTGGCTAAATAAAAAATTAAGTATTGCTAACTTAAGGTTAACATCTAGGATGTTGTCCCTAATTAGTTAAGTAATTATTTTGTATAAAAAATAACTCTTTAACTGATAATTCATATTTACTTTTCATGCTCTATTCTTTCATGTACACTTTATTTTTAGAAATTAACTCATATCTAAACCAGTACTGCTCGTACTTACTTACATACTTAGACACATAATCACAAAACTCTATACTTTGCATACCTAACTGTGTAGGTGCCAATGTTTAACAAGTGAATCTTTCCAATGAAATTTTATCTGCTCTATGAGATAAAATCCATGATACTTAGCCAATTTTCCAACTACAAAAACTTTAACTTTATTTCCATGATCTATGATGTTCATACTAAAATCATGTTTCCATAAATGATAACATCAATTGATTTCCTTAGCCATATTGCCCACAAATATTGTGCAATAGTGTCTCCTTCTATCATTCTCATGTCATGAAACTTTCCTCTTAAACTTTAAGCTTTAGCCCTTAACACATTCTTGTCTCCTCCATAAACTTGTGCCAAGTTATCCTACAATTTCTTTGCAGTAGAGCAATCATTCACATCATTGAATTCAACATAGCTTAAGGAATATGCCATATCTTTCATCATTTGATTGCGCTCCTACTTCCCTTTGATTTCCTTAATTTTTGTGGGTCTAGGAACTTTTATGCATTAGTTTTCCAATAAGTGTAGAGAAAAATCTCCAACTCAAGAAAAATGCAATCTCATTTGATAATGCCATGATGAGAAGTTCTCTTTGTTCAGCTTGGGTACCTCTCTCTTGTACATCTTGATCTTTAGTTTTAACTCCCTCCAAAATTTCCTTAAAAGAACCAAAAGCTCTTATACCAATTGTTAAAATGATTTAAATAATTGAGAAGGGGTGTGAATTAGTTATCCTCAAGTTCATATATGTACAAATTCAACCTTTAACAACTTAAAAAAATTCATAAATCCACTTCGCCAATATAGTAATTCATCTGTAATCGAACTTATAATATTATCACTTAGCTTTCTATTTAGTATATGTCAAATAACACAAACATATAGCAGTAAATAGAATGAAACATAAAAAATATATTTACATAAGTATGACACTAGTATTTAATGTGGAAACCCAATTTGGGAATAACCAGCAAGTAACATACTACCATTTTTCACTCTTCTAAAGTGAGCTCCATTAAGAGTCAACCCTATTAAACATTACAAAACACATAGTTAGGTGTGAACATGTTAAAGAATTTAAATCACCCTATTAGAAGTTTCCTTGTTAGAGGTTTTTAGAATATCATATAAGAATGTCACCTTGATTAAAGGATTTATAGTATGATTATTTGATCAACCTTGACTAAAGGATTTTACTACCACAATGGTTAGAAAGTAAGAACTAGGTTGATAAGACAAAATACATCTCACTTTGCATGTTCAAATATCCATTAGGCTCATTTGTGCTAGATTCAATGGACTTCATCACATTCTTCGTCTCTGATATCTAATCTACTAGGAACCTCTTGATGCAATCATCCTTTCACAAACTTCTCACTTTTCCTCTGCAACTCTTTTTTTCACAAGTTCAACAACTAAGAACCTCAAAACATCTCATGTGCCTCCTTAAATAGATAGGCCAAATATTTTACCTCTTAAACACAACCATAGATCTTAGGGTTTGATCAAATTCATTGAATCTGTTCATCATTTTGTCCTTCTTCTTCTCTTGAAACTTCTAGAAGGTTCTCATTGAATTCATTCCTTATATCACTTAAAAAAATAAATTTATGCATTAAATACTCTAGTTCATCAATCCTTATCCTTTAAGGGCTTTTACGAATCTTTAAATTCAATTGTGTCAGCCTAAAATATTGACTCTTTCACAAACTATTAGGGTTAAAGTAAAAAGTTGTCACCTCTCAAGCTGACTTATCAGAATGATTGAATTTGAGCATTTATATTTAAAACTAAATTTTGTTCAAACATATAATCTAGATAAATTTATTCTACCTAAATTATATGTGGTCTCACATTTTTCCAATTAGAAATGTCTATTAAATACATTTTTTATACTAGTTTGTATCCAATTACTAAAGAAATAAAATTATTTCAAAAATGAGGCATTTCAATAACTCTTACTGTATTTTGTGATATTTTTTTAATAACATATAAATACCATTTTATAGAGCTCAGAGTCAAGAATATTCTCATTTAGAGTTTATAATGTTATAATTAGATATAATATATATTGCAATTAAAAAATTATATTGTAAGCACGTATTTTAACACTCAACAAGATGTCAATTTTTAGAAAGAAAAAATATTAAATAATATAGAAAATAAAAAATTATATGACATTCTAGAGGAGAGAGTCCTATTCTAGAAAGTGTAATTTTTCTACTAGTTAGAATAGATTTGTTTTGAAAAATGTGGTGGGAGATGAAAACTATCGATTTCAGGTATGTTGAAATTTGAATAATTATAAAAGAGAAAAAATAGGCCAAAAGACAATTTTTATTTTTGATTGTTGTAGCTATATATCTTATATATAACATAGTCCAAGATTATAGGGAAATAAGTTTATTTCCATATAGTTTTGTGGTGGGAACTAGACCCCTAGCTTTTAGTATTTTTCTATAGCTAAATATTTATCTTTTAAAAAAAAGAATATTTATAAATTCTTATTCCAAATAATTATTAAAAATTATAATCTTGAAATTCATTGATTTCTACACATTTCATAGTTTACTTCATTTTCAAATTCAAAATAATAAAACCAATTTTATGTCATTGAAGGTGAACAATTATACTTTTGTTAGCCTTTTCCTTTACAAAAGGTTGACATAGGTTTATTCTTTTACCCATTGATCAAAATGATGACATTTAATCATCACTATGTAGCTCAATCACTACTGATATGTCTCTCTCGACTTACACTGGCTTTCTCAGCCATCAGTTTCCTTGGTCATTACTTCATGTTACCTTTGTCTTGGTCGACCATTACCAACAGTCTACTAATACTATTCTCCTAAGCTATAATTTAAGTTCCTTAATGTTCTAGTAAGTAATTCTTAACTTCTTCATTCACCTAATAACTTGTCACTTAGTCAAACTCATGTTTTACTCAACTTCTTGACTTCTATTTATCATGTCTTTTATACTTTAACTCATCTTTCCGCTTGACTTAATACAATGATCAAACTACACATTATCTTGCAAAATACTAAATGATCAAGTCCTCTTTTCTATCATATATATTCCTCATTACTCATCACATTAAATTAGTTTGTCTTATTATTTCTCTTTTCAAATCCTCTCCATCAATCAAATAATATGGCAATCTACAATATTAGCAAATATAATATAACAATTATTTTAATTGTAGTATCCAACACTGCTAACATATGATGTTGATCCAATCTTTTGGAGTTTGTCTTCTACCTGAGGTTCTATGTTCAAAGTAATTAAATGTACCTCCAAAACATACAAATTCTTCCTATTATAATGTATTATTTTTCTATCATATTACTTAGTCTAAAAAAATATCACATGAAGTACACCATAGAGATGAAATCACATAAAACCTTGTCCTTATACCTTCCTATCTAAAACTAGACCCAATTTTCTTCATTTACTAGTACAATTCCTTCCCCTTATTCAACAATGATACTTTATGAGCTATAGGATGGGGTAATCATTTTAACCTACATTTTATAAACATCTAAATTTAGAGTAGATAAGAAGTAGTTAATGGCCCCTTTTGAGCTATCTCAATCTCTATTGGATCAAAGCAATAAATTTCCTTCTCTTTAATTAATGGTGATGACATGATACTTTCCTCATCTCCTCCTTTTTAATCTTTATCCATTTTATTCACAAAGATTCTAGTGTCTCTCCTAATCTTTATGACTTAAAAACCTAGTGTAGTTATATTATTTACTTTTTTAAAATTTTAGATACCTTCATATTTTTCATAAAAGTATCCTTAAAGTTATACCTACCTATAAAATATCCTCTTCAACTGAACACTCATTCTTCTGAGGTCCTTAGCTCAACTTGATTCGTTTGATATTTTACTCTATCAACATATGGATTCCTACCTCCTAATTTGCTTCCTACACTTGTACTCTTTTTTCTCAACCTTTACAACTAGTTGGTATCATAATTCAAGTCCCTTAGGTATTGTAAGTATCTACTAATGTTTCAATATGTAATTTAGTCCATTTTGGTATCCTACAAATTTATTACTTTTATCCTCAATGTGTCTTGATATAATAATAAAAATGTAGAGATATTTAGTATACTCTCTCAACAATATCATTTCTTAAAAAAAATCACCTTATTATACGATTGATTTGAGTAGACACTACAAAAGATAAATTATTTTTCAACTCAAAAATTATATTACCCTAAAAATTGATAAAGGCTTTTGATTCTTTCTTCTTTCTTCTAGAACAAAGACCCACCTTAGGGAAGAATGACTTTTTCAATTGGTCCGAACCAACTTGACTTCCCATGAGTTCAATTATTTTCCAAACATAAAAGTGTATTCTTAACTCACCTATCCAATCAAATATTTCTTCACCATTCAAACTACATACATACATATGATACGTTGTTCTTTGCACCTTAGTTCCTTAATCCTTTACTATCTTCAACAATCTCCCAATCCATTACAAATAGGGATTTGTCATATTTTTTAGGTTCCTACTATAATAGATATCCTCCATCCAATGTTGCCTCTTGTTAACTAATAACACTATAGCCACTCCTCTTCATTGGTAAGCTTACATGATAGTTGCATAAAAAATGATTCTTGTTTTCCTCATTTCTCTTTTCTTAACTATGTTGCAATGTTTTAAATATCACCCTTTAGCAAACATTGACTCTTAAGGCCTTCATTTACCCTCTTGATAAAATATTTTATTAATTATTGGATTTGACACCCATAATAATATAAAGCATAAAAAAAATATACAAAAGAAAATATATTTCAATCTTTACAACCTATCTTTCAAGATTTATTTCCACCTTTACTTGGGTTCAATTCTCTAGGATGCCCTAGTTGTGCCTCCATGCAATCTTACAACTTATGAATACTCTATAACCATCACACACTCCATGCATGAATTTTACAAACCCTTATTCTCTGAAGATGAACTCAAAATATCACTTCTTTTAGGATAACCCTTAACTCACTCAGGTTTTGACAACATATTCATTACATAAACACACTTTGAACTACATAAAGTTTACATTTGGTTGAACTAATATTTTTCATATGGTAGGAATCTAAGCAAAAAGCTAATGGCCATTTTAACCAAGTTATTTTATTTTTCAAAAGAAACATTTAACATGATGAATGTTTTCTCTTGTAAAAAAATGTGTGTTCTATTACAAGGCAATTTGTAGAACATATTCATCTCCTTAACACAACTTCATGAAATTACTTTGGAATATTAAGACACATCAATGACTTTTCAACCATTTTGATGTCACTCTTATTTCTTTTAGGCCACACAACAAAAAGGCCATATTGATATCATAGAACACTAAAATATAACTATCAAAATATTTTCTTAATAATAATGAAACCTTATGATCTTATAGGATTATATTATTTCATATGTTTATGTCAAAGAAAAATTCAAGAAGGTTGATAAGAAATCTTTTAATGGCCTCCATGGTATTCTAAGACCTTGCAAAACCTAGAAACCCCAAAAAATAAGGATAAGAAAAATACTTGACCTTCAAAATCCCGAAAATCAGCTAGGCAATTCAAATATGTATTGTGGAGGGAAAACAAAATTTGAATTCGTAAGCATATTCACACAACTAAAACTAAAAAAAGATATCCCAATGGATCCCCAAAGACCTAGATTTAAAAAAAAAGTCCTAACAAATTGAAATGAACATCAATGCACAACTAAAAAAATCTCCTACATGAACATAATACAATAACCTATTATTTTACAATTTGAACTTTTCTAATGATTTTTTTTTTTGAAGTCTATGTTAAGGTACTTATTTATAAAATCACTTTTTAATGCATGCATCCTCAAATATATTATTTCATTAAGATTTTACCATTCCCACGAGAGTGCCTTTGGTTCAAAATATTAGCTTTGGGGTTATATCTCTTAGATATTCTATCTATAATAATTCTATAAAATTGTTATTGTTAGCCTATATAATTCACTTACATTATTCATCAAAGATACTAAATTATGCGATAATCATTTTTTTGAAACCATGTTAACATTAGGGTTTCATTTTTTAGTCAAGTGACAACCTTTTTATGAGACCATATGAACTTTTAGGTTTCTTTTTTTAGTGGCATGCCTCTTTTTATATACATCATGTTATAAAGTATCAAGAAAATATATTTGAATTTAGACAATGTTTCTAATAAGAAATTTGTAGACGGTAATAGAAGAGTGATTTCTAAATTTTTAAGGGAATGTGTTCAAGAGTGGGAGAATAGTTGGATTTTTCTTCAATTTTGAGGTATATATATATAAAAATGAGAGTTAGATAATACACATCACACTCTAGGAATTTTAAAGAACTTTGTAGGACATGATATCCTTGAAAGACTATTATAACGTGACAAGGAAAATCATCATAAGCTGTAAAAAAATTAAAAGGCAAGGGTTGTAGTTGATGTATTGGTTATAATAAATATTGTTTCTGAATGAACTATGAAGGACCATTTTTCCCATGAGGAAAATTATGATATTTTGTATACTCTTGTTAAAGACCCATTGGTATCTGTTAAATACAATTCTAGAGAGAAGTGACATGAATTCTGTATTATCTACTTATTATTCTTTTGTATGAATTGTTTAAATATTTTTAGTACTTGACACGATATAAAATAAGTTTTTATTTTTTTCAGTTTTTGGTAAGAGTTATAGTTTTGAGATGCAGTGAGGAGTGAAACTATCTAAAAGAATCAATATGAAAAATGCATATCTTATACTTTACTTCATGAGTAAGGCATCATTTAATTAACATTATTATATGAAAAAAAGAATGTAATGCAAATAAACATATAAGAGATATTTATTTCAATTTTTTAATAAAAGCTATTATTTTTACATGATATACTCTGAAAAAAAATAATTTAAATTATAATCATTATCTTTTATGTTTCAATAAATCTTTTACAAATTATTAGATTTTTTATATAACTATTATCTGGCATTGAGATTGTGAGCATTTACTATGTACCCTGTACATAGATTCCCATGGTCCAAACTTATGCTCTTTCCGATGGCACCTCTTCCTTTTGTGTCCCACTAGGCTGAGACACTCCCGCCATTCATTTGATTTATGCAAATATTTATGATATTATTAAACCTAAGAAAGCTTATTTTAAGAGGGATATGGTCAAAGAGGGTAGGGTGAAATGCCTTTATGGTTCTCAAAGAATTTCTTAAAAGTAGAGTAGCTTGAATGAGGGTGGCTCCTCGACTCGGAGGAAAATCAACTTTAAAAACATCATGATTGTCCTTTGGAAAGGGAATTAATTGCCATATAATACTCGAGTTTATCAATGCTTCACGTATACCTTTTGTTATATTCGTCGTCTTATTCACTCCTCTCTTTGCGATAATTCTCGTGTTTATGCATTATTCACACTAGAACTATTCGACTACGTTTCGCCACCCAACGAATAATATTATATGATTTTCTTGAAGTAAAATAACCCTTTCTTTAAATCTAAGTTAACCTAATTTTATCAATATATTATACTAGTTTAACGATTACAAATATTTAGATAGTTAATTCACAATTAAAGATAATACTAGAATATATATATATATGTTGATATTAATAGTATTAATTTTCCACAATATAGAAGATAAGAGATTAGTAGATGAGAGATAAGTAGTTTTATTGTAATTTGAATATTTGATTGGGAGTACGTGGGATGATTTTGTGGATTATGCATTAGCAATCATTTATTGAAAAAAATTAATGAACATTGTTTATGGATCAATTTTGGGTTTAGATATAAATTTTGAAATATAAAATCAATGTAGTAGAATCTTAAATTTGTCTTATGAGGTTTGTTGTTTTCTTTTTTGAGTGTTCAAATATCTTTAAGTTTTGACATATGATTCAAGAACTATTAATGACTTGTCATTACTTACAACTACATTTAGGATGATTGACAAGTGATTAGTGTTGTTTCTTTTATTAATCATTTTAGTTTGCAACACCTTATTTTTATAGTTTCCTTTTAGAATTAGGTTCTCTCCTATAATCATTATTTCTTTACACTATCAAAATTTAAAAAATGGTTGAATTTAATGAATTAGTTATCCAATTAGGTATAATCTTTATGGTTTAGTAAACATTCTAATAGTTTCTTGTAATTCGTTGTAAAATATTAAAATATTTTCTTAGAAGAAAAACTAATAAATTTTCTATGTCTTACTAGATCTAGAAGTATTTTCCCTAAGATTCTTGAGGTCAACATTTCCTTTAAAAAATGTTAAAAGAGTAAAAAATGTATGGCATCTAGAATTTTCATCTTGCTTTTTCTTTTGTTAATTCCAAAAAAAAAAAAAGTAATAAGGATTGAAGTGTGTAGAAAATCTAAATATAATTATTCATGCATGAAATCATTGAAGTTTAGTACCATTTTCTCTCAAATGTATTTAGTATGGAAGGAGAAAATCTACAAGACTTTTATGAGCAGTGGTTTGTGGGATGTTCATATTTCTATTACATAATACTTCATTCCACATTTAGTTATAATCCATACAAGATGTTACAAAACTATTGGTGTATTGTCCCTCCCATTTTTTTTTATGTTATGTTCCTCTAAATGGGTGTGTTTTATTTATCCATGCTAGACCATGATGTGATGGTTTCCTTTTGATGATTTAGGTTATTCAATGGTGTCATTGTATTGCCTATTATGATTTGAGGTAGACTTTGTGTCTAGTCCATATATGATTGTTTTCTTATCATTCTTTTACCAATGATATGTTTGTTTCTAGTATGTTGGTGTCGAATTTAAATACTAAACCATTATCCTATGCTAATGTTGGGAACACAAGAGCACTAATGAAATTTATCCCTTCATTCACTACATTGAAGACACTTTATATTTTGGCACTCCAAAATGCAGTGATAGTGATGAAAAATTCTCAAACTATTTCCAGGGGAACCTATGGCTTGTGAAGATATAATCATATGAAAAGAATAAGTTCTTTCCTTCACATAAGAATGTAATAAGATTAGTTTAAAAAAGAAAAAATGGTCAATCTTTATATTTTCTTATGTTGAAAGGGTAGATCATTCTCATCCACATGATTAGGAAGAGTAAAAATGAATTTACAAAGCTATGTGAGGATATTAGGTCCACACAAACTTTTAGAATTATTATTTTCGGTTTGAATAAAATAAAATGGAAAAGATAATAACTGTTTCCATATTTGAAGGATGGTTTTTATATATACATAATTAAATTATAATTTGTTAGTGAACAATGATATATGATTATTTGCTAAGGGAATATTTTGAAAAACCCCAAGATGAAATTAAGAATGGAGTGGATGGATAAAATTTTGAGGGCCACAAGACTCATTGGTTTAGGTTTATTAGATGTGTATTTGCATCATATTTATCTATGAAAGACATCAAAAGAAATGTGATCAATATTTTTTTTAGGTACACAAGCTTGTAATACAAAAATGTCCATAAAGAAAAAAGTATTTGTGTTGAAAATGAAAGAGGAAAACATTGACCTATTGTTTAACATGTAAGGAAATTAATATTTTGTCTTAATCATATTGTAGGTGTTATCACCAAATTTGATGATGATGCCGCCAGCGCAATCTTGTTAAGAAATATGTTTTCAAGTTTTTTTCATATTGTGTTGACTATTAACAAAAATTTTCCTTCTTTAATAACCATAATTTCTCCTCTAATTGGTGAAGGAAGTTGGGTTAACAATAGTTATTTTATTGTTGAGGAAAGTGAAGGAAGTTGGGTTCACTCCTCTCTTTGCAATAATTCTCGTGTTTATGCATTATTCACACTAGAACTATTCGACTACGTTTCGCCACCCAACGAATAATATAATATGATTTTCTTGAAGTAAAATAACCCTTTCTTTAAATCTAAGTTAACCTAATTTTATCAATATATTATACTAGTTTAACGATTACAAATATTTAGATAGTTAATTCACAATTAAAGATAATACTAGAATATATATATATATATGTTGATATTAATAGTATTAATTTTCCACAATATAGAAGATAAGAGATTAGTAGATGAGAGATAAGTAGTTTTATTTTAATTTGAATATTTGATTGGGAGTATGTGGGGATGATTTTGTGGATTATGCATTAGCAATCATTTATTGAAAAAAATTAATGAACATTGTTTATGGATCAATTTTGGGTTTAGATATAAATTTTGAAATATAAAATCAATGAAGTAGAATCTTAAATTTGTCTTATGAGGTTTGTTGTTTTCTTTTTTGAGTGTTCAAATATCTTTAAGTTTTGGCATATGATTCAAGAACTTTTAATGACTTGTCATTACTTAAAACTACATTTAGGATTATTGACAAGTGATTAGTTTTGTTTCTTTTATTAATCATTTTAGTTTGCAACACCTTATTTTTATAGTTTCCTTTTAGAATTAGGTTCTCTCCTATAATCATTATTTCTTTACACTTCAAAATTTGAAAAATGGTTGAATTTAATGAATTAGTTATCCAATTAGGTATAATCTTTATGGTTTAGTAAACATTCCAATAGTTTCTTGTAATTCGTTGTAAAATATTAAAATATTTTGTTAGAAGAAAAACTAATAAATTTTCTCTGTCTTACTAGATCTAGAAGTATTTTCCCTAAGATTCTTGAGGTCAACATTTCCTTAAAAAATTGTTAAAAGAGTAAAAAATGTATGGCATCTAGAATTTTCATCTTGATTTTTCTTTTTTAAATTACAAAAAAAAAAAAAAATGTAATATGGATTGAAGTGTGTAGAAAATCTAAATATAATTATTCATGCATGAAACCATTGAAGTTTAGTACCATTTTCTCTAAAATGTATTTAGTATGGAAGGAGAAAATTTACAAGACTTTTATGAGCAATGGTTTGTGGGATGTTCATATTTCTATTACATAATACTTCATTCCACATTTAGTTATAAACCATACAAGATGTTACAAAACTATTGGTGTATTGTTCCTCCCATTTTATTTTTATGTTATGTTCCTCTAAATGGGTGTGTTTTATTTATCCATGCTAGACCATGATGTGATGGTTTCCTTTTGATGATTTAGGTTATTCAATGGTGTCATTGTATTGCCTATTATGATTTGAGGTAGACTTTGTGTCTAGTCCATATATGATTGTTTTCTTATCATTCTTTTACCAATGATATGTTTGTTTCTAGTATGTTGGTGTCGAATTTAAATACTAAACCATTATCCTATGCTAATGTTGGGAACACAAGAGCACTAATGAAATTGATCCCTTCATTAACTACATTGAAGACACTTTATATTTTTGCACTCCAAAATGCAGTGATAGTGATGAAAAATTCTCAAACTATTTCCATGGGAACCTATGGCTTGTGAAGATATAATCATATGAAAAGAATAAGTTCTTTCCTTCACATAAGAATGTAATAAGATTAGTTTAAAAAAGAAAAAATGGTCAATCTTTATATTTTCTAATGTTGAAAGGATAGATCATTCTCATCCACATGATTAGGAAGAGTAAAAATGAATTTACAAAGCTATGTGAGGATATTAGCTCCACACAAACTTTTAGAATTATTATTTTTGGTTTGAATAAAATAAAATGGGAGAGATAATAACGGTTTCCATATTTGAAGGATGGTTTTTTAATATACATAATTAAATTATAGTTTTTTAGTGAACAATGATATATGATTATTTGCTAAGGGAATTTTTTGGAAACCCCAAGATGAAATTAAGAATGGAGTGGATGGATAAAATTTTGAGGGCCACAACACTTATTGGTTTAGGTTTATTAGATGTGTATTTGCATCATATTTATCTATGAAAGACATCAAAAGAAATGTGATCAATATTTTTTTAGGTACACAAGCTTGTAATACAAAAATGTCCATAAAGAAAAAAGTATTTGTGTTGAAAATGAAAGAGGAAAACATTGACCTATTGTTTAACATGTAAGGAAATTAATATTTTGTATTAATCATATTGTAGGTGTTATCACCAAATTTGATGATGATGCCACCAGGGCAATCTTGTTAAGAAATATGTTTTCAAGTTTTTTTTCATATTGTGTTGACTATAAACAAAATTTTCCTTCTTTAATAACCATAATTTCTCCTCTGATTGGTGAAGGAAGCTGGGTTAACAATAGTTATTTTATTGTTGAGGAAAGTGATTCCATGGATAGAGAAAAGATTAATATCTCAAACAAAAAAGAAGTTTAATGTAATTATTGTTGAAAGAAAGTTGAACAAAAATACAACATTTATCCCAACTAGAGGAGAAACATATTTTTAATTGTTATTTAGTACATGCAAAGGACTCATATTATGATGATAATCCACCTCATCATTCAAGTATTGATGATTTTTTTTGCTTTATAAAATATAAAAGAGGTAGAAGAGGTTAAAAGTGAAATAATGCCAAGAGGTTTACAATCATCTTGACCTCGACTTTGGCTTAAGGATGATTTGTTGCATTCAAAGAAACCTATTCAATCCCTAAAGTTTGGGGTACTCAAAAATTTATACATTAATAAAGGAGAGTTCTTGATAGTTTTGTGTTCTTGGAGGTATAAAAAAGGCTTTGGAATTGTGGCTTTTCCTTTAAGGATAAGAGGAAAATATTTGATAAATGATTTATCGAGTGCTTGAGGAGATCTAAGACACACTCCAAGGAGATTTTAACTATTAGATGAAAGTAATCTTATCTACATGCATATGGTTAGTGAGTATTTTTAGAAAAGGAAGTATTATTTCAATAATGCATGAGGAGGAATGTAGAGGAGAAGTGCAATTTTAGAGGAAAGGTATCTCATGTGATGCACTAGAGAAAGCATTAGAGACACCTACACAAGATTTGCAATTCGTGAGAAAATGTGTCTCATTGTGCATACAAGGTGGGAAAACTCATTTTGTGCATAATCTTCCAAGTTATATACTATGGATATCCATTTATAGAGTTATTTTTATTTTTCTTGACCGAGATGAGGATGATTGATGAAGGTGTTTAATCAAATTATTTAGAAGGTTTGTGTTTAAAAACCTTTAAATGTTTCACTCTAGTTTGCATTAATATGATAAAGGGGGTGGGTATGTTGGTATATTACATTTCTTAGTGCCATTTGACATTTATTTTAATTAATAAAATTACTTCTTGACTATCAATGGTTATCATTATTGGTAATTAATATTAACTATTTTTCTATTGCCTATTAAAACTAATGTTTGCTGATTGAATAGATACATTAAAAATTAAATTTATTTGCACAAATTTTCCCTTGGCATTTATATTTGGAATCCCTAGCAACATTTTCATTATATAACCAAATTAGGTACCCAAGTTACAAATTATAGCTTCAAGAAATTTTCCAATGAAGACTCAATTTTAACTACAAAAAAGGAGTGAGAGAAATATAATGTAGTTAGGAAATTAAACTAATGAACCGTTAGACACAAAATTCGTGAAGGTTTATCCTCTTAATACAACAAATACACATAGAAATAGAGAACAATAGGATTTCTACATTAATGGGAAATGGGCTTCTTGTTATGTCAACACATGTGAAATTACAAATTTTTTGAAATACAATATGGAAAAGTAGATGAGAAATTTCTTTACAATTTTTTCAACACAAAGCTATAAACTACCATCTTGAACTACCTAGCTATCACAATAGAACTTTCTTATATAGACAATTTGTCACATCCTAGAGAGGTTCTAAATACTAACTCTAACCCTTGATGTTGACAATCCTTAATTAAATATTATTTTCTTACTTATTACATAAGGTCATCCATAACTATAATTTTAAGTACCATAATTTCTAGAGTCCATAACTTTTCAGTAGCATCTTTGATTTTAATCTATACATACTCTTTTGATGTGTGAGTTCCTAAACTCTAACACACAACACACTTAAGAGCCAAGCACTCAAGACTTTTCCTCATTTTGAAGCCTCTAAGGCCTTCAAAATAGAGCTTAAATATTTCACACCTAAAAACCTCAAATAACTTATGCAATACATATGGTATAATGATGTAATTCCACCTGACGATGTATAAGACTAAGAAGATCCTCTGCTTGTAAAATAAAAATATTCTAAGATCGTATGAGCCACATACAAAAATTATGAAGTCTTCATTAGTAGTAACTATATACTAAAACAAACCTTATTAAAAATGACAAAACATCAATATTATTGGGTAAGTGCAATAATCTGGGTCTCACTTTTGGGCAAAAGTGGAAGTGTTTTCCTATTTTTGGAATTTCTTTTCAATTGATGTCAAAATTTGAGGAATTTAGAGATTGAATATAAAAATTCTTTAGTAATAAAAATTGTATTTCTCATAGTCTATTTTTTGAATATGTAATTTATTCATAAACCCATATGATAGATTTTTTTTCTGGTATGGATCTTTAAAAACCACTTTTTCAAAATGCATGTTTGAAGACTTCACCACACTCATGTACAAGCACCATAATTTGAAATGAATAAATTAAATTTTGAAAATATTTTCAAAGGAATTTACCTAACACAATAATAATTGATGACAATATTTTTCTTTAATTATTTCTTGAATAATTTATTTTACTAAATTTAAAATTTGTTGTAAAGGTAATTTTTAAAACCTCTCATGCACAAATACCATGCTTTGATGGAAATTTGACTTATTTCATTTATTTATTTATTTTCAACTTCAAAATATTTGTATGTAGGTTGATGACATATAAATTTTAATTTAAGAAAACCCATAAAATAAAAGAGTTATTAAAGTTTTAGTGACCTCACTATTTTATGTTTAGGTACCACCTTTGATTAAAAAATAATGAAAAAATAGTAAATTATACAATCATAACAATATAAAATTCATATTTTTGAAATCAAGATAGTGAGTTCAATGCCTTGGCCAAATATTTCGAGGTCATGGCTTAGCCTTGGTCTCACCAAGCCTATCACAAACCAAAATTAGAGGTGGGAGAAAAAAAATCATGCCTTGTGTTATAAGAAATGGGCACCCATTATTTGAAATTTAAAAAATGGGTGCCCAGTTTGAGAACGTAAAATCATTGTTTAAAAATGCACTTCTAATCAAAAAAAAAAAATTGAAAATGGGTGCCCATTTTTTTTAAAAAAATTGTCTTCTTTTCAAAACTAGGCACCTGATTTTTGAAAATAAAAAATGGGTGCCTAATTTTTTTTAAAAAGGGTGCCCATTTTCTAAAATTTGCATCGAGCATCCAAGACTAAAACAAGCACCCATTGTTTAAAGATGCACATCTACTTGTAAATTAATGTGATATTAATCTAGATACTTATCTAGTTCTTAGATACAACTTCTTGCTTCTACTCTTTTGGGTTATGCAAGATTGCCCTTACACCCAAGATGCTCCTATAATACCCCAAAATTGGCACATTGCCATGTTAAACCAATTTTGGTCTAGTATTGATCAATCTTAAAGTCCTTTTGAACTAGGGAATTCTGATTTTGATAATTACTACTTGACCTAATTGTCAAATGCAAAAAATCCTTAATCTACATTAATTACATACTTTATTTAATTCCTACATCTAATCGAATTAGCAAAGGTAAACCTTAATAAATTTAATATAATTATAAGTCCTAGTACTTTGGTTAAATTAAAAGTACTCCTTTTGCTAAAATACTTATTAAGGAATTAAATGTATTTGATTTAGTAATATATATCCTCATTTTAATTATTGAGTTTAATTATTCAATTAATTAAGAATATCCATTTATGAGGTCATATTCTATTTTATTAAATTTAATATATTCTCTAATTCTTCTTGTTAGTTCAGAAATGAAAACTTTGAGTGGACTAAAATCAGAAAAGAAATTAAATCAGTTAATTCCTTATTCCACTGAATCACAAATCAGTTAACTCCCTTTTCATTCTTACTAAGTCTTCTTCAAATCTCAGTCATTCATTCAAGTGGATCTCAACTATTGATCAAGTTCTTTGATTCTATTTAAGAAACTCTCAATTCCTCATTACAAAGGTTAACAAATGAATTGCATCAAACTTATGCTAAATTGCTTACTCAAACATTCTTGCATTCTTAGATTATAGTTTCATATTTCTCTCATATAGATTAATCTTTTATTTATATTATTAGATTAAATTCATCTCATCTAGCTTAAATAATGCATCTCATATAGCTTAAAATCCTTCACTCTAGATGTTTGGTTTCTAGCTTCATAGCTTGAGAGCAATAGCATAATCATTCTAGTTAGGAGGCAATAGGTCAGCTTGTCAAGTTGTTTCGAGTGAACAATCCAGCATTCATTCCAAAATGATTCTTCATATAATGATCATGTTGAAGTGTGGCTGATTAACAAGCCATAATTAACACTTACATTTATGGCTGTTAGAATTCTTTAGAATAACTGAGAAGAGGGGGGGGGGGGGGGGTGGGTGAATCAGTTATTCAAGGTCCAAATGCCCTATTAATACCCTTCTTATATGTTCAAACATAAATCAGTCATATTAGCAAATTACTGTAAATCAACATGCAAAGATTAAACATTCAATATCAACACATGACACAATGATTTACGTGGAAACCCAATTTGGGAAAAACCACCAGTAACATGCTACTTAATTCTCACTCTTATGAAGTGATGCCCTATTAAAAGCCTGTCTTGTTAAAGGCTTACAAAAGACTGTTAAATGTGACCTTGTTAGAGGATTTCACCAAACTATTAGGAATGGGCTTGGTTAAAGGTCTTTAGAACATTCACTTGGAATGTCACCCTGTTAAAGGATTTATCTAATGGTTGTTAAACCAACCTAAGTCCATAGGATTTATCTTACTGTTACAATTGCTAGAAAGTAATGATAATGGTCTTTTGATCTGACATAACTTACAACATACTTTACAGATTTCAGATCACTCTTTCAGTTCAATGCTTATGCTTGTCTTCAATTACTTCAACTCTGAATGCTTGTCTCCCTTTCAAGCTTCATCTCCTTGAGTCTTCCTACTCATTTTGCCAATGCAATCATGCTTGTGGTCATCTTATCTAAACAGAGTTCCTTTGTTATCTTCTCCTTAGCACATTCTTCAGCATTTCATGCTTTTATGCTTGACCACAGCCCTCTCTCTCACTATCCCCTCTATTCCATTCTTTCTCCATTAACTTATGTCTTTTTATATACAAGTCTGATTTTCCTTTGCCGCTCAATTCTCCCTCTCCAATTTTAGGGTTTCAAAATGTATTAGGTAGGATACAATGTATCTACCTCATATCTTGTTTTCTTCTTGAAACTTTGCCAGTTGTATCTTAAAAACATTCTACATGGTGTTCTGTGCCACCAACTCATCATTCTTATCTTGCTTTTAATTCACAAATTTCTAGATAACAACTTTGTCGGCTTAGATCTGACGAATCTTCAATTTCTTAAATAATGCAGCAACTCGACATTATTGAGCTACTGGTGCTCGGCACCTCTGTGTTACTCAGCACCTATACCTGCTTGGCACTTGGTTCTGCTCGGCACTTGATTCTGCTCGGCACTTGATTTTGCTTGGCACTTGGTTTTGCTCGGCACTTGAACTTTCTCGGCACTTAACTAGGAATTTTCTCGGCTCTTACTAGCTTGCTCGGCACCTTCTCTCTAATAAACTTACTTTGAGCTTTACAAAAGACTTAGCTAAAACCTTAGATCTTTGATATGTTTTAGTGTGCTCATTCTTTGTATCTTTTAGTATGTCATCCAATACACTGTTTCATTAATGGCTTGACTGATCCTTGTACTTCATTACAACATCATAACTTCAACCTTTCTCTAGGTGTTCTAGTTACATCTTATTGATTGCCTCCACCTTGACAATCAACTAATTGATAGTATTTGGATCACTAAAGCAATTGTTATCCCTGCCAAGTAGTAAGTTTGACATCAATGACAAAACAATGATTGAGGACATTCTCTACCAGTTTCGTATATTATTCCAACAATTGTTCTTATGATCATTTCAATCATTTCCAAAAATCTCCCTCTTTGGCATTGATGGCAAACCAAACTGATCAAGTAATCAATTTAGTTACCACCATGATTGCATACGTTAGCTTGCTGCATTTTCATTACTGATCACATATATCTCCCTCTTTGATATATATCTCCCTATTTCTTTGCATTGATCAGTTTTCTTCATATTTCTCCCTCTTTGACATAAATGCCAAAGATGTAGCATCTTTATCATGCAAAATATAAGCTTTGGCTTCTTGTTGTCTTTCTCCCTCTATCACCATGCTTGTGACTGATTTAGAGTTTCTGTTCCTGCTATCATCCTTTGCATCAACCTATTAATATTTCAATGATTTATTCTTGTTTATGCAAGGCAACTTCCTTGTCGCCTTAAACTGCTTGACTTAGGGGTATAACCCCCAGCTTGCCTCTAAGATATTCATAGGCATCCTTGGGCAATGGTTTGGTGAAGATATCTGCAGTTTGTTCCTTTATGTGAATGTATTCCAACTTCACTTGTTTGTCTTCTACCAATTCTCTGAGATAATGATACTTTATTGCAATATGCTTGGTTTTTGCATGCATCACTGGATTTTTGGATATGTTTATAGCACTTGTATTATCACAATACAATATCACCGGTTTTGTTACTTCTTCCTTCATTCCATTCAATAGATGTGTGAGCCATACAATGTTTGTACAATTGACTGCAGCTGCCACATATTCTAATTTTGTAGTGGACTGGGATATACATGTTTGTTTCTTGCTAGTCTAGGTAACCAGCCTTTTGCCTAGAAATAATGCACCTCCACTTGTGCTTTTTCTGTCATCAATGTTTCCTTTCCAGTCTGCATCTGTATATGCATTGAGTTCAAATTTTCCATTCTTTTTGTAGTATAGACCAAAATCATCAGTCCCTTTGAGATATCTCATTATTCCTTTTACTGCTATGAGATGATTTTCTTTAGGAATAGCAGAGAACCTAGCCACTATTCCAACTGCTAATGCTATGTCTAGTCTACTATGTACAACATATTGTATTTTTCCAATCATAGATCTGTACATTGTTTGATTGGCTTCAGCTGACTCATCATTTTTGGATAGCTTATTTCCTGTGGCCATTGGTGTGCTTACTAGTTTGGATTCCTCCAATCCAAATGTTTTAAGAATTTCTTTGATGTATTTTGATTGTGTAATAAATATTCCATGTTTGAGTTGATGAACTTGCAATCCAACAAAAAATTTGATTTCTCCAAACATAGACATTTCAAATTCATGTTTCATTTTGTCAGCAAAGCCTTTGCAAAGTACTTCCTTAGCACCAAATACTATGTCATCCACAAAAATTTTAGATACAATAATGTCTTTACCTTCTTCAGCTTTGATGTACATGTTGTTGTTATCATCAGTTCTTTCAAATCCAATTTGCACTAGATACTTGTGAAGTCTCTCATACCATGCTCTAGGTGCTTGTTTCAAACCATAGAGTGGTTTATGTAACTTACACACCATATCCCTATTGTTTTCATCAACAAATCCTTCTGGTTGTTCAATGTAGACTTATTCTTCTAGTATACCATTTAAGAAGGTGGATTTTACATCCATCTGATAGACTTTAAAATCTTTGTAGGCAGCATATGCAAGTAAAGTTCTTACTCCTTCCATTCTTGCAACAGGTGCGAATGTTTCTCCATAGTCTATTCCTTCTTCTTGAGCATAACCCTTGCATACTAATCTGGCTTTATTTCTGGTAATCTCACCATTCTCATCTAGTTTGTTTCTGACTACCCATTTGGTGCCAATCACATTCTTGTCAGTTGGTCTGGGAACCAAACTCTAGGTTTTATTTTTTCTTATTTGATCAATTTCTTCTTCCATAGCTTTATAACAGTCATCATCTTGTAATGCGCCATGTACTGTCTTGGGTTCAGATTGGCTAATCAGACATGATTCATGTCTTAATCTGTTCCTTGTCATTGGTCTTGCATCTTTTTCACCAGTTATTTGTTCAGCAGGGTGATGTCTTTTTACATATTTGGATAATCTTGGCTCTGTTCTTGTTTCCATATTTGATCTTTCAGATTTAGGATCACTATGCACTTCATTATTAGGTTGTTCTTCATCATGTATGCTATCTTCAGATTCGGATTGTGCATTTTCTTCATTCTATAACTCGGCTTCTGAATGCAACTCGGCATTCACTGGTTGTGAATCGACTGAAACTGACACTTGTTGTTGATTTTCAATTTGATTGTCATCATCCTCATCAGTAGTCATTCCTTCATAAGAATACACAAAGGTTCTATATTCTTCCATTTTCTTTGGTTCTTCAGCTTGGACTTCTGTGTGCTCATCAAAATTTACATTTGCACTCTCCACAATTTTGTTAGTGTTAATATTCAAACACTTATATGCCTTACTTCTAGTGGAGTAACGAAGAAACATACCTTCATCACTTTTTGCATCAAATTTGCCATTTCTAACATCTTTAAGGATAAAACATTTGCAACCAAACACTTTGAAATGTTTTGCATTTGGTGAATAACCATACCATAATTCAAAAGGTGTTGTATTTGTACCTTTCTTGACTTGTACTTGGTTCAGTGTATGAACAGCTATGCTTACGGGTTCTCTCCAGTATTTTAGAGCAACATTCTTTTCCATCATTAATGTTCTGGCACAGTCAATTACAGATCTATTTCTTCTTTCAGCAATTCCATTCTGTGGGTAAGTTCTAGGAGTTGATGTCTATCTTTTGATTCCATTGTCATTACAAAATTCACCACCTCTATCTGATCTTAGACATTTCAAGCTTTTTCCAGTTTCCTTTTCAACTCTAGCCACATACCACTTAAACATTTGAAAAGCATTAGATTTTTGTTTTAAGAACATAACAGTCATCATCTTGGAATAGTCATCAACAAATAACATTATGTATTTATCTCCTCTATAGCTTTGTATTTCCATTGGACCACATAAGTCAGTGTGAACTAACTCAAGTATCTCTTTAAATGTTTAGTTTTTGCTTTTGAAACTTGACTTTGTCATCTTTCCTAGCTGACATTGTTTACACATGACATTGTCAAGCTTCTTCAATTTTGGTAAACCTCTGATTTTCTTCATTTTACTAATTTTGACTAGATTGTCAAAGTTGACATGACATAATCTTCTATGCCATAACCATTCATCATCAAATTTTGCAAATATACAAGAAGCGTCATCCATATCAAGGTAAAACAAATTACTCTTTGTTTGATCTCCTTTTCCTATTAGTTTACCATCATTGTCATAGATTTTTGCAGTTTTGTTTTCAAATTCCACTTTGGAACCTGTATTGCCTAATTGTGAGACACTCAGTAAATTGTAGTTTAATCCTTCAACATAGTATGCATTGTCACATGAAATTTGGTCTATGAGCTTAATGGAACCTTTTCCTCTGATTTGACATGGAGCATCATTACCAAATCTAACACTATTTCCATCATACTGAGTAAAGTTAACAAACTTACTTTTGTCTCTTGTCATGTGATGTGAGCATCCACTATCTATGATCCATCTGTCATTCTTGTTTATACATGTCGCCAGTGTTGTGGCTTCTTCTTCATCATATTGGTCCTTCATGGCTACATAGACAACTTCATCATCATTGTCATCAGAATTTTCTTCAACAATATAACACTTCTTACCTTTTTCTTTGTAGTCTCTCTTGTCATCATCTCTTCTGTTCTTGTATTTGTTGCCTTCCTTGGAATCTTTTTTCTGTGGACATCTTGCAGCAATATGACCTACTTCATTGCAATTGAAACAAATATATGCATCTTACCTTTGAATTTTCCTTTGCCCCTATGAAATCTTCTAAGGAGCAAGGCTTCCAATTGTTCCACATCTTCCTCATCAGTGCTACTGTCACTAGATACATACTTCATTTTTCTTCCTTTCCTTGATTTCACCCGTTCGGCATCTTTTAGTGATAACTTGGCCTTAAAAGTAGATTCAACATTTTAAGGTTTGTAGTTGTCAAAGTTAGATAACTCAAATGCAGTGAGTCTACCTATTATACCTTCAAAGCTTAGATTATTTCCTGGTATACATCTTAGCTCTTGTATTACTAATACTTTAATAGCATAGATAGGGAGCAAGGTTCTTAAGAACTCACTATTAACAATATCTTCATCCAGTTGACCATTCAAGCATCTTATTGCACTTACCACTTCCTTTATTCTTGCACCATACTGAGCAACATTCTCATTTTGTTCCATTTTCATGTCATCAAATTTTCCTCTAAGACTTTCTCTTTTTGCTCTTCGTACATTCTGATCTCCTCCATAGATGTCTGATAGGGCTTTCCACATTTTGAATGTAGTGTCACATCCTTTGATATCATCAAATTCAGCATAGCTGAGTGCAGAGGCAATTTTCAGCATTGTCTGGTTGTGTTCTTGTTTGTTTTTCATGTCTTCGGTAGTAGGAGCATCTGTTGGATCTACACGTTTAGTGACAATTCAGTTTTGGGCATAATCTCCTATGGATCCAAGATGTAGCTTCATCAAACTTTGCCATGCAACAAAGTTGTCTTTGTTGAGCTTGGGAACTTCTCTCTTTGGCATTTTGATCTTTTCTTCTAGTAGTCACTTTAAACTGAATCAGCAATCAGGCTCTGATACCAATTGTTAGAATTCTTTAGAATAACTGAGACGGGGGGGGGGGGGCAGGGGTGAATTAGTTATTCAAGGTCCAAATGCCCTATTAATACCCTTTTTATATGTTCAAACATAAATCAGTCATATAAGCAAATTACTGTAAATCAACATGCAAAGATAAAACATTCAAGATCAACACATGACACAATGATTTATGTGGAAATCCAATTTGGGAAAAACCACCAGTAACATGCTACTTAATTCTCACTCTTCTAAGGTGATGCCCTATTAAAAGCGTGCCTTGCTAAAGGCTTACAACACACTATTAAATGTGACCTTGTTAGAGGATTTCACCAAACTATTAGGAATGGGCCTGGTTAAAGGTCTTTAGAACATTCACTTGGAATGTCACCCTATTAAAGGATTTATCTAATGGCTGTTAAACCAACCTAAGTCCATAGGATTTATCTTACTATTACAATTGCTAGAAAGTAATGATAATGGTCTTTTGATCTGAGATAAATTACAACATACTTTACAGATTTTAGATCACTCTTTCAGTTTAATCCTTATGCTTAGCTTCAATTACTTCAACTCTGACTGCTTGTCTCCCTTTCAAGCTTCGTCTCCTTGAGTCTTCCTACTCATTTTACCAATGCAATCATGCTTGTGGTCGTCTTATCTAAATAGAGTTCCTATGTTATCTTCTCCTTAGCACATTCTTCAGCATTTCATGCTTTTATGCTTGACCACGGCTCTCTCTCTCACTATCCCCTCTATTCCACTCTTTCTCCATTAACTTATGTCTTCTTATATACAAGTCTGATTTTCCTTTGCCGCTCAATTCTCCCTCTCCAATTTTAGGGTTTCAAAATGGATTAGGTAGGATACAATGTATCTACCTCATATCTTGTTTTCTTCTTAAAACTTTGCCAGTTGTATCTTAAAAATGTTCTACATGGTGTTCTGTGCCACCAACTCATCATTCTTATCTTCCTTTTAATTCACAGATTTCTAGATAACAAATTTGTCGGCTAAGATCTGACGAATCTTTGATTTCCTAAATAATGCAGCAACTCGGCATTATTGAGCTATTGGTGCTCGACACCTTTGTGTTACTCGGCACCTATACCTGATCAGCACTTGGTTCTGCTTAGCACTTGATTCTGCTTAGCACTTGAACTTACTCGACACTTGATTCTGCTCGACACTTGGTTTTGCTTAGCACTTGAACTTTCTCGGCACTTAACTAGGAATTTGCTTGGCTCTTACTAGCTTTCTCGGCACCTTCTCTCTAATAAACTTAGTTTGAGCTTTACAAAAGACTTAGCTAAAACCTTAGATCTTTGATATGTTTTAGTGTGCTCATTCTTTGTATCTTTTAGTATGTCATCCAATACATTGTTTCATTTATGGCTTGACTGATCCTTGTACTTCATTACAACATCATAACTTCAACCTTTCTCTAGGTGTTTTAGTTACATCTTATTGATTGCCTCCACCTTGACAATCAACTAATTGATAGTATTTGGATCACTAAATCAATTGTCATCCCTTCCAAGTAACAAGTTTGACATCAATGACAAAACAATGATTGAGGACATTCTTTACCAATTCCATATATTATTCCAACAATTATTCTTATGATCATTTCAATCATTTCCAACAATGGCACCCATCGTGCAGATGAGATATCAAGTTTCTAGTCTCATCTGTTCTTTCTTTTGTATTTTTTGTCACTATCGTCCTCAGTACCATTGTTTCTTGCATGGAAAGTCTCATTCTAGCACAAAGAAACTAAGATATTTCTCCCTATTGGACACTTCCTCACATGAAAAATTGTATAATTTTGTGGTTTCTCGCGTGGCACATATCATTTTCTTACGCAGGCCTTTGCAAGATTTCACACAAAATTTGGCATCAATAAATGCAAAATGCAATTTTTAGATTTTCTTTTTATCATGATGATTTAACTAATGGTTGTTTCTAAAGCATTTTCATTTTTGGTTTGTGATATTCAATAGCTTAACTATGATTTGCAGAATGCTTGTCAAAGACACCTTGTTACAAACCCTTAAAATAGTACTGATAGATTGATTATAGGACATTTTGTTGAAGATACACATGCAAAAAAATATATTCAAACCCACTAAAACATCATGTCATATTTACTACTTTCTTACACATAGTTTAATAGGGCTTGTGAACTTCCTAAGGCTCTAGACAAAGGAATAGGGGAGTATGCTCTTTGCTACTTGCAAGTGATGCCCAAGAGTAAATCAGAAACCTAGACTCCTTTAGAAGATGTTACCCAAGGGAGACAAGAAAGTTAGTGGTTCTCCCAAGAAAAACCTTTGATGAAGAGATGATGATTTTGTTTTAGGGGATCAAAGTCTTGGAAGAAAAAAAGTTGGGATTGATAAGCTAACTCAGTGATGAACATGTTCTGCATGTTTTCATAAGGTGACAAGGTAGAGGAGTATGCTCTTTCCCCTTGTGGGAAATTAGAAACTTGAACCCTTAGATTTGAACCACCAGTCCAAGTCAACCTTTAGAGGGCGTGCCAGAGCAATCCAACCTCTAGGAATGATCAAAGTGAGTAGACACCTTTCACCAGTGATTCCAACTCACTATAATAAAGAAGCTTTATAGAGAGAAAGAATCCAAAGCCATATTAATTTCTTCCTCTTGATTCTTGATATCACATATCAAGAGGAGGCTTTGTTTGTTGCACTAGTTGGCCCTTGCCCCAGTCTTGTTGGTCAAGTGTGTGCACTTTTAGATGCTAGTGTGGGTTGTTGACCTTAAATTTTTTTGCAAAGCCACCAAGGACTAATATAAATGGAAGCCAAGTAAAAGTTTTTAGATAGTTGCTACTTGGTTCACCTTTAGAAGGGGGCATAATCTTTGTGCAAATAGAGGGAATAATCTTTCCTATCGATACTCACCATAGGCATGCACTTGGACATTGGAAGGTGGTATACATTCTTGACCCCTACCATAAGGGTGCTCATTTAGCATATATGTTATTGAGTCCTTGGGATACACCAAAAACATGAGTCCCCTCTAGTGGGGTGACACGGCTGTGTGAGGTGAATGCATGTACATAAGTTGTGAGACAAAGGTTTTCCTTCCTCTACCATTTTTTGTTATAGGGATAAAGTGTGTCTTTTTTGAGTCTTTAAACTTGTACAAATCATTCAAACAAACAAAAGGTGAAGACTCCCCCATCCCTCTGAGTTGCTTTGTCCTCGGTTGGATTTTTTGTGACTACTACTTGCTTCCCATGTCTGAAAACAACTGTTTACTTGAAAACAAAAATGATGTCCAAAATTTGAAAACTATGCTAATATCTACCTAAAACATGTAAATACAGTCAGTCTTCTATTTAGAACTGTCAAAACCATTGAAAATATCTTTGAGTTTAGTCAAAAATTGTCATTATGTCCCTTTTTCTTGAACCCAGTTTTACAAATTTTTGCATGAGAAAACTCCCTATCACCACTTCCTCGTGGGGTTCTTTGCAATTTCTCGCATGACTACCTATGAATCTTCATGTCATTATTTTCCAAACACTGTATTCTAATACCAAAATTCCACCTTTTTAGTCAAACTGTCAAATCCTTGCACGACTCTGTGCAAGTCCTCGCACAAGAAAATTGGTCAAAATTTGTTGTTTTTAAACTTCACTTGGTTTGTTGTTCTTTCTTGCATGGTTCTCTGTGAATCCTCACATGAGATTTTTATATTGAAACTATTAAACTGTTATGTCAAAGTTATCTATGTTTCATGTCTAATCTATCTCTATAACATTTGATCACTTCTCTGTCTGTAAGTAGTGTCAAATAGTGACTTCTTGCTTAGTTTACAATTTGCAATCTACATATGAACTAGTCTCCTCAATTATCTTATTATATCCTTTTGTGTTCATCATACTTTGTATCATGATAGTCATAACTCTTGGCTATTCTATCCATTACTCAGATGACTCATACCTAAGTATACAACACTCTTATCTTACTTTGAGGCTACATTCTAGTGTGGTCCTTCTCTAGGCATTTTCTATTCATTAGTTTCTATGACTATTGCAACAAGGATTGGAAACTTGTTCCATCCCTGTAGACTTAGACAAGGTAGAGCTAGGGGTCATAATCCTAGCAGAAACCACTTCCTAGTTTATATACATTCTATATCTAGTGAATCTAGTGAGGAATCATTTCAATCTGTCTCACCTATTAGACCACCTCATGTTTAGAGAACATTTTCCATAAACTTACAACAAACTAGGAACCCCTTGTATCAAGAGGACCCTAAAACTAGCAAAGGTCATACATCTCAAAAAAAACATAGTTGAATTTTTATTCACATGACCTTTTCAACCAACATACACAGAAACTTATCATATTCCTGACATGGCTGATCAAGACCGAGAAAATAGAGAACATAGTAGAGAACAAGATCACCAAAGGAATGAAAGACATAAAGAACCTTTCATTGATGAGAATGTGGAAAATATATTTTCCAAAGGCATCAAAAGATATCATAAGGATTTAAACACTTCAAGAAAGTTATGGAAATCTTGCTTAACAAAGAGAAAGACAAATACTTTCTCAAACTTGCTCAAGAGGGAGCCAAGCTACCTCATCACTTAAATGTCAAAACAATCATTACACCTAAAGAAGAAACTAAAATTTCTAAGTTGAAAAAAATAACTAAACATCATGCAAGAATAGTTAGCCAAAGTGATGCGTGATAAGGACAAAACTACAGAAACATAAACCTTAGACATTCTTTTTCCATTACCTTTTGATAAGAGTATAGGCATGCCCCCTTTTCCAAAAGGAGTTGATTTACCTAGGTGTGTTAAATACTTTAAAAATTTTGATCCCCAAGATCATTTCTAGGAATTTGGTGCCTTGTCTATTGAATTTATGCATAATTAGACATATCTCATGCGTCTATTCCCAAGAAGTTTAAGTGGTCAAGCCATGGAATGGTTTTCATAGTTTCCTACTAGTATCAAAACATTTGATGAGATTGCTAACCTATTTTTTCAATAGTATTCACACAACATACAACATCTAGTTAACATACGTGACTCGTGTAACCTTAAACAAAAGGTTGAGAAACCTTTTCTCACATTCCTTCAAAGGTGGCTACAACTTTACACCAAATATTCATGAAATATTCTTGAAACAAAAAAACTTGACATCTTCATAGACAATCTTTTACCTAATTTTTTGTATAAAGTTAAACTTCAAGGTCCAAGCACCTTTGAAGACATGGTCACACAAGCTATCCAAATAGAAGAATTCATGGTCAAGAAGGGAAAAATAACCCTTCAAAAGGATACTAAACAAGGGTCAACTTTTAGTAAAGATAAGACCAAGTATGTTAACAAGAATAGAGAGGTAGTACATGATGGATTCATTGACAACATTACTCCTAAACCTGCTAGAGAATCTTTTAATCTTACAGACAATCTCAAAGCATCTAAGAACATTATCAAACCTCTTCCTAACAACAAGAAATTTGGAAACAAAATGAAGAACCCATCTTGGGTTACACACATAAAATGGGAATATACACCTCTGGGTGAACCTCTCGATGTGGTCTATAAGACCTTGCTATAAAAAAAACTCATTTCTCCATTAGATAATTCTTGTCCTTATGATCGAAAACCATGATCCCCATGGTGGAACAAAACTACATTTTGTGAATACCATCAAAACAAAGGTCACAAAACCAGCAATTGCATCAACCTACATCACAAAGTCCAAGACTTAATTGACAATGGTAAAATTGCTTTGGATGGACATTACAAGAACTTAGATCACAAGGCTTTCAAGGAACAATTCTTTTCTTATGAAAAAGGAGAAAAATCTAAACAAAAACCTCTTAACAAGGTCAACTATATGTACCCTAATGATGATGATGGGATCAACATGGTTAAACCTATGGATTTTGAGTATTGCAATGTCATCACCATCAAAGGAAAAAAAGCTAATACTTAACCTAAGACACCATTTTTCTTAAGGGGCACTACACACAATACATCTAACAAATAACTATCACAATCTTGTGCCACCGTTGTTATGTGTTCTCATGCCAAGATAGTGTTAGAGTAAATAATTAATTAATTGCTAATTATTTATTCTATTGCTTAAGCTTACTTAGGTTAATGCATGTAGTTGAGGTTAGTTGTTGACAACATAGGAGTTTGTTGGACCTTTAGCATACTTATCTTTTCCAGCTTTTGTGGATGTGTGCTTAGTTGTCAACCTTATCTCCTACCTCATTCCAGCTTGTTCTACAAGATTCCTTGAGGCCTTTATAAGTGGTCTCTCTCTCATTGTAAATTCATTCCATTTTCCATTTTCACATAGCAATTCTAATTTCCTATTGTGAAATATTATTGTGTGATATTTGCTTCAAGCTCTTTGCTCCCTAGGTTTCTCTTCAGCAAGCTATTTGCACTGCACGTGATCTTGGCACATTATTGGAGTTGGATCCTCAACTCCTACATGGTAATCAGAGTGCCATCCAAATTTCTTGCAACCCAGTGGAACATCAGCGTACCGAACACATTGAGTTGCATATGCATTTCATCTGTCAGTTGATCTAGGATGGTGTTATTGCATTGGAGTACATTCCTACCATTGATCAATTTGCAGACATCTTCACTAAGCCTTTTGCATTGCCATTCTTTCTTCAGCTACAATCAATGGTTGGGGTTATGGAATTTTTCCTTGGGAGGATTGGTTGAAGCCATCCTTCCTTCACTTCATGTTTTTTTTCAGCATGTTGTTTTACCTCTTTTTGGGGGAGAGTTTTTCCCAAGTAGTTTTCTCTCTTTCCTCATTTTACAGAGGTTGTTTTTTATTGCATTTAGTTGCATTGTACTTGGGTACCTAAAATGGCCTTGTTGCCGAGACCTATTTTGCATTTTCTCCTTTTTTTTTGTGAGCTTAAGGCATTCCCCTAAGTTACACTTAAGAAGGGGTGTTAGAGTAAATAATTAATTAATTATTAATTATTTATTCTATTGCTTAAGCTTAGTTAGGTTAATACATGTAGTTGAGGTTAGTTGTTGACAACACAGGAGTTTGTTCCCTTTAGCATACTTATCTTTTCCACCTTTTGTGGATGTGTGCTTAGTTGTCAACCTTATCTCCTACCTCATTCCAGCTTGTTCTACAAGCTTCCATGAGGCCTTTATAAGCGGTCTCTCTCACATTGTAAATTCATTCCATTTTCCATTTTCACATAGAAATTCTAATTTCCTATTGTGAAATATTCTTGTGCGGTATTTGCTTCAAGCTCTTTGCTCCCTAGGTTTCTCTTTAGCAAGCTATTTGCACTGCAGGTGATCTTGACGCATTATAGGAGTCAAATTCTCAACTCCTACAAATAGTACTCAAAGGCTCTATGGCTTTTTCTCCTGATTCAAAACAACACAAAGACAATGCTCTTGCTGGTCCATCAGGCTAAGGTACAAAAATTGAAACATCTTCTACAACTTCTAGCTACAATATCCTTGATCAATTACAATGGATGAGTGCTCAAATAACAATCTTTGAATTTCTCAAAATCTTGCCTACCCATAGGTAGATTCTTGACAAAGCCCTCACTGAGGAAAATGTACCTCACGATACATTAGAAATGTGTCCATCATGTGCTCATTAAAAATGAGGATGGTTTCAAAATTGTCTCTATTACTCTACTTAGACAATTGGGCTATTCTGAAAAGTCCATTGATCCTCGTCACAGGATAACCATCAAGGCATATGATGAAGTCGAGTGTAAATCCTTAGGTCTCATTCTATTGCCTCTCTAAGTTGGTCCTATAGAAAGAGATGTAACTTGTGTGTATGTGCAGGATCATGGTCAACCAAACTATGCTCTTAAGTGGCAATAAAAAAAAAAAAATTAGGGTTATGTCAACTTGACATGCAATTTTCTACTTGTTATTAACTTTATATTAAAAAATTGAGAGAAAATAATCTCTAGAAAATTGAATCTAGTTTCCAAACTACTAGGACTTATCTCAACCAAAAAATTAAAATTGATTGGTCAAAATTTTGAAATTTAATGCATTATTAAAAAAATTTTAGAACAAAAATAAGAAGTAGATGTATGTCTGACCACCTTAATCAAAATTAGATGATAATTTTTTAATAATATTCTAGATATAAGTAGTAAACTTATGCCTGGATGTGACATATTTTTGGGTATTTTTATTATAAATAAATAATAATTAATTAATTCTTGACTTTAGTATTTTTGAAATTAAAAAAATCTCATGTCTGACCACCTTAACTAATTCAAAACTCTACAAAATTCAAATTTTCATTTTTTTCCCTTATAGTAGAAGAAACATAGAATGTGATGCATCTTTTGGATTTAAATTTTTTTGTACCATTTGAAAGTTATAGTTGGTTTTCAAGTAGAGTGTCAGTCAACACTTTATACATAACTCCATTAGAAAATAAGTAATAATTACTTACTAAACTCATAATTTGACAAAGCTTACATTTATGGAAAGATAAGAACATTCTTAATAAACCCTTTTCATTTCATCAAATATTGCTATAAAAAAAATTGTCAGCTACATGTTTGATATAAAAATCACATAAAAACAGGCCAAAAGCACATTTTAAGGATGCTTTTAAAGTTGACCATATGGGTTTGGTATCAAAAGATATAATAGACCTTATAAAGATATTAATTGTTTTCATTTAATATTAGGGTGGGTAAGAAAAAAGTTGGAATAGATTTTGAAATGGTTTGCGATATTTCAGAACTATAGATTTTTCAGATCGCCACTTTTTGGCACACCATGATCTTGCACATACCCTTGTCAAGTTCTTGACATCCCATTAGCATACAATATCCTAGTTGAGAGACCAAGGATACATGGAATACAAGTTGTGCCTTCAACTTACCATCGGTGCATCAAGTTTCTATTTCATGGCTCTAAAGTCACCATACATGCAAATACTAGTTACACTTGTAACATTTTGAAATATCTTGAAAGCTTTGTACCTACTAATAGGGAATCTATAGATCATCAAGATGATAAGATGAAACAAATTGAGTAGTCACTCAAGTTGAAAGATACTGGGATGGGTGAATATCACATTGAACTAGTATTTTCTTTGACATCTCCTCCTAAATCTTCCCATCATTATGAGAGACCATCTGAAGTGAAGAGACCTTTTGTGTTGTCATCTCAAACTAAGTATAATGGTACCTTTGTTAAAGCTACTACAACTCTTGAGGAGGAATATGAAAACAAAGCCATTTCTGCATGGATATACAAAGAAAAAGCTCAAGTTGATCTCACAAAAAAATCTCATGAAATTACTCCTGAAAAGTATGGTCCAGGTCTTAAACTCATGAAATGCTTTGCTACAAGGGGAATAGTTCAATTGGATGCAAAAAAAATGGTCTGATTGATCTTGACAAAGTAATAGCTAGAAGGTCTTGAAATACATCTAGTCTAGGATTCAAGAAGATTCCCTTCCATCTAGGGATTAACAAATTTATACCAGAACCTATGAATTCATCTAAACATGAGTCACAAGCTAAGTGAGATGACCATGAGAATGATGCTAAAAATGGGGATCCTTATCCTTATCCAATTCTTGTTGATCTTGCTAAATTCTCCATAGAACTAGATGAATTTGTACGACGTGTCATCACTATGGATGGTGATAGTGATTCTTCTAAAAACACTATTGATTCTTCTCATATTCAACAAGAACAAGGAGAGTCTAATAATGCTTTGGTAATTGAAAAACTTTGTAAAAATCTAGGTGATAAAGGGGAATGGGTCCCTATTACTACTATTGAATCCTATAATATGTCTCCATGCAGTAAAAATTCTCAAGAGCATTAATTCGAATCTTTATCAGAAATAACTACAGACAAATATATAGATCAAGTTCATGTTAATGAAAATTTACTCAAAGTAGGTGAATCATCTATGGTCCTAGGTTGGACGAGTCTCATCCAACTAGTGTCATCGAGTCTTCAATTATTGAGATTAGAACTCTAATGCATTTGAACACACTTACAGATGAAGTTTCTCTAGGTCTCGAATTGCTTATCCATGCATCTGATGATTATACTGTGAATGCTATTGAACCTGCTACATCTCTTTCACTCACTTATCTTGAGCTCATAGACTAGAATTTTGAAGCATCTCCTTGCATTCTAGAATGACTATGCTCTTGCTTGTTATTTGAAGGCTATCAAATGTGTAACGTATTCCACAAGCCAACAAATCATCAAAATGACTAAAGCTAACATCAAATATCTCAGTCGCACAATAAAAAAGAAAGGAAATAGAAGGTTTGATGGTGAAATCCACATTGTGGTAGTATTGAAACCTAAAATCATAAAAATAAAAGACATATTCAAAGGTGAAAACCTATCTTAGGTGCCTACAAATGAGATATTTGATGCACTTCCTAGTCATTTTTAGGAAAGATCATCATAGTTGATAGAACCAACATAACCAATCAACTTGGGAATAGAGGAACAACCTCACATGATACATCTTGCACAGTCATCATCTCGAGAAGAAAAAGAGGAGTTTATTGCCTTCTTCCAAGAGAAAAAAAGATACATTTTGCATGGACATACTCACACATGCTAGGCTTGGATCTTGATCTCATAATGCATCTTTTATCTATTGCACCAGGAGTTAAACTAGTCAAACAAAAACTTTGGGAAATGCATCCTCATGTTGTATTACTTGTCAAAGTTGAACTAGAAAAGCTTCTAAAAGCTGGTTTCATCCATGTTATTGATTATGTTGGATGGATATCAAACATTGTTCCAGTCTCCAAACATGAAAAATCTATCAAAGTTTGTACAAATATCTAAGATCTAAACTTAGCATGTCCAAAGGATGATTTTCTACTCCCCAACATTGATATAATAGTGGATCTAACAATAAGATATGAAATGTACTCACTCATGGATGAAAAATGTAGTCAGTCCTAAATGGCAACATGCCTTGTGGGGATTTGTACCATGCAACACAAGAAAGTGCTTGGCAAAACAGCCAAGGCACATAATACTAGTCTTGAGTTTCATGTGAGAAAGTGCCAAAGGCCACATGAAGAAACTAAATACACCATGCAAGATCCCAAGACAACACACAAAAACCAAAAAGGTAACAAAACTAAGGGATAAATTTTCTCAACACTGGAGAGTACTGGATCCAAAATTCAAGGCGTAAAAACTTCAACACATTAATAAAAGATAGAAACAACATCTAACCATCTAATAACCAAACAAGGGAAAGTACAAAAGGTAACATCACAATGTACTTAAAACAACATCTCAATGTGTAGAATGACCAAAATAAGTATGCAGTTCCTCCCAACAATAATAGCATCATAAGACCATCATGGGCCCTATCCATCCCCAAAGCATAATATCCCAAGCTACCGATTAGATTGTTGGTACTATAAAAAAGGATGTCACTGCTAAAACATGCTACAACATAAGCATAAGGAAATCTAACATGCTAAAAGTAAAGCATAATATAATCCTACAAATCCATATAATGTTATCTATCATATGCTAATCATCATAATAAGGAAATGCATCAATAACTAACATCATATAAACATGACATACAAGCATCCCATGGAAAGCATAAATCACAAGAAAGCATACTCTGGGACCCAAAGTACCAAGTGAAAATGTCCAACAATGGTCACACTAGGATAAAAGATCATCTCTATACACTAGTCCCTACAAGTGGTATAGGTAGCTATGCCTCTCAACCACATGGAAACCATAGGTCCACTCTCATTGTGCTGATGGAGATGATGATCCAAGAACAAAGACACATAAAGCACAACTTTCATGGCTAAAACTCACACCAGATAGTAATGATCACTAAAACCAAGAACACAGAAAATGCATAAACTACTGGTCCTAGTCAAACACTTGATGGGCTACTAAGTAGGGGCTAACATCATGGAGAATCACTTGGCATTGACAAGCCCAAGCTCAGATCATGTGGTTCAAATCCTCAATGGAATACTCTTGCACACGCATTTTATTATCTTAAGTTCTATTAGCACCCAATATATTATTTAATTATCACTTATTTAAAACTTCCTTCACCAACCCTCTAGGCACAATGATCGCCAAGCTATGAGGTAGAAGTCCCTTCCATATTCTACCCTACCTTACCCATGCTCATCCAATGATGAGTTCCCATAGGCTTGAAAATTCCCAACCCAACCTCAATGAGCATAACTTCTGGAAGTATGACAAAAGATCAAAACTCACAAGTCACTCAAAAAATATACATGCACATACTCATATGTGGTGCACCACCATCACAAAGATCATAACAGAAGGACTAGATGAGAATATAATGTAAAAGGTGACTCAACTAAAAATAGCTTGGGAGGATGGATGTGACACACATCCCAATGCAACATAAAAAGTGCAATAAAGGTCTAACTAACATTGAAATAGATAATCAAAGTCCACAACCAAACTCATGCCAAGAAAACCCAAGAAAATGGGGCGACATGCAAAATGAGGTAAAAACCCCAAAAACTGGAAAACTTCAAAATTAAAACCTATTTAGTATATGAGTACAAAAACCCCAAAAATATAATAATGTTTGGATTTAGACACCATGTGCAAAAATGGCTAGCATAACAGTGGGAAACCCCAAATTCCCATCCCCAAAATAGGCAAAATGCTCATACCAAAGCAACTAGGAAGAACCAACAAACATAAATGGAGGGGAACACTAGTTCTCGACCTCCTAACAAACTTCTACCAAAAATATAAGCTAAAATGAAGCAAAAATATGAAAATTGGAAAGCCCTATTTGATAGCAAAAGGGGCAGCAAAAAATAACTTAATAAAATAAATAAGCCACCTATACTACTAAAAGTGATGGTAAATGAAGGTCAGCCGAAGCCAAATTCAATGAGAATAATCTCATGAAAATCCCATGCTCATAGCTCCTAGAATGAACAAAAGTCCAATCCTTTAGAAGAGGATTTTGGAAAATCTCTCCAAATAACTAAATCCTAGAATAGAAAAGTGAGCAATTAAATTCCTCTTTCCAAACTTATTCACTTTTCAAGTGAATAGTCAATTAGAGAAAATAGCTAGTTGAACTAGCTCGACCCAAATGAAAATAGGTTATTCCTCATAATGGAAATTCACCTATGGAAAAGCTACCAGAAGTTAAATTTGAGAAGATGCAAAGCCTAGATACCCAAAATAAATTTGAGAAGATGCAAAGCCTGGATACCCAAAATCACAGAAAATCACTTAACAACTCTCATGATATTGTGAACTCCTAGATGCATAAACATGCTTACTGGTCTAATCACATAATGCATATGAGTTTGGATTTAATAATCACCAAAAGGTTTAATTTAAACAACTAAAATAAGGATACGTCGACCATATAGGGATGACATTGGTAACATATGCCTAGCTGAATCACTAACTCCATGTGCCCCTGGCAGGGATATAATTCCTACACACTAAAACACATGATCAAGTGCAATTACATATAATATCATAACTGAAGCAATAATGCATTAAATACCTAAGGGTAAAAGTACAAAGTTGTGTCACCTTTCAAGGTGACTTATTAGAATGACTAAATTTGATTATTTCTATTTAAAAATTAATGTTATTCAAACATATGATCTAGACAAATTCAGTCTAGCTAAGTTATATATCGTCTAACACTTTTCCAATTGGAAATGTCTATTAAATGCATGTTTTATACTAGTTTGTATCCAGTTACTACAAAATTAAAATTATTTTAGAAAACTAATGATATTTTTTCAATAACATAGAAACACAATTTTATAGAGCTAAAAGTCAAGAATATTCTTATATAGAGTTTATAGTATTTTAATTAGATATTGTATATTCTAATTAAAATTTTCTAAAAGTACATATTTTAACACTCAAGAAGATGTAAATTTTGAGAAAGGAAAAAATATTAAATCATATTAAAAAAATAAAAATCCCATGACATTCTAGAGGAGAGAGTCCTCTTCAAGAATGTATAATTTTATTTTTTTGGTTAGAATAGATTTATTTTGAAAAATGTGGTGGGAGATGAAAACTATCGATTTGGGGTGAGTTGAAATTTGAATAATTATAAATGATAAAATTTAGGTCCAAAGAATTTTTTTATTTTTTATTGTTCTAGCTATATATGTTATCTATAGAATATTTTAAGATCAAAGGGAAATAAGTTTATTTCGATATATTTTTGTGGTGGGAACTAGACCCCTAATTTTTAGTGTTTTTCAGCAAGTAAAAAATTGTCATTAATAATTATGAAAATATATCAATTCTTATTCCAAATAATTATTAAACATTATAATCCTAAACTTCATCCATTTCTACATGTTTGATTAGTTTGCATCAATGTGAAATTGTAAATAATGCTACCAAATTTATGTAATTGAAGATGAACAATTGTACTTTTGTTAGTCTTTTCCTTTATAAAAAGGTGACAGAGGTTTGTGCTTTTACCCCTAATTAATTCATTTACATCACTCATGTTCACATAAAGCATAAAGAGAAAAGAATAAAGTAAATAACCAAAGAATAAAATCCATGACGTAACATAATCAAAAAAATGTCTAAATAACAGATAATTAGATATCATCATAGATCTATTGTCATCTCAAAATGACATCAACATGCAAATATGATAAGCTGAATATCATAGCAGTAAAGCATCTATGATATTGAATCAAAGTATAACATTCGACCCTTAGGTCATCACAAGGTACATATAATAAGAGTATTACGTATCTTTCCAATTAAAATAGACAAGGTATAGACTGCAAACACGAGAGGCACTATAGACTATGTTGATGATACTTTGGTTAAGATCACAAACTGAAATACCTACCTTCAAGATTTGGGACCCATCCTAGATCTTTTGGAGAAATTTAGTCTGGACTCAACTATAAGAAATGTGCATTTGGTGTAACATCTAGGAAATCACTTAGTTACATTGTGTCTACAAAAGGAATTGAGGTCAATCCAAAGAAAGTGCAAGAAATCATGGACATGCCTCCATCTTGTAATATCAATCAAATGAGGGGCTTACAAGGAAGCCTTCAATCCATTCACAGATTCATCTCATAACTAGCAGATAGGTCAAAAAATTTCACTAAGACTCTGCATAAAGGTGTGAAATATAACTAGAGTCAAGATTGTTATCAGAGTCTAAAATAGATAAAGCAATACCTTGCCGATCCATGGATCTCAATGCCTCCTATCTATGGGAAGCCCCTTATTTTGTACATCTTAGCAATAGAGTCATCTCTTAGTATCTTACTCATCCAAGAGGATATTGATAACAAGGAAAGAGATATCTAATATCTAAGTCACACACTAATTTCTTATGAAATGAATTATACTATCATTGAGAAAGCTTGCTTGGCAGTAATCTTTGTTTGCCAAAAGTTGAGACACTACATGCTTCCTCATACTATGCGATTGGTTCTAAAATTGATCCACTAAAATACTTACTCAACAAGGCAGCTCTAACAAGAATTTTAGCAAAGTGGGTCATGATACTAAGTGAGTTTGACATTTAGTATGTTGAATGGAAGGATATCAAAGGACAAGCAATTGCTAATGAATTAGCAAAAGCACCAATGCCAAGTCTTCTTTCTCTAAACATTGACTTTCCTAATGAATCAATCCTCATGTTAATGCACCAAACTTGGGTAATGTTCTTTGATGGTTCCTTCACACAATAGGGATCCAGTATTGGGTATTGTTCATAACACCATACATGTATTCACTGCCTAAGGCATACAAGATTTTGTTTCCTTGTACAAACAACATTGTAGAATATATAGCCCTAATTAATGGCATGAAGACTATAGTTAAATGGAGAGTGGATGAATTAAACATCTTTGATGATTCATAGCTCATAATAAAATAGATCAATGATGTCTACTAGATGAAGGATGAGAAATTAATCCCTTGTAAATGGATGGTAGATGACTTGAAGAAATACTTTTCTCATATCACTTTCCAACAAGTTCCTCAAGAAAATAAAAAAGCAACTAATGCAATGGCTACTCTTGCTTCCATGTTATAGATGCCAAAGAATGATCTTTGACACAAGTTCATGGTGGAAATGTTACTCTAGCTTTCCTATAATTCCCTTGAATCTCAGATGATCTGTTCTATTGTAGGACATGACTCTTATCACTACCATCATATATGCTCTTATCTGTGTGACCAAACAATTTTGAACAATCTAACCCTAAATGAAAAAATGTCACCTTATCTACAATGCTTCACGGTATGTTATAATTGCTAATAATTTTTTGAGGACAGTTCTCGATAGAATTCTTGTTAGGTGTCTAGAAACTAATGAGTCTAAACATGCATTAATTGATGTATACAAGGGTTTTTGCAGATCTCACTCTAACATCTTGACACTAGCTTGTAAACTTATTAGAGCTGGTTACTATTGGCCAAATATGGAGCAAGAGGTAATCAAATATGCCAAGTCCCACAAATAATGTCAGTTCCATGAAAATTTGATCCATGCTCCAACTAGGGAGCTAATTCCATCTATCATCCTATGGCCATTCCAACAATGGACCTTTGATCTTGTGGGCCAAATTCACCCATCCTCTTCAAATGACACAAGTTCATCATTATAGCTAAAGACTACTTCACCAAATGGGTAGAGGAAATCCCTCTCTCTATAGAAAATGGAATTTTTTTAGCTCTTTTCATTATGAATTACATCATATTTAGGTATGTTGCACCTTCCTCCCATGGTTATTGACAATGGAGGATAGTTCAAAAATAAGGACCTTAAGGAGTTGTGCAAAATGTTTAGAATCAAATAGCATTGGTCTTCTATTTACTACTCCTAGGGTAATGGCCAAGTAGAGGCATCCAACAAGGAAATCCTTAAGGTCTTGCATCACAAAGTTAAAAAATTTAGAATGGACTAGAACCTTCAGATTAATCCAACTTTATGGGCTTACAAAATTAGTATCAGAACTCCAATAGGTACAATGCCCTTTTCTTTGGTATATGGATCAAATGATGTGCTTTCGATTGAAGTTGAGATTACTACTTTGAGAATCTCCATGAAGGGCCTCATTACTGATGATGACTATATAATGTCTCAACTTCAAGAGTTGGAATTGATAGATGAATGTTGACAAGTAGTGTGTGATCATCTTCTAGCCTATCAGTAGTGTATGTCTAAAAGCTACGATAAGAAATTTAAGCCACCTGACTTCCAACTAGGTGATCTTGTTTTGAGAGAAAACCCTAAGAATCAGAAACAATAGGTATAGAAAGGGAAGTTCAAACCTAATTGGCTTGGTCCATGTATATTTAGTACTATTTTTGAATTTGGTGCTTACCAAGTTTCTATAGTCAAGGGAGAGGTGATCAAGGAGCCCATCAACACTCACCATCTAAAGTGGTTATACAACTGATCTAATTTTCAAAGCTCTTTGTATATACTTAAAATACCTTAAAAATCATTATCTTAGGGAAAACCTAGCAATAGGCACCTTGGTAATACCAAAAAAATGGAAAAATTGAAAAAATACAAAAAAATAAAAAAGAGAAAAATTGAAAAAAATTGAAAAAAAAAAAGTGCCATTAATGAAACCTGGCAAACAGACATCATTGTAGCAAGAAAAGAATCTCTATCAAGAAGGTGAAAACCTAGTAAATATGCATCTCTTGTTTCCAATGTTATATCTTGCAGTGCATCTTTTGGCTCTTGCACAATTGTTTTCCTACTTTAGTTTGTTGCTTTCAGTTATGCATCCATGGATTGAATCTTGTCATAACTTGGGGGCAGCACCCTACAGTGTCATATGAATCTCTCTTGCATTTTTCATTAGTTGTTCTAACTACATCTGCCTATTCTTGCACATGTCACTTTAAAGATTCCTCTCATAGAAAATCTCTTGCATCAATCACTAGTTATTTGAATTGCATCTGCCTATTGTTTCTTGTGTCACTTTAGAGATTTCACTCACAAAAAATCTCTCACATCAGTCAGCAGTTGTTCTAACTACATCTGCCTACTGTCACTTATGTCACTATTGAGATTCCTTTCACGAAAAATCTCTTAAGCTTCAGTCACTAGTTGTTCTAAATGCATCTGCCTATTGTCACCTATTTCACTTTAGAGATTCCTCTCATAAAAGATCTCTCATGTTAGTCACGAGTTGTTCTAACTGTGTCTATCTATTTTCACTCAATTTCCTACTAAGGTTCTTCTTAATGAATATTAACTATGTGTTTCTACTATTTTTACCCTACTGAAGAGATTTCTTTCATATATGCTCTAAACATTGACACTTGACATTAATCTGATAACACAAAAACTGAAATGAAAATGATGAACTTGTTTGCAATAAGTTGAGCTTTTCTTTGGAGCAAATCAATGATGTCACTTTCGACTAGAGAAGTGAGGACTAGGGGCATCATATTTTCTTTGCTTTATATTTGATGGTTTAGCTCCAACAATCTGAAGCATCCATATAAAAGGGGTGTCCAATATAAGAGCCTCTATCTTGTATTGGATGGCCATGTGTACCTTAACTCATTTTCTATTGACTCTTCACTAACATTGGCTCTTTTCCTTGCTTGTTTATGAGAATTCTCTATGCTATAGTAAATATCGATACTCATTCTACTAAGTGAATGTACAAGTCATTGTGAGTACACCTAGTACAATTTTGTCTTAGGTTACAAACACAAGGGTCATTGTAGATAGAATACTTATTAATTACTTAGCATCAGAAGGATCTCTCATGTGTCTAGTGTGTGTGCACTCAAGAATTTTTGTGGTCATCCTAGTGTTTATGCTTTGATTCTTATGTTAGCTTACTACATTAAAAGGGAAAAATGTTATTGTCATTCTATCTTCTTGTGCCTCAAATTCTTACATTTAATCTCAACAAAACTAGAATAGGTGTCACATTCATATTCCCATGATTGCAATGTTAGTGGGAATTGTACGACATTTGGGATTTCTATAAATGCTTAGTGTGACAATTTTTGAAGCTTTGTAACCAGACTTAGGGGTGCATCTAGCATAGGGTTGCATTGCATAAGCACATGGTTCAATCACTAATTTACTTGCATCCTTTTTGTTGGTTTCTTCAAAGTATCACATTTTTCATGACTACACAAGCATCTGGTTCTTTGGTTTGTCCTACTCATCTTCATGGGATACCTATCACTATCAACAAAGTGGAACACTACATGAGATGTTAGTTCATTCACATTTTTCATTTCATATACATTTCATCATGATTCACCTCATCTACACTATATTCATACATGATATCAAATTTTCATTGATAATCATAGCATTATCATCTCATGTACGACAAAATATAAAGAGAGAAAGATGACACATGCAAAGGTACTCGAATAAAACATCTCCTATATAAGTATGAAGTCAACTATGTACATCACTAAAAAAATATATACTACTCGAGCACCGTCAATCTCAATATCATACAAAATGGTGCTAGCACACTAATCGATACATAGCCAACACAAAATTGAAAGAAAGAAAGACAACTCTCTTATTCTCCCTAACCTCCAACTAGTGAAGGAGGAGGAGGAGGCATATCCATTCTTTCTAGAGGTCATGCACCTCTTGACTCTCTAACATACTAGGAAAGTTGGGGCACCTACTCTGCCTCCTCTAGCACTATCGCAACATATGCCACATAATATTATGTCACTCTCACTGACTACAACTAAATCTCATCCTACTAGTACTTTGATCTGCTAGCCTCTTGCTCTAGCTACTCTCACAATTTATAAATCTCTTAATCTTTCTCTGATATCCATGTGCCTAGTCCTAACCTGCTCTCGAGATCCCCTTAGGGCATCCCAAGTCTATGCCAATATATCTTTTCCTTGTGGCATGTAATAGGTTAATCCTGTATCTCCTCATCTCCTGCTACTTGCTCTTCCTACTAGCCTAGCTACTCCTCTGTGTGTCTCCTTAGATGGCTCCTAGGGATCCCATCTCACCATGAGGGCATCTATGTCCTATCCCCCTGCCACTAACATTTGGATCTAATCCCATCTATCAAGGAGTAATTGGAATCTATTGGGTCCTCTACCTCACTGCCTCCTATTATGGCTACTGTAGTGGTGGTTGTGGTGCCTACATTGGCTCTATGAGTACCACCATCCCATTGGGTCTGTGAATCAAGGAAATCGATAACTTGCAAAGTATGCCTAATATGTTGGCATCATCCCCCCATCTGCTATAGCTGGCATGTAATTCCACTATGTCACCACTATGTTTTGCACATCAATCATTGAATGACCCTAGTCTAACCTGACTAACCACCCACAATCAAGATCTGTAGCAATTTTTACATATGAACATTACTCCTATGAGATGTGATGTGGCCGACCATACTATCACCAAACATATATCAATGGGGATCTCTCAATAACATGCACAGAGTGACCAATCAGTGGTCGAGATGCAAAAATGTATCGTAGCTCTACAAGTGCATCATCCAAAGGATCCATCTCCCTATGTGGTCTCTACACCACTACTACTAGGTCATCTAGCTAACCTCTCCACTACTTAGTCTTCCCTAGAGCTGCTTGGGTCGATTGGCCTTGATATCTACATATATATGGCTCTAGAGGCTATCTGTCATCTATAAAAATGGGTCTTGTAACAGGAAAATGGTGACATGCCCATACCTAAAGAACATAAACCCTGATGACCATGCTCTTCCCCTAATGATAAATGATGCGTGCATCTCATGAAACATGTTGACTCCTGATTTAATAGTGTTTTAATAACCAAGTATACAGGGTAAGATTGTGTCTATGGGCAACTATCTCCAATAATTGACACAATTCACTAAGGACCTAGGCCAACTATAAGGCTACACTCCTTCTACACTCACTAGTACATTTGGGCACATTTTTTGACCTTTATTGGTTGAAATTTTGACCCATTTTTCAACCAATCTTTGACCAAATTTGACCAACGAATTGGTCGATAATTTTTTGGTTAAAAATTCAACGAACATATTGGATGGTCAAAATTTCAATCAATACGTTGGTCAAAAAATTTCTAGGTTGTTGAGCCATTTTTTGCCATTCATTGGTTGAACTTTCGACAAATGCTTGGTAGAAATCTGTGGGGCATTGGTCAAAATTTTGACCAATGCATGGTGGAAAACTAGATGGCACTGGTTGAAAACTTTTTGGTCAAAAATTTGATGAATACGGTGGTCGAAAAATGTTGGTGTTGTTAGTGCATTTTCTGGCATTCATTGGTCAATCTTTCGACCAATGCTTGGTAGAAATCTATAGGGCCCATATCATGGATAGTGATATCATGGACCCACTTCCCGTGTACTAGGTATGAAGATTTTTGATTGTGAGATTGAGCCGAGATCAAAGGGTGGCATTGACTCACTATGAAGAAGTGCTCAGAAGTTAAGTATAGCGAGTTAGTGAGTGTGGCCCACTACTGTTGAAGTAAAATTGCTGTCCACAAGATCAAGTTTGGATCAATGATGCTCATTGACACGCTATAAAGAGATGTGCAAAAATTAAGTATACTGAGTTAACGAGCAATGGACCCACCATTTTGTTCTTAAAGGTTGTTTCAATTGTCTACCACACGATTAAAGTAAGATCAGTGATCATCGCTACCTCGTTGTGGAAAGGTGCTTGAGAATTATTTATAATGAGTTAGTGAGTTGATGACACATGTCCGTAGTCATGCATGGGCTCGGTTTGAAGTGCCAGCCTTGAAGGAAAGGTAGAGGTGGAGGTGTTTTATTGGCTTGACTGCCAATGTGTTAAGAAGAAAGCTAGGTCAGCTTAGTTGTAATTCCCAGATTGTAGGATTTTTCAAGGATCAACAACACAAGTTTAAAAATGAAAGTGCGACACTACTCTATTTTTCTATTCGGCACATTTATGATAAGTGAAAGCTTCGTGTGTGGGAGAAATAGAGAATAACACAAAGATTTTCATTAATTCCAGTCCCATGCGAACAGAGATTGCAAATTTTTTGAGCACAAGAGCCTGATTGATTGTGTCGTGTTAAGCCTAGTAAAGACGTGAAACTATTCTCCTGTCATTTGAGAGAAATTTTAGAAGTTCAGAGAAGAACAAGTTCAGCAATTCAAGTAAGTACTCATATTATAACCTCTATGGCATTCTAATTCTCTCAATATTGTCAAAATGCCTCCTAAGAAACCATTCTCTGGGAAAATTAATTATATGGATAGGAATGTCCATGATGATTTATTAGAATTAGTCCTAGAATCTACTTTATAGCCTGCACAAGTTAAAAAGTTAATTTCCTTAAACCCTAGGCTTAAAATTGGTCATGGCCTATATGAAGGGGGGAACTGGGTTAGGGATGCAACAACTACTCAAACTGGCCTTATCTTGTTTAAAAAGTAGTTTTCAAAAAGAAAGTTGTTTGCCCCGCATGCTAATGTCTAGAATTTTGATTTGGGAAAGTTAGTAGTCCCAAGTGTTTTCATGGATTATGATTTGCTTGAAGCCATTGCTAAGAATTATGACCAAGCCATTAGGGTTGTAAGAAGAAAGGATGGTGTGCCTTTGGTCTCGATTACTCCTAAAGAAATTAGAGAGGTTTTTCACCTGGAACCATTACCAAACTACCATGTGCAAATCAATTTGCTAGAATTAGAGAATGAATACAAAGCAAAGAAGGATGTAATTAGGGGAGGTTCATTAAGGGCACATATTGGTACAATAGGAACTTTGCCAGTAATTACTCCAGCCTCTAGAGAGCCTTTTAAGAAGATTATTTTCACTTCCCAGGCTGTAGAGATATATAGGACCTTATGCCGAGTTTTTGGTGAAGATGAGCAAGAATTTATGCCCATTGGTTTCATGTACATGATGGTTCAGATTGCTTCCTTCGGTTTAGATGCTATTTTTGATTTTGCTTCCTTTTTGGATGAAGAAATTCACATTGGTTTAGTTGGGATTGCGAAGGGCAAGGTGGAAAAAAATTTTGGTTACTACTCTCTATTAATGCGTATGTTTTTGGTCAAAGGAGTGACATATTTTGGTAATGAGATGGAACTAAATAGAGAGGAGAATGGGGAAATACTACCAGTCTAGTTGTGGAGTGCAGATATGACCTGGGATGCAAGTAATGCTAGTTTTGTCAGATTTGATAGATATTTTGCTGCTAAATTGAGATGCCTCATATTGAGTGACAATCCCAGAATCCATAGGGTACTAATGAGTCTCATCAAGCCTATGGATAACCCCCATGACTTGAAAGTTTCACATAATTTGGAAGATATCATCCCCTACCCTATTTCTACTATTTTTAGAATCTATGGTTTCAAGGGGAACCCTCATGTTTTGCCTTACCAAGTTCCTTTGAAGGTGGGAATGGCTGAAGTTTTATGGCAGTTAGGGGGAGTGGAAGAAATTTTTTTGTTGAAAAGGAAATTAGGGTGAATTTTCCCTACCTGCACAGTGGCCAATTATTTTGTGATTACAAAAGGGGGATGGATCTTTTTGCATAAAATTTTGGAGCAGTATATGATGGCTGTCTCTCATCCCCATTTTTTTGATTCTGAGGGATTTTTCAATCAGATGTTGAGGCATAGAATCAAGTTGGGACCGGTCAAGCACAATTCTTATTATCTAGAGGATATTATAAGAAACAAATTCTCATTGCAGGAGTAGGAAACTTAAAAGGAAAAATGGAGAGTTTATTCCCAGGTCTTAGAATTCATTCATTGTTTTGATAATAAATATGATCCTTTGGATAATGCTATTATAGAGGCTGAGAAAATAAGTAAGCTCATGAATACCTTCCCTAAAGTAATGGAGGTCATGAATGAAAAGAAACAATTTTTTATTGATTCATATCTTGATAAGGCCAAAGAGGTCATGAGGAGGTTGGCTTTCACTCCAAATGTGAGAACTGATAAAATAATTGTACAAAAGAGGCTCGGATATACTATAATTTAGAATAAAAGGGTTCCTATAGACAAGGGAAAACAAATAATAGGATCTACTAGTATAGCCCAAGAGGAGAGACCTAAAGAGCCTAGTCCTAAGAGGCAAAAGGTAATGACAGATGAAAGGCCTCAAGATGAGGATTGGAGAAGAGCAGCTCACTAGTGAATAAGTTGAACAAATGGGATCATAGGGAGATATTTTTATTACTCAAGCAGAATTAGATGAGGGTAACCCTCCAGAACTTCCTCTCCCAAGTTTGGATCTAACAATAGTTGATTATAGAGGCAAGGTGTTGGACCCTGTATTAGAGCAGGCAAGTCATCAATTTTTGACTGATGACAGTTTTGTGAAATCAAGGGCTTTTCAACAGTTTGCATGGAGGACAAACATTAACATTTTCGAGGAGAAATGTAAAAAGATGAAAATAGAGCATCCAGAAATGGATGTAACTTCCATGCAAAACCAAATTAAAGAAGAAATGATAAAGGAATTGTAGAATATAAGCCCTGAGGAGGGGAGGAAAATGATAAACGCATCTAACATTTTATTATTGCCCAATTGGGATATTGCAGATGCATTAATTTTCAATTCTATTTCAAGTAGATTGGAGTTGCAAGACCCAAATAGAAGAGACTTCCAAGGCACTTCATTCATTGAAGATCAAGCTACATTGGTCAGTTGGTCATTAAGAAAAGGATCTAGAGCCACACCATCACAATTAGATGAGTCTGGGTTGATGGGAAATATACTTGTAAAAAGGGTTGCTGACACTTTACATGTCCAGGCAGCATATTGGAATGTGGATTCTTCTAAGTTTGTGTTGGCCACTGCTAAGAAGGAGGAACAGGTTATGTCTGAGTTATAGAATAAATATGAAACACTTCTTGAGGCCTATAATAGGGAGGTAAAAAGGAGAATTGAACTTGAAAACAAGGCAATGGGAAAATCCACAAGGGAAGAATAAAATACCCCCGTCCTCTAGTGGAACCTTTTAAATCCACCCCCCTTGTAGAGATACCAGACACACCTCAAAGGCCTGAATATTATACAGTCAAGGAATCTGAAGAAGAGAAGAGGAAACTATGGGCCTTACATGTAGATTTAAATACGCAGTATGAGGATAAGCTTAGAAAGGCTCTAATGTATTTAGCGGACAAAATTGAGTGGCCCTTATTCTTTGATTAGTTGGTAAAAGTAATAGATATATGGGATGAATTGAAAACTCATGATGATACCCTAAAGCCTATTGTTAATAAATGGGGAAGAAGGGAAAAGGAAATCACCCTTCTATGTTATTCAGTTATAAAGTCTTCCCATGACCATGTTGAAAAATTGTATGATATTGCTAATGACCTATTAGATTTTGATAACAGGAGAGTTGCTCTGTAATTGAAAATTGTTTCTTATTTGAATAAGTACAAGAATAATTTTTTTTATCTATTTCCTTATGCCTTGGATAGAAACAAGAAATTGAAAAATAAGGAAGAGTGGAGTAAAGAATTGGATGACCTTTTCTGCACAAGCATAAATAAAGTTATTAATGAAAAGGGGCATGCCTGGTGGGCCACCATGACAAAGGAATTGGTTAAAGTCCAATTATTTTTTGATTCTTTGAAGCAAGAATTTTTTGGTTTTGAAAAGGAGGTAGGTTATATTTTAAAAAAGCAAAATGATATCCTATAGTTCATCTGGACGGATGATATACAATTTGACACTTGGATGGCAGATCTTCTGTTGGACAAGTAGTTGGAGGAGGACAGTTCAGATGATGATGAGAAACTAGAAGGTGAGGTGCAGGTTATTGACACCTTTGCACCAGAATTGAAAAAAGAAGAAGGGGAAAAGGTAATAATGCCTGCTTAGGGTGAAAGTAGTGAGAACCCGCAGGAGAAAACTGATTTGGAGGTATCACAAGATCATCCTTCTTTGGCCAGCTTGGTAGCCATGTATTCTAAGGAGCCAGAATAATGAGAGACAAATTAGAAGTTGATGATTCACAATAGAAACTAGAACAGGCCTACCTGAAGGAATATTTGATACACCTGGCATTCTGTTGTGATTATTTTTGTCTTTTGTATGATGCTTTGTTCCTTGGACACTTCTCAGATCATAATTTCCCTTTGCTTGTTGCAACTCATGCTATATGAATGAGTTTTCAAGGCATTGTGATGGTCTAAGACTTGTACAATTTTTTGTTTCTTTCAAGAAGAGTACATATTCAGTCGATCCAATAGTATGCAGAGGTTTTGAGTTTGCTTCCATTGTACTTTCTGATAAGAAAATTGAAATGACAGAAATGGCAATCTATTTTGGGCATTCAATTGGTTTTCTATTGGTTATTGTATTAGTCATATGAAAAGGATAATACAAACGGGTATTTACACTATATCTGTGGATCATCAATTTCTATCTCTAGTTTATGGGTTTGTTTACTTTGAAGTCATTTAAATAAGGTTTATTTGGCTAAATGCAGTCTGGATGTGTTGTATGCTGGTTTTATTGTTGCCTTTAATTCAAGTAATTATATAAATGCTTCAATAAATCAATAGGGTTTATGAGTTCATAAAAGGAATATTGCATAAGAATGGAGATGGGTGATTATAGTTGATTAATTCTTACAAAAGTTATTCGAATTAGATCTCCCGCCAATAGTCAATTTCTTGCCCAATGGATAAGGCACTGGTCCTATAAATCAGAAGTAAACAAGGATGAATTCTGCTACTGCATATCAAATCATCTTACAAAATCAAAATTATTTTCAATCGTGTTCAAGAATTATAAATGCTGGTCTCAACTCATTTATATCTAATTCCTGAGTCTTAGGTACCTGCTATTTCCAGGAATATTTGTAAATTTTAGGAGAATTGTGACCAAATCTACTAATAAGGGATGTGTATAAGTTTAAGAGCATTGAAGAATTGAAGTAAGTTGTGTATGTATGTGAGGGTAACAGAGGAGAATTAGAATGAAACTAAGATAATTTCATTTTTGAATTCTACTGCACTATGCACTTGTATAGATCCTTTCTTGTTCCTCTTTGTGCCCACCACTTAGCCCACATTATTAAGTGTCCTATACAAGAAAGTCTTATAGCAAGAAATTTACCCAAGATTCTTGGAGTTGTTCCACTATAAGATATGATGAAATCATGAACTAATTGCCTATTATTTAAGAAAATGAGAAACACTATAGGACACTTTGTAGTGCTATAATAATAGCCAAATCACTAAAGTAGGCATGCTTTTTGGATCATATTCTCTCTCAGACACATATGTAACATGCATTTTGGTTGTAGGTGATTTCTAGGAGCTTGGGGTTCACTATCAATTCCAACACCTTCGACTAAAATTTTTGAACAAGGCAAAAGTTGTTCCACTATAATGATTACTAATTAACTTTATCATTGTTCAAGTCAAAAGTTTATCATTAGCAAAAATGGTAGATAATTTTGTTCATGGTCTCAAGGAAAACAAAGACTGCTTGACAATAGCAAGAAACAACACAGATGACTTAGAAATAGTCTATCACAATGAAAGACATATTTGTCCACCATAACACTAGCAGTGCTCTACTGTCTCATTTTTGGTAACAAACACACCCCCCAAACATGAAGGATTCACCCCCCAAACATCTTCAAACATGAAATGATCCACTGTCTATTAGACTGGTGTCTAATCCAGGCTCAACCTCCATCAGCAATTACCATCCAACACTGCACTTGCACCAAGTTTTCCCACTCTCTTGCATTTGGTTAATATAGTACAAATAAATTATCACAACCTCATTGTCTCCCACCAGTAACAGTGACTACAGGTGGTAGGAGAGAATCTACATTGGAAACTTCAGAATAAGTGCAGTTGACTGTGCCTAACCAGTCACTGGTTTGAATACACCAGTCTATTATTCCTTACTCAACCCGCAATGAAAATTAAAAGAATGCGTGGAAAAGATAACAAAAATAATAAAATGTTCTCACATTAAATATTAGTCAAAATACATTTGATACATCATAGGAACTCACTGTTCCATGGGACAAAGATTGAATTGCAGAGAACTCTACTTCTCCCCCAAAAACTCAACAAATCCCTTCTAAATAACTAAACAACAGTAAACAACCACTACTGTCTAACTATCTAACTGTTACCAGTTAGTTATAAACTAAAATTTGTTGTCTAGTTGACACAAAGTGTCAACTTCTACAACTTACAATCATATATGCCTTTAATATATTTCACTAACCTTTTCAAAGGTTTTATAACTTCACTAACCCTTCCAAAGACACCTAAAACCCTTACAAGTTGTACTAGGCCTAAAGACACCTAAAACCCTTACAAGATTTTCTTTACATTTTTTCTACATTTGATACTTTTCTTATAGGTGGACATGTCTATCACAAACATCCAACATGTCTGTCCTTAGACTTCATGGCAAAAACCCTACAAACAACACAAAAAAAATAAGGACATGAACCATTCAAACATCTCTAATAGCTTGTGGATATCCCAAAGATGCATAAGTGCATGACTTGTGAAAACCAAAAAGATAAGACTAACTTGTATAACAAGCAAATAACCAAAATGATTTTATGTTTGTGTTATGTTTGACAATGACAATGATATTTGGATTCAAGTATGAGGAAATTTGTATCAATCAATTCATTAAATATCATTTGAATACAAAGACGATTTTAAGAGATTCAAGAGCATAATTATAAGCCAAATTTGTGGAAGACCTAAATCAGACCTAAGTGAACAGACATGTGAAGGCTTATTTTGAATATGATGAGCAGATCTAAGACACTAAAGGGGGCTTTGTTGCAAGAACAAGTGAATGCGATAAATTGGCATACTCTTTTTTTTTTCTAACTATTACAAGTTTTTAATTAAGTACGAGTACAACATAAAATGCATTTTTCTTACCTGACAATGCCACATCATGTACATTAACATTTTGATCTGCCACCTCGTCAACATGTTGAACACTTGGAACATGGTCCAATCCTTCAGCATGATGTTCAACATGCTCTGAAATATTCAGAAAAAGGATACATGTCAAATTCCAATTGAAGATGTTAAATTGTATTCATAATTGCATAATTAATTTCCAATAGCAAATTAATACCTCCACCACTATAATGCACATCATGGCCTTCATCAGGAGGAGGTTCTGTGGTAGGTTATGAAGGCTGCAGTAAAATGTTATGCACATTGTTATGTAGTCAATTTACGTTTAAAACTAATACCAAAAAAGAATCTTCTCAACTATTTAATTTCATTTACTTTTCATCTGTGAGATATCATTTTGTGCACTGGATTCTTGGGCAAGGCTTACAGATTCTTCACATAGGCATGCAACCATAACTTTATAGCCTTCCTTCAAGGCAATTTTTCTATCTTCATCTGTGATGTCCACATTGAAATCTGTGCCCTATGGTTTTTTCTTGATAACGTCAGTTTTCCATGTATGGTTTCATTAAACAAAACTGTTTGCAACATTATATTAAAAAAAAAAACAAAATTCATTGCTCTACTTACAAGTCGAGACTGCAGATTCATATAGCCACTAGAGCCAAGTTTGTGTTGGCCAACCTTTTCTATTCTCTCTTTTGTAGCCATGGATGTGTCGTACAATCTATGAACAATTTCAAACATCTTAGATTATGTATTTAAAAATATCAATAATTAGTGCATGATTACAATGTACTTAATACTATAATGACATACCTCTTTTTGCCCTGTGCTGCTTCATTATCTCTATCTTCACATAGCCTTTTCTCCTTTGCATCTTTTATTATTTCATTCCACTCCATTGGTGGAATCATAGGAGGACGGTCATACTTTGGGTTATCCTTAAGACCCCTTCTATATTGATCCCTCACAGTCTTTATATGCTTTGTTGCTCTTTTCAAAAGTAGGCCAGTGTCAAAAATGTTTTTCCCAAATTTCTCCTCAATGGATGCAATCAGCTGATTTTCTAATTCCCCAGCTTGTAAATTCCACCTTTTTAAAAACAAATAGATTGTTAGATCAATAACTTTAATATATTACAATAAATAGAAGAAAATAAAAATTATGTAGCAATGATATGAAACTACGTACCTTTTATGTATGGTGGGTCCAAACAGTCTCAATGTATATGAAAAAGATGTTCAAAGAAAGCATTATTACCTACAAAAACATAAAGGATTTATCAGTCCAAAATGAGTAATGTAAAAGTAAACTAAATTTATACTTTAAAAAATATCAATTTTAAAGCACCTGGAAGCTTTCGTTCTCTTAATGGAAACATAGTTTTCTTATTCAGCAACAATGTCCCTTCATACAAACCAGTACTAATCACACAAACTACTCCAGAAAATGGATCAGCTTCAGTAGTATTGTTCTCTGTTGGTCTACCTCCCTCTCTATGTCCATGTCTCTCTATGTATGGCTATATATATATATACATATATACATATGTATGTATGTATATATATATATATGTATATATATATATATATATACATACATACATATGTATATATGTATATATGTATATATACATATATATATACATATGTATGTATGTATATATACATATATACATATATACATATGTATGTATATATATATGTACATATATACATATATATATGTATATATACATATATACATATATACATATGTATGTATATATATATACATATATATGTATATATATATATATGTATGTATATATATATGTATATATATATATATATATATATATATATATATATATGTACATATATATGTACATATATATATACATACATATGTATATATGTATATATATATATGTATGTATGTATATATGTATGTATGTATGTATATATGTATGTCTGTATGTGTGGTGTGTGTATGCATGTGTTTGTGTGTATGCAAGCTTCTGTAGACATCATTTAAGCATTAATGTGCTACTTTTTTGTTCATCAACTTGTAGAAAGACATTAAAAAATATAGCACATTAAAAAATATAGCAAAACAAGGTTTTACCAGTTCTACTGGGCATAGACAATAATGTTTGCATGGTCCTTGTTGCCAACAATGCAACAGACAATAGTGGACCGCCAACCGAAAGAGGAGTCCGCAGTTCATCATGAGTTGAAGAATAGAATATTATTAGCAAAGAAATTTGCAATGGATAAAGATCAAATGGGATACTAGTGAGAAACATCAACAAAAAAAACGTAAGTGTTATAATGTTGATCAAAACAAACAAAGTGTTACTTACACGAAGGTACTGTGAAATAACCCTGACAATGTTCTACATGTGATGTCGCAATTGGAACATATGTCTATACGAGAACACATAAAATCAAAGATCATGATCCATAAGATACTATAAAATATTAATATCTATTGAACTTCTATTACTGCTTTAGTCGAATTACTGCTTACTTTCAAAGATTGGATTCTATGGTCCAATTCTATTCTCAGTGCCTCTTTCTCCTCACTTCTGTCACCCTTGATGATAATTTGAACAAGCTCATCAGTTTATCTTTGTGTAATTTTTTGGGTAATGAATACAAGGTCAGTACTAAGGCCAATGTCATGTAGATATGATGCCCGTATTTCATATTGCATTTGATCAGTGATCATTGTAGCTTTTTCCTATCAGTTGTGACATCAAATATTCATATACTTTCATCAAAATAACTCCAAAGCCATAAAGAAAAGAACATAATAATAGGATATTTGTTTCTATATTAACATTAAAATTTACAATAATTAATGTTTACCTCTACTAAAGGTGTCTGAAATGGTGCATCCATACCGCCCTGTGAAAAAAATTAGTAAGTCTTAGAAATTAGCAGCGAAATTAAAGTAATAGACTTATCAAAAAAATATTAATAATAAAGTAGATATTATATGTAAATCATTTGTCTTAAGTTAAAAATTTAGTGTAACTAATGTTTATATCTAAAACAATATTTGGCATGTTATACTTAATGTTTATATGTGCATATATGGTTTGGAAAGAAATATTTGGTCATACAAGACCCCATCATAGTTGACATTGATCGTGCCTAAAGATTTCATTGATCATCATGATCATCATCCATGTCATCATCATCATCATCATCATCACCATCATCGTACTTATCACTTTGATCATCGTTGTTGTATATGAGCAATGTTAGTATGCTAATAGAAACCAAATTTAAATAAAGCTCCTACAAACTAAACAAAATTCATAAACTTCAAGATAGACTAAGATGAGCTCTCAATTGAGAATATGAGCCATTAATGGAATCTCTCAATAAGAAGCTCTCTTGTTGAGTAGCTTTATCTAAATGGATAAGATGTATGCTCAATATGCTTCCAAAGGCTTCAATGGATGATTTTGGATTTTTGGTGTGGATAGATGGCTTTAGTATGGATTTGGCTCTCAAAATAGCATTATAACTTTACTTCATGGATTGTGTTATTTTGCAAAGGAGAAGGATCCAATTTATAGGCAAGAGGCTTGAGGGATTGAGGGCTAAGATGCAAGGATGGGAAAAAGCTCATGGAGGGCTCAGATTGCATGAGAGGAGAGCACATGGATTGTGCTTCCTTACAGCCAATCAAGGAGTGGCAGATGTCACATGGTGAGAGGATGGAGGAAAGGGGAAGGATGAGTCAACAAAGGAGGCTCAAGGGATAAAATCTTCATAAAGACCCTCATAATGACTTGTAAGAGCAATAAAAGGGCTTGGAAGAGTCATTTATGGCCTAGTGGGCTTCATAAAGTTTTATGGTTGAGATATTTTGAGAGAGATGAGAGAAATTTCGACTTGGGCTTGATTGGGAGGGTCTTAAGCTTGCTTAGGCTTGTGCAAATGATTAGAGGATGGATTAGGATGATTTAGGATTAGCTTAGGGATAGGCAAGTGGATGGCATTTAATGAGGGTGGGTGAAGGAGGAGATATTTGTTAACTTTGGCTTGGGTTAGGAAGTTTTAACTCATGTTTAGGGAATGTGACAAGGTTAGGAGGGGATTGGGATTAGTTTTAAAGACATCTTCTAGAAGAGTCTAGACTTTGGATGAGGATAAAGACTTTCTAGAATAGTCTAGAATTTCCTAGGATGAGGATGAAGACTTTCTAGAAGAGTCTAGAACTTCTTAAGATGAGGATAAATTAGATTTTTAGGAAATAAATAATGTTTTATTTATTTCAAGGGTTTGGGTTGAGGAGATATTTATTGAAATTTTTTTAATAAATATGAGGCTTAATATTTAATCTTAATTAAATATTTTGAGTTGAGATTAGGGGTAGGAAATGATGGAATTAGCCTTTAATTAAAATTAAAGAAGGATTAGAAGATTTTGGAAGAGGTTAGTGGTCTTAAGGAAATTGGCCAAGTTTTGGGCAAAAAATAAATTTTTTATTTATTTTGGATTTTTTGGTCAATTTATTAATTAAATAATTAATAAATAAGGAAATAATGTTTAAATAAGATTTAAACATTTTTGGGAGGGATTCCTTAATTAAATATTTTTAATTAAGATAAAGGGATTTAATGGCATAAAAATTAATTAATTAATTAATTAAATAATTAATTAATAAATGATGATGTCATCAGGACTTTTTCAAAAAATAAAAATACTTTATTTTCTAAAGGATTTTAGGTGTCTACATCTTGCCCCTCTTTGATGTGATGCGGCAAGTGGCATGGCATCAAAGATAAGAAAATAAGATGCCCAAGGCTAGAGCAGAAGAGGAGAGAATGGACTGTGAGATGCCCCCTCAAGAAGGCAGCGGGGAGAGAAAGCGAGGCTCAATGGCTTCTTGAAAAGTACAAGAATCTCGGATGAGCAAGGAAACTCAGATTGGAAAAGAGAAGGGGCTGAATTAGCTCAAACTCTCACTATGGGAGAATGATAAAGGAGAATCAGATGCACAAGAGGAAGCAAGCTTAGGACTTTAGGGAAGGTGGAGGATGAAGGAGCGGAGTGCTATAAAAAAGAATCCAGGATAGGGAGATGGACGAGGGGATTAAAAAGCTGATGTAATAGGATTTCAAAGAGTCAGATTGGCAGAAGATGGGTTTCGGAGATCCCTAGGACTAGGATTGTGGATCTCAAAAGATGAGGCTTGGTGGATTGATTTGGATTGGTGGATCCCTAAGACTAGGATTGTGGATTCCTAAAGCTAAAGGTGAGGAGTGATTCAAAGAGATACTAATGCATAAGCTGGGGTAGGAGAGACAGATGCTGGATATGGATGGGGGATAATGGAGATGAAGGAAAACCATTGAAGCATTTTGAGCAGGGGGATACTTCAAAGAGAAGTACCACCATGTAGTTGAGCACTAGATTTGCTATAGGATTGTTGGTTAATTGCCAAGGTTACCAAGAAAATCAAGGCCTTTTCACCAACTATCTAGAGGACTGACGAACTGACTCAAAAGGAACATGCAAGGATTGCCCTAGTATCACACATGAATCTTAGAGGAAGCAGTGTGGAAACGACACTGGGTAACCCACAAGCAGAAAAGAAAAACAAACAAAAGACTTGATCAAGACCTTACGCTCAGATTGCCCCATTTGTAGGATACCATGATATGGAAGATCGTGGAAACCTTGAGGAGGAAACAAAAAGATTGCTTGGAAAAGATATTTCAAGACCCAACAAGGAAGAGTCCAAATCAAAAGAAAGTGAAAATCCAAAAGAGAACCGTTTGCCAACGAGATGGGTAGGATGAGGTACTAATGGACCAAGATCAGACATGAGGAAAGCTATATCCTGCAAGCACCTATCAAAGAGCACCTAAGCTGGTGGATTTGGATGAGTGATGCATCTGGAAAGTTGAACTAAGAAAGATAACACTTTGGTGACAGGAAATCTAGCTAAAGGATGCATTGGAGTAGCTAACCAAGATGTGCGATGTGTGCAAGATGTTGATCAAGGAGGAACTGACACAAAAGCTAGATAGATACAATGGTACTAAGCTAAAGAGGATGTACAAGTTGAAAAACCAAGATATTTACAAGCTAAAGCTGACCAAGATAGTTACAAGCAGGCAAAAGCTCAGGATGATAGGATAGCGGGATGGTTCAATTTTGTGTAAGATGCAAAAGCTAAGGATGAGGTGATAGCGTAAGATATGGATTTGGAAGGATGCATCCAATGATGATGATAGATATGTGACCAAGGATGGGGACAATGCTAAGGTTGGTGGTAGCTGAGCTGATAGACAGTGCTAGAGTGAATGGCTAATGAGAGGATGACATTGGATTTGCATGAGGATAGCCTAGAGTGAGGTACCAATGACAAGGGAGGATGGACAAGACAAGATCTCCAAGGAATATAGTGCCCCTAGTTAGAAGATGACATGCAGAAGGAGGTCTTATGATGGATGTGATAGGATTGAAGCTAGGATGGAAAAGCTCAAGGCGCTAGGGAGATGGATGATAGCTAGGATGATGGGGTGAGGTTGCAGAAGATAAGTGGATAGTGATAGATAAAAGCTGGAGGATGAAAGATAGGTGGATAGTGATAGATAAAATCTGGAGGATGAAAGATAGGTGGATAAATTGGAAAATGGAGGTGGATGGCAAGATGTGACCAAAAGCATGAGGATGATAGGCCAAGCTGGGGATGGCTAGATTACGCATGACGCTTGTTTGCCAAGTTTTCATCATGGTACTTGTCCAAGGCGCTTGAATTGCCAAGTTTTCACCAGTGGACGCTTTATTTTTCTTTATATATATATACATATATATATATATATATATATATATTTGACTTTTTGACTTTGGACTTAGCTGGAATGATTTTGGCTTTCTTCAGCTATTTTTGGCTTTTTTGGGATTTTTCACTGGCTGTTGGAATGTTCAATTTTGTTGCTAGTTGTTTGTACACAGGATGTGTGATTTATGCAATAGATTGGATTAGATGGGATTGATGGTAGGAGATGGAGGGATGAAAAGGTTGGAAAGGAGCATGATATGGGGATGCTTGCAAGAGCAACATTGGCACATGTTGGGACGGGTGTGAAAAGAGCATATGGGGGAATAGATGGTAGATGCGGGCATGATGGAGGATTTGTGGAAGCGTGCTTGGGGATCTAGGCACCCAAGATGGAGTTAGGAGATGGGGGACATGAGTCACTAGATGGGGAATTAGCAATGGTGGGTGCCATTATGCATTGGGTTTCAACTTTTTTCTTGGGGATCCACATGGTTTTTTATTTTCTTTTCATAGGCTTTTGCATTGTTTTGCATTCTTTGATTGGATTTTGCCTTTTTGGAGTATGTCTTTTAGAATAGACATATGCTTGCCTAGGATGTGGATTTTTAGCTTTATGCATTTTGAAGTTGGCATTCACATTGCTGTGGTAAGCTTTGGGAAGATGGTTAGGAGAAGCTTTGTGAGATGGAGAGGATATGAAAGAGCATGTAGGGGGATGATGATGGATGATGTGCCCTGATATGTGCCTTTGTTGATCTTGCATAGAAATGGATAGAATAGGATTTTTATGATGGCTGATAGGAGGATGGAGGATGGTAGATTTTGGGACATAGGGACCCAAAATGGATTTAGCAGATGAAGGGGGGATATGGTAGGTTATTTTGGGTTGCAAAGATGGTGGAGGGGGGATGACATAAGATTTCTTGAAGGAGTGATGGGAGGCTGGCATGGTGGGCTTGGAGATAGGCTTGGTTTGGGGGTGTGGTGTACCAACACCTTTAGATGGTGAGCCTTTGGATACATATCCAAGACCATGAAATCCTATATTTTTTTGTGCAATAATAGGCTCTCTGATTCCTTACTCTTGTGGTCCTAAACCTTGACCTTGATAATGCCATCGATTGAGCATTTGAACAAGCTGAGGAAACTTTTTGCTTGCAGAAAATGGTAGAAGTGATTTATTAGGTGTATTGCAATGGGGAGATACTGTTCTTAATTCTTCTGCTAAGAGAGGGCCACTGTGGATGAATGTAAGTGAACCAAGAGGGTAGATTATAGATGGTGGAATAGCTTGGATAGGTGGTAAGATGGAAGCATGGAGCAGAGGAGATGGAAGGATAGGATCTTGATGTAGCTGGTGGGATGACAAGATATCTTGTAGTGGAGGAGATATGGCTCAAGGTTTTGGAGATGGAGGAGATGGTGACTGCACTATGGATGGAAGACATGGTACGATGATATCTTCATTTATGCTTTGGGGGATGTCAACATGCTTTTGGGCAGGATCTTGATAGGATTGGTTTGGAGTGGATGGTGTGATAGGAGGTGAAGGGATGAATTCTTCAAAGGCAGCGGATGGATAGATGGGAGATTCAGTAGTGGAGATGGGTGAGTAGAAGATGGATGCATAAGGGTCATTACAAGAGATTTGAGAAATGCTTGGAGGTGATGTGGATAGGATTTGGAGGGATTTGACAGGTGGTGGGATTTTGATGCTTGCGGGAAGTGGAAGGATTTTAAGTAATTTGATGGATGGTATGGGGATGATAGCTATGGGAGATGGAGGTGATATTATAGATGGGGAAGCTTCATCACTGACTACTTCACATGGTTGGATTAGATGACATGGCTTATCGACTGTTGGAGGCAACTTTTCTTGTATTTCCTCTAGGAGATTCCTTGGAGACTCGTGTGTCGAAGGTGGAGGTGGATTGATAGGAATAGCTAGTGTGATGGGGGTGGAAGATTGGAAGCTTGGTTGATGGGGTGATGGAGGGGAAGCTAGAATATCAGATGGCATGACTAGATAGTTTGGAATAACTCTTGGATTTTGGGGGATGCTTGGGGGAATGTTTCTAAGGCTTTCAATATACCTGTCATAGTCAACAAGATTTTCATCATCATTGGAATAGGAGGTGGCGGGAGCAAGGACAATGCGACCAAACACATCATGATAGGATTGGTAATTCATGCTTTGATGATGAGTTTGATGGGGATGGGGTCTTGCGTATGGATGAACATGGAAGCTCATGGTTGGATTTGGGTTAAGCACAGATTTTGGATTGGCTGATGAAAGATTTCCTAGGGAGAGTCAAAGTTGCATGATAGACCTAAGGAGGATTGGCTGGAGATTTTTGGCTTTCCTGTGGATGGAAGACTTCAAGGGCATGCTGTCAAAAAGTGAGAGTTTTGCTTTCCTATGCGCTGGATTGGTGGAGATTGTGTCAACCTAAGAATAGACTAATGATCCTATGGGCATGACACGAGATTGATCACTTGTGGATCCCAACCTTTAGCTCAAGGTGATGAGGGATAACAGGTGACAAAGCTAGATTACCCTAGACAAAGCTCTATCAAAAGGATAACCGTGGTGAGGCTAGTTGATTGGTCGGATTGATTGGATAACAAATTCTAGCAGAATGACAACAACTCTCTAAAGGCTTGGGTGTGATTTTGGATTGGGTTGCTAGCTAGCTGGGGGGATGATTTGGATGGACTTTGGATTTCGGATTGTTCTAAGGCAAAGAACTAGATAGATTTGGTTGCAACGAGGGACCTTGGATGATTTTCTGATAAGGCAGTGACTACGCTAAGTATGCCTTGAGCTGGGAGATTTCTACTTTTTTGGGATTTTGACCAAAATTGGCAAACATTCAAAAGCTATGAACAAACAAGTAGACAAAAGTTTTCAGCAAGCACGTCAAACACACCAACATCCTAGGAAGCTTTCTACAAGGATGAAATTTGGTTTAGCTAGGGAGTCCTCGATATACACAAGGTACGTGAGGCCCAAATCCATAGATGAAACCAAATAGATGTCACATAGCCGAGAGGAGCGGTAACCCACTTCTCCTCTTTCACTTCTCAAGGGTATAAAGTTCCTTGAGGCTTAGCCTGAGTGACAAAATTTTGATCCCGAGAGAGGTGTCTTTGGATTCACCTCCCGATCTTTATACTTCGCCGAAACGCTGGAGTTGAGGTCATCCCAAGGGGTGATGAAATCCCCAAGCAGGCATCCTAAAAAGCTAAGACAAGATTTTGGATCCTAATCTTATGCACCCAAGATGGCCTCGAAAGACGACAAGGGGAGAGAAGACTTGGATGATCTTGGGCTAAAAAACATGCTTGTCCTTTTACCAACTGACGCTTAAGTTTTCTGATCTAGACTTTGCAAGCACTCATGTTTAAGATACAATGTTTATTCCAACTTTGAAGCGTCAACAAAAATAAAATTGATCGAAGAATGCAAACAAGAAGAAGAGTTAGGGTCAACAAGAAGGTAAACCCGTGCGCCTGGAGGCCCTCCACGTCAAGTATCGATTGATTTTTCTTTAAGGCATTCAAGATTGAGTGTGAGTTTATTTTAATCCTAAAACAAAGGTGTGTGAGATTTGATTTCAAGCGCGCGCCCGGAGGCCCTCCACGTCAAAATTTGTCCAATTTTTATGCCCAAATGAAGTGTGAGCGAGATTAATGCGCATTCAAGGAATTTTCTAACTTAAAAAAACCACTAAAGACCCAAGTGAGTGGAGTTTGATTTGTGTGGAGCACTTAACACCCTCTTAGGTAGACCCATCCCCATAGATGGTGCTGAGATTGCAACCAATGGTTAAATTGATGGGTGATTAAAGAGGGTGAGTCCAACTACAAACTTACTCAAAGCGTCTTTATTAGTTTTTATAACTTAGAAGATTTCAAAAATGTGGATTCTTTTTATGCCCAAAAAGATGATTATTTGATCTATGACATTCAAGATTGGATTTTTTGTTTTAATCATGCATTCATAAAAAAACAAACTTTGATTTTAATCCATGGCACTCAAGAGTGATTTTAGCAACATGCATTCAAAGACAAGTGATTAAACATTCAAGTTTTTTCCTTTGAGCATTCAAGATTGAGATTTTGTGTGTTGTTTTAAGAACTTTGAAGTGCTTTGTTTTAACCTTAGATCATTCAAGATTGTTTTTGGACTCAAAAGTGAAAATGACTCTTTGGACTTTGCTTTTCATTCAAGATTTTGTGTTCTAGTTTTCATGTTTTAAGCCCAAAAATGATATTATTAGATTGTTTTGATGCATGAAAAACTTAAGAAACATTCAAGATTTTGCAACAAGACATTTGTTTGGAACAAATAACAAAACTTTTAGGAAAATTTGGCAACCATTTAGGACTCTTATTTTTCATGAGATTTTTAAAAGAACTTTAAAATATTTGCAAATGAGGTTCATTTTATCCTTGATTGATGCTTTGAGTTTGATTTAGATTTTAGTGTGCACTTAGTGTTGATTTTGAACCTTTTGAAATGGAAACTTGAAGTTCTTTTTAAATTCCCAAAAATGAAGTGTTCCTAACTTTGCATGAATGAATCTAAAACCTTGATGTTGCAAGGATGCAAATGATTAGATTGGTTTAGTTTCACTTGTTAAAAGATTTTTTTTTTTTGTTGCCAATTTTTAGTTTTTAATGGATTTAAGTATGATTTGGGGGTTCATTTTAAGCACTAAAAAGAAGTGTGTATGATTTTGCTTCCTAAAAAAAAATGACCAAGATCTACCACAAGAAGAAGAAGAAGAATTAGATGGAATAAGAAGAATATAGACAAGAAGAGGAAAAGGAATTCCAAGTGCTTTGTCCACCTATAAGCTTGAAAAATCTGCAAACACTATGAGATTGACTATGAGTTCCTTTGTCTTCTTCATGCTCATGTGGACCTACAAAACCAATTTATAAAATCCTACCAATCACAAAAACAAGTAAAATTAGCCAAAATCAGCAAATGACATACAAAACTTGACTAAAAAAGCTAATGAAGATGACCCATGCGGGGTCCCATCGGGCGTGCCAAAATGTATATGAGCAATGTTAGTATGCTAATAGAAACTAAATTTAAATAAAGCTTCTACAAACTAAACAAAATTCATAAACTTCAAGATAGACTAAGATGAGCTCTCAATTGAGAATATGAGCCATTAATGGACTCTCTCAATAAGAAGCTCTCTTGTTGAGTAGCTTTATCTAAATGGATAAGATGTATGCTCAATATGCTTCCAAAGGCTTCAATGGATGATTGTGGATTTTTGGTGTGGATAGATGGCTTTAGTATGGATTTGGCTCTCAAAATAGCACTATAACTTTACTTCATGGATTGTGTTATTTTGCAAAGGGGAAGGATCCAATTTATAGGCAAGAGGCTTGAGGGATTGAGGGCTAAGATGCAAGGATGGGAAAAAGCTCATGGAGGGCTCAGATTGCATGAGAGGAGAGCACATGGATTGTGCTTCCTTACAGCCAATCAAGGAGTGGCACATGTCACATGGTGAGAGGATGGAGGAAAGGGGATTGATGAGTCAAAAAAGGAGGCTCAAGGGATAAAATCTTCATAAAGACCCTCATAATGACTTGTAAGAGCAATAAAAGGGCTTGGAAGAGTCATTTATGGCCTAGTGGGCTTCATAAAGTTTTATGGTTGAGATATTTTGAGAGAGATGAGAGAAATTTCGACTTGGGCTTGATTAGGAGGGTCTTAAGCTTGCTTAGGCTTGTGCAAATTATTAGAGGATGGATTAGGATGGTTTAGGATTAGCTTAGGGATAGGCAAGTGGATGTCATTTAATGAGGGTGGGTGAAGGAGGAGATATTTGTTAACTTTGGCTTGGGTTAGGAAGTTTTAACTCATGTTTAGGGAATGTGACAAGGTTAGGAGGGGATTAGGATTAGTTTTAAAGACATCTTCTAGAAGAGTCTAGACTTTGGATGAGGATAAAGACTTTCTAGAATAGTCTAGAATTTCCTAGGATGAGGATGAAGACTTTTTAGAAGAGTCTAGAACTTCTTAGGATGAGGATAAATTAGATTTTTAGGAAATAAATAAAGTTTTATTTATTTCAAGGGTTTGGGTTGAGGAGATATTTATTAAAACTTTTTTAATAAATATGAGGATTAATATTTAATCTTAATTAAATATTTTGAGTTGAGATTAGGGGTAGGAAATGATGGAATTAGCCTTTAATTAAAATTAAAGAAGGATTAGAAGATTTTGGAAGAGGTTAGTGGTCTTAAGGAAATTGGCCAAGTTTTGGGCAAAAAATAAATTTTTTATTTATTTTGGATTTTTTGGTCAATTTATTAATTAAATAATTAATAAATAAGGAAATAATGTTTAAATAAGATTTAAACATTTTTGGGAGGGATTCCTTAATTAAATATTTTTAATTAAGATAAAGGGATTTAATGGCATAAAAATTAATTAATTAATTAATTAAATAATTAATTAATAAATGATGATGTCATCAGGACTTTTTCAGAAAATAAAAATACTTTATTTTCTAAAAGATTTTAGGTGTCTACAGTTGTCACCACCACCATCTTCATCACCATCATCATTCGCTTGATCACTATCATCATCATGACCATCATCGCCATGATCATCACCATCTTTGTCACCATGATCATGATCGTCATCAGCATCATCATCATCATTATCACCATTATCGTTAGCATGACCAAAATCATGACCATCTTCTTCTTCTTCATCACTGGGTAACTGTTGTTCCTGATAATCATTTACTTCTTCTTGTGCTTCTTCAATATCTTCTTCTTCGATTACATTATACTTTACTGGCTTTCCTCTTGGGTCATGTCTAACAACAAATGACCAACCTAGTTTCTCTGGAACAACAAAGTAAAACACTTGCTCGCATTGACTTGGAAGAACATAGGGCTCATCTCCAACCGGGTCAAATGACCTTGTATTAATCATAGTAAATCCACTGTCGTGTTCAATAATAGTCCTATCGGGATCATTTCGATTTAGTCGTAACCTAAACCATTTGATGACAAATAGAACTATTTTGAATGAATTAAAGTTGCACTCAAGTATATCATCCAAAATGCCATAGTATCAATTTTTAGATTGTTGAGGATGTATGTCAGTTCTAGATGAAATATTGGTGACTGCAAAGACAACACTTATCTCAGAATCACATGTTTTCTTCGTTTCATCTAACTTTTTTGTGTGGAATTTATAGCCATGGTAGTACATAGCTTTGTGCTATTTGACCTGCAATTATTCAAACATGTCAAAAATCTTCTCATTGATCTGTGAGTTGATATTAAACTTATGTCTCATGATTAGTAATCTTATGCATACCTTTGTATCTCTTAATCCATATATTAGATCAAGTACCATTGGCATAACATTGGGATCTCCATTACGATGAGTTTCTTTAACCAACGATGCAACACCATCCCATGTTAATGAGTGACCATTTTCTTGAGAGTGTTCAATCCACATTGTCATCCAATCAAGATTGTTTGCAATATACAAGTGTAGTGCATCCCACTCATGAAAAACTATAAAGAAGCTAATTACACCAGTTAGAAACAACTTAGATATATTGATGATGGATACGAATTGTTAAATTACAAAAAAAAACTTATAATTACCTCTCACCCTCCTCAATCTACCTTTCCCCATCAGGTACTCCCCTTTGAATTAGTCATTACTGTTGGGATCCCAAATGCGATCTAGATGGATATCTGCTGCAAACTTTGGAAGATATTCACTGATATACACCATGGTCTGGTATATCATATATCCCTCTATCATAGAACCCTCAGGATGTGCTCTTTGTTGAACCAAGCCCTTCATAAATTTCAAATGCCTCTCAACCATCCACATTGATCTAGCTTGTACAGGTCTACACAATTCAATCTGCTCAACTTGATGTATGAGGTAGTGTTCTTGAGCATTGAAAAACGTTGGAGGTAAACACTTTTGCATTTCACACATAAGCTGTGGAATTTTTCTCTTCCAATATTTTATATCTTTTTTATCAATTTCTTTAGATGATAACCACCTAAATTAGATTCAAAAGGCAAAAACACATAGAGGAGATTTCAAATAAAATTATACAATAGATTTCAGATAAAAAGCTACAAATCTAAGAAAAAACACTCTTCTAACCTCATGTATTTTCCAAGATCATATATAAATTGTTTAATATTGTTATCAAATAGTTGTGAAAGGGATAGAGGTAGGATGAACTACAATCATTAAAAAATGACCATTTCAATATATTATTAAATAATACAACTGGTACTACATTCAATCTTACAAATATACTGTAAATAGAAAACATGACTTACCTTGAGGAAGGTATGCCAATCATGTGTCTTCAACCCTGGCCCAAAATCACCTTTCTTTGATAGAAGGGTGCTTATATTTGTAGCAAATCCTGTTGGAATTTTTTTTTTTTTTTATGACTTCTTTTAATGCATCACTTTGTTGCTCCGTTAATAACCAAGGAAGGGCACTTGTATTTATGCGATCTCCATTCATATTTGATTAAATGAAAACTTTTAGTGCATGATTAGATTCATGAATGTCAGTACAAATTTTAGCAATTTGTTCTCTATCATGCCTTCCATCCAACATTTTCCATAGTGTCTCTGTTACATTGTTTCCAATATGCATAGCATCAAACAAATGCATGATTTGGAGATCCTTGTAGTATGGTAACCTACTAAATTGATTAGGATAACTTTTCATTCCTCTAGGAAGTTGGTCATTGATGCCTTGACAACCTTCATGAGCATCAGTTACAACATTAGTAAATATAAGACAATATCAAAATACAAATTGTAAACTTTGAACGACAAATTGGACATTACCTCGACGATTTAGTCAATCATATTCTAACTTCCATAAATGAGGTGTCATTCTTCGTGGTATTGATGATGTCTCTTCTTTCCCATTGAAAAGATATTTTTTGGAAATTCGACACCTATGATTATTGTAGAGAAAGTTTCTAAACTCATCAAACACTTGCTTTCCTAAACTTCTCAAATGATGACATTTCATCTTCGGACCACAAACTAGACATGCAAATTTTCCCTTTGTTTGAAGACCTAAAAGATCATGTATAATTGGATCATGTACAATTATCATGCACAACTTAAGCATTTGATAGTAATGTGTAAGCACTATAACAGACCAAAAATATGTGATCTTAACAATATAACATATCGCAAAAATGAGTTAGCCCAGGGGCATCATGTATTGTCCATACAAACATTGCATGGAATTGAAATTGTCGATTTCCTATCGGTCTAGAGATTTCATACATAGTGATGCCATTCCATAACTTTAACAACTCATCAATTAGGGGCTCAATATACATGTTCATATCTTTAACTTGGTATTTACCTAGCAATTGAATGAACATAAACACTATGTAATTATTATAACCATTTTCATGCACTATTTATAAATTAATTTAGATAACTATAAAAAAAATAGCTGGCGCAATCATTAACAACATTATGTGCTCCCTCTTTATGGACATCCAAGGAGGAATGTTATTGTTAATAACAAAAATAGGCCATACAAAGTAAACAAATCTCATATCTCCATATGGATTGACACCATCCACCGCCAATGAAAGTTTCAGATTATGAGGTTCTTCTTTAAAGTGTGACCATGTTTCTTCTATCTCTTTAAATGCAAAACAATTGGTAGGCATTCACATAATATCATCCTAACTTCTATTGCGTGCATGGTAGTCCATAAATTGTGCCAAGTTAGCACACTTGAATAACTATTCCAGACGTGGAATAATGGGAATGTACCAAAAAACCTTGTGAGGCACTTTTTTTGTTATTTGATCTGACCGATATCTACTAACATGACAATCAGGACATTCTATTGCAAATTCATGTTGTTTATGATATAAAATGTAATGATTGGGACATGCATGTATTGTTTGATACTTCATTCCAATCTGATCCATAATGTTAGATAATTATCGGTATGAATGAGGCAAAATGTTTGATGGTGGTAACAAAAACTCAATAATCAACCTACAACAACAAATATGCATTGTTAATATAATGAATAGTAATTGTATGCTAACCTTGAAGATGACAAAACTGAGATACCTTAGCATATGTGACATTGCTACATTGGATATGCTATTCATAACCTTTAAGTTCACCAACAACACTATAGCTGACAGTAGAGTTGTTTGGGAGCCTAGGTATAAGGGCTCATCTGCCTTCTCAAGTAAAGGTATATCAAGACTATCTTCCTCATTATTATCAAATTCTCTAGTACCATCATTGTGAGCCTCTTCATCACTTGCCCCAATACCATCTTCTTCAATCATGTCCTCTAGCACATTATCATCTTCTTCCATGGGAGTGTTATCCTCAACTTGGATATTCACACCTCCATGTTCCTCCAATAGGAAATCCACATTCAGCAATGGATGAGAATTGTGGCCCCCTTCAACATGACCATATTGCCTACAATTACTCTGGGCTGTTGTGATTAGAATTCTTTGATTCTTTAAACCCTTACACTTTTTGCAAGGACAATAACATTTATCAGGTTTTCATCGGAATTGAGCCCACAATGCAGCCATTGTCTCATTATTTTCTTCTAGATTCATATTGTCAGGCATGGTCTTTCTTCATAGGAAAATATACCTACAAATAAATTAGACATGTTATGATTAATGCTTATATCTACACATATGGTTTTTGTTAAATAATGTTTTCAAATGTAACTAAAATGATTACAAACATATCAAAAAGGACCTTCACAGGGTCTTATTACATCAACAATTCTAACATAGTCATGTTGGTTATCTTGAGACCTTAATATCTTCTCATGCCTTCAACCTTGACTTTGATGCTCCTACATCATTCTCCCAAGGATCAAGGAAAGTTGGATCATCATGGAATTGAGTAGGTAGACCTTCTAGGAAGTTGCAATACTTCAACCTTGTAAGTATCACGTCAATGCAATGGGTACTAAAAAAACAATTTAAGTTGATGAGAAATAGTTGTTATGAATTCAAATTGTAAGCGTCACCTCAATGCATTGGTTATTAAACAAACAATTCAAGTTGATGAGTATGGGTTTATATGAACCACAACTCATGAAATATGCATTAAGTCCATACCTGCTATTTAGAATGAGTATGGGTTTTTTTTCTAAGGACATACCTATAGTTTATAGTTAGTAAGTTTCTATATCCTGTAACAAATTTGAAGCAATGAGCCAAAGTCACACAGTTGAAGATGATCATTATCCCCTCAAAGCACCATCATTTGATAAATTGTTGCATTGAAATATGATCTAGAAAGGGCCTTTGCACATAGTATGTTGGCACTATTTGGAAATCATCGATCATGTGGTTATTGCAAAGAGGCTAAGGACCAAACATGGAATCATGGAGATAGTGCACGGATGTACAAGGAAAATTTGTTGCTCTTTAGCTACTAATATTGCTTTGTGCTTGTCAATTAAAACATTATTTTTAAACTTGATCTTAATACTTTTTATAATCAATGGCTTTCTTTCCAATGTCTATCTCTCGACTCAACACATTTTTTCATTTTTCTTTCCTTCTAGCTTCATCATAAATACTTGGTTCACAAGCACTTATTGTGTTCTTCTTTCCACTTATTGTGTACTAAAGACTAATCCATTATCTATCACTATCCTATCCCTCATCCATTTACCCACCATCCCATAAGACACACTTCCTTGTTCCCTTGGTGTTCCAACCAAATATCCAAAATCTGATGAAGCTTGTAAATACCTCCTGTATAGCTTGTAAATCTTGTACCAAAGCTTGTATTATACCTTGTAAATCTTGTACCATACCTTGTCTATCTGAATCTTGTCCAAGGTTTGTACCATATTCCAGCCTATAAATAATCTTGTATCCTAGCTTGTATACTATCATGTGCACACACAAAACCCCATTTTCACTTAATCTTTTCGCAAACCATCTACCTATCCACCTATCACCTATTATAGACATCCCATCCTTCACAAACATTTCCATCTCACAAAAACCAAAACATGAAAAAACTTGTACATTTGTAACATATCTTGGTCCATCAGCTTGTACATCCTCTTTAGCTTAGTACCATTGTATCTATCCAGCGTTCGTGTCAGTTCGTCCTTGATCAGCATCTTGCACCCATCACACATCTTGGTTAGCTATTCCAACGCATCCTTTAGCTAGATTTCCTGTCACCAAAGTGTTATCTTTCTTAGTTCAACTTGCCAGACGCATCACTCATCCAAATCCACCAGCTTAGGTGCTCTCCGATAGGTCCTTGCAGGATATAGCTTTCCTCATGTTTGATCTTGGTCTGTTAGTACCTCGTCCTACCCATCTCATTGGCAAACGGTTCTCTTTTGGATTTTCACTTTCTTTTGATTTGGGATCTTCCCTTTTGGGTCTTGAAGTATCTTTTCCAAGCAATCTCATTGTTCCCTCCTCAAGGTTGCCACAATCTTCCATATGATGGTATGCTGCGAATGGGGCAATTAGAGCGTAAGGTCTTGATCAGGTCTTTCGTTTGTTTTTCTTTTCTGCTTGTGGGTTCTCCAATGTCGTTTCCACGCTGCTTCCTCTAGGATTCATGTGTGATGTTGGGGCAATCCTTGCATGTCTGTTTTGAGTTAGTTTGTCAATCCTTTGGATGGTTGGTGAAAAGGCCTTGATGTTCTTGGTAACCTTGGAAATTAACCAACAGTCCTATAGCAAATCTAGTGCTCAACTACATGGTGGTACTTCTCTTTGAAGTATCCCCCCGCTCAAAAAGCTTCAATGGTTTTCCTTCATCTCCATTATCCCCCATCCATATCCAGCATCCGTCTCTCCTACCCCAGCTTATGCATCAGTATCTCTTTGAATCACTCATCACTCTTAGCTTTAGGGATCCACAATCCTAGTCTTAGGGATCCACCAATCCAAATCAATCCACCAAGCCTCATCTTTCGAGATCCACAATCCTAGTCCTAGGGATCTCCGAAAACCCATCTTCCACCAATCTGACTCTTTGAAATCCTGTTGCATTAGCTTTATAATCCCCTCATCCATTTCCCTATCCTGGATTCCTTTTTATAGCTCTCTGCTCCTTCATCCTCCACCTTCCCTAAAGTCTTAATCTTGCTTCCTCTTGTGCATCTAATTCTCCTTTATCATTCTCCCATAGTGAGAGTTTGAGCTAATTTAGCCCCTTCTCTTGGCCAATCTGAGTTTCCTTGCTCATCCGAGATTCTTGTACATTTCAAGAAGCCATCGAGCCTCACTTTCTCTCCCCGCTGCCTTCTTGAGGGGGCATCTCACAGTCCATTCTCTCCTCTTCTGCTCTAGCCTTGGGCATCTTATTTTCTTATCTTTGATGCCATGCCACTTGCGGCATCACATCAAAGAGGGGCAAAATGTAGACACCTAAAAACCTTTAGAAAATAGAGTATTTTTATTTTCTGAAAAAGTCCTGATGACATCATCATTTATTAATTAATTAATTATTTAATTAATTAATTAATTTTTATGCCATTAAATCCCTTTATCTTAATTAAAAATATTTAATTAAGGAATCCCTCCCAAAAATGTTTAAATCTTATTTAAACATTATTTTCTTATTTATTAATTATTTAATTAATAAATTGACCAAAAAACCCAAAATAAATAAAAAAATTATTTTTTTCCCAAAACTTGGCCAATTTCCTTATGACCAATAACCTCTTCCAAAATCTTCTAATCCTTCTTTAATTTTGATTAAAGGCTAATCTCATCATTTCCTACCCCTAACCCCAACTCAAAATATTTAATTAAAATTAAATATTAATCCTCATGTTTATTAAAAAAGTTTTAATAAATATCTCCTCAACCCAAACCCTTGAAATAAATAAAACTTTATTTATTTCCTAAAAATCTAATTTATCCTCACCCTAAGAAGTTCTAGACTCTTCTAGAAAGTCTTCATCTTCATCCTAGGAAATTCTAGACTATTCTAGAAAGTCTTTATCCTCATCCAAAATCTAGACTCTTCTAGAAGATGTCTTTAAACCTAATCCTAATCCCCTCCTAACCTTGTCACATTCCCTAAACATGGGTTAAAACTTACTAACCCAAGCCAAAGTTAACAAATATCTCTTCCTTCACCCACCCTCATTAAATGCCATCCACTTGCCTATCCTTAAGCTAATCTTAAACCATCCTAATCCATCCTCTAATCATTTGCACAAGCCTAAGCAAGCTTATAACCTTCCTAATCAAGCCCAAGTCGAAATTTCTCTCATCACCCTCAAAATATCTCAACCATAAAACTTTATGAAGTCCACTAGGCCATAAATGACTCTTCCAAGCCCTTTTATTGCTCTTACAAGCCATTATGAGGGTCTTTATGAAGATTTTATCCCTTGAGCCTCCTTTGTTGACTCATCCTTCCCCTTTCCTCCATCCTCTCACCATGTGACATGTGTCACTCCTTGATTGGCTATAAGGAAGCACAATCCATGTGCTCTCCTCTCATGCAATCTAAGCCCTCCATGAGCTTTTTTCCATCCTTGCATCTTAGCCCTCAATCCCTCAAGCCTCTTGCCTATAAATTGGATCCTTCACCTTTGAAAAATAACACAATCCATGAAGTAAAGTTATAATGCTATTTTGAGAGCCAAATCCATACTAAAGCCATCTATCCACACCAAAAATCCACAATCATCCATTGAAGCCTTTGGAAGCATATTGAGCATACATCCTATCCATTTAGATAAAGCTACTCAACAAGAGAGCTTCTTATTGAGAGAGTCCATTAATGGCTCATATTCTCAATTGAGAGCTCATCTTAGTCTATCTTGAAGTTTATGAATTTTGTTTAGTTTGTAGAAGCTTTATTTAAATTTGGTTTCTATTAGCATACTAACATTGCTCATATACATTTTGGCACGCCCGGTGGGACCCCGCATGGGTCATGTTCATTAGCTTTTTTAGTCAAGTTTTGTATGTTATTTTCTGATTTTGGCTAATTTTTCTTGTTTTTGTGATTGGTAGGATTGTATAAAAATGTTTTGTAGGTCCACATGAGGATGAAGAAGACAAAGGAACTCATAATCTATCTCATAGTGTTTGCAGATTTTTCAAGCTTATAGGTGGACAAAGAACTTGAAATTCTTCTTCCTCTTTTTGTCTATATTCTTCTTATTCCATCTACTTCTTCTTCTTCTTCTTGTGGGAGATCTTGGCCATTTTTTTTTAAGGAAGCAAAATCATACACACTTCTTTTTAGTGCTTAAAATGAACCCCCAAATCATACTTAAATCCATTGAAAAATTTAAAATTTGCAAGAAAGAAAAAATCTTTTAACAAGTAAAACTAAACCAATCTAATCATTTGCATCCTTGTAACATCAAGGTTTTAGATGCATTCATGAAAAATTAGGAACACTTCATTTTTGGAAATTTAAAAAGAACTTCAAGTTTCTATTTCAAAAGGTTCAAAATCAACACTAAGTGCACACTAAAGTTCTTTTAAAAAATCTCATGAAAACTAAGAGTCCTAAATGGTTGCCAAAAAATTGTCCTAAAAGCTTTGTTATTTGTTCCAAACAAATGTCTTATTGCAAAATCTTGAGTGTTTCTTAGGATTTTCATGCATCAAAACAATCTAGGAATATCATTTTTGGGCTTAAAATATGAAAATTAGAACACAAAATCTTGAATGAAAACCAAAGTCCAAAGAGTCATTTTCACTTTTGAGTCCAAAACAATCTTGAATGATCTAAGGTTAAAACAAAGCACTTCAAAGTTCTTAAAACAACACACAAAATCTCAATCTTGAATGCTGAAAAGAAAACACTTGAATGTTTAACCACTTTTTTTTGAATGCATGTTGCTAAAATCACTCTTGAATGCCATGGATTAAAATCAAATTTTCCTTGAATGCATGATTAAAACAACAAATCCAATCTTGAATTCTAAGGATCAATTAACCATTGCAATATCAAACACTTCATTTGGAGCTTCTAAAAATTGAACAAAACAAATCTCTTTTCCACATGCAATCTAGGTAAAGTTTGATTTTTGGACATTTAAGAAACCTTGTTAAGTTAAAATACAAATTTGCAAAAATCAATTTGAGTAGTTCCTTGGACTCACCTCTTTTCTAATCACCCATCAAATATTAACCATTGGTTGCAATCTCAGTGCCATTTATGGGGATGGGTCTACTTGAAAAAGGTGTTAAATGTTCCACAATCTAACTCACTCACTTGGTCTTTGAATGTTTGCTTTAACTTTATCAAAATTCTTAAATGATCAAAACTCTAGATTAAATCGATCACACTTCAAGTTTGGGCACTAAAATTGAACAACAACTGAAGTGGAGAGCCTCCAGGTGCGTGCTTGAAATCGAATCTCACACACTTTTGTTTTGGGCTTAAAACAAACTCACACTCAATCTTGAATGCATTAAAGAAAATTAATCGATACTTGACGTGGAGGGCCTCTGGGCGCGTGATTTTGCTTTTTTTGACCTTAACTCTTCTTATTGTTTGCATTCTTTGATCGATTTACTTTTGTTGGTGCTTCAAGTTGGAATTGAACATTGTCTCTTAAACATGAGTGCTTGCAAAGTCTAGATTAGCACACATAAGAGTCAGTTGGTAAAAGAACAAGCGTGTTTTTTAGCCCAAGGTCATCCAAGTCTTCTCTCCCCTTGTCATCTTTCGAGGCCATCTTGGGTGCATAAGATTAGGATCCAAAACCTTGTTTCTTTTTAGGAGGCCTGCTTGGGGATTTCATCACCCCTTGGACGACCTCAACTCCAGCGTTCTGGCGGAGTATAAGAATTGGGAGGTGAATCGAAAAACACCTCTCTTGGGATCAAGATTTTTTCACTCGGGCTAAGCCTCAAGGAACTTTATACCCTTGAGAAGTGAAAGAGGAGAAGTGGGTTACCGCTCCTCTCGGCTGTGTGACATCTTTTCGGTCTCATCTACGAATTTGGGCCTCACGTACCTTGGGTATATCGAGGACTCCTTAGCTAAAACCAACTGTCAACCTTGTAGACAACCATCTAGGATGTTAATGTGTTTGAGGTGACTGATCGAAACATTTTTTGAACATACACACTCCTTGGCGTAAGTATCACTTTCTGAGAATCAAAAACTTCTATCTGGTTGTTTCTATCTATTGCTTGATCTTTTATTTGTTGAATGAATGTTTGCCAAACTTGGTCAATCCTAGCTTAGGGCATACTTAGCGTAGTCACTGCCTATTCCAAAAGTTGAATGAGTTGAAGCAAAATAACCAAGATCTCTCTAAGCCAAGTAGATTTAGAAATTGATGTCAGAGCAACCCAAACCCAAATAGAAGTTCCACAAAGTTAAACTCAAACCATCTCTAGCATACCAAGAACTTTCAACCAAGAGAAAAGAAATAACACCAAGCCCACGAATTGCCAAACTCCACAAAGCAGAGGACAAAGCTACCGACGAAGCACTTCAAGAGGCCTGGTTAGAGCGCACCATCAAATTTAGCCAACATCCAGGAGTTAATCCTGCTTATGCCTTACCAACTAGGCATGATTTCTATGATTAGACACCCTTGTTTCTCCCCATCTTCTTGGATTAGCTTCACTTTAGAGTCATCTTTGTAGAAAAGCCAGCCATCTTAGGTTATCCCCTTAAGCATTATTAGCTCATCCATCTCATTTAGAATCAAACCATCTAGCCAGAAATCAACACCTCACATCCAAGCCTTCAAAATTGTTGTCACTTTTGCCAAAAGTTTGCCACTCCTAAAATCTTCCAAATCCATCAATCTCACCAAGGTTATACCTTTGATAGAGCTTTGTCTAAGGTAATCTAGCTTTGTCACTTGTTATCCCTCATCACCTTGAGCTAAAGGTTGGGATCCACAAGTGGTCAATCTCGTGTTCTTCCTAAAGGATCATCAGTCTATCCTTAAGTTGACACAATCACCACCAAGCTTGCACATAGGAAAGCAGACCTTTCGTGCTTTGGCAACATATCTTTGAAGTTAGAATCTCCAACCAATCCTCCTTAGGTTTTGTCATATAGCTTTGCCTTAACCTAGGAAATCATTTGCATAGAGAAGCCTTCCCCCTTTTGCATCCATCAGCATTATTGCATCTCATCCCTAGGAGCATTTTTCATGCCACCCGTCACTTGCTTAGCCAAGAAGAAAGAAACAATGGAGCCCTATCATTTGGATCGAACAACCTCACCCACCTTGAGCACTCAACCATCCTTCAACCCAAAGAAAGCTATGCCATCATGTACTGACATTGAAGTTTTCATGAACCAACCAGGAAATGCAGTATTGGTAAATGCCATTATAGACAAGAACAAAGAGACAATCATGGCTAATTTTCGAAGGGAAAATGTAGGAGCCTTTGACTTTGGAAGACCCCCTCCATTATCAGATCCATCTCACCCATTGTTTGGGCAGCTACCACCACCCATAGGCTCTTATGATCCAAATTATCCTCAATATATGCCAAAAGAAGAGCCTCCAGCCAATCCATATGATCCAACAGACCCAAACATACCATCATCCACCCAAGTTGAAATCTCCATGCCGCAAGCCAACCCATCCATCACCACTCCATCCTTGGTTCATACCTCTCCGCTCCAAACCCCCTTTATCCAAAACAACTCACCGTTCACCCCCTTCACTATTGCTGCTGCTGCTGCTCCCCAACCCAACCTTCCAAATCCACCCATCTCCCAAATTAGTGCTAGCATCTTTGGCCAACCTCAAAAATATACAACAGGGATGCCACCCATGGGGCCATGTAATCAACCTTTCATCACCCCCAGCTTGTTCACTGCAGCCCAAAGCACAATCCCATCATTTCCATTAGGTCTTGGGAGCTCAATACCATTAGCCACAAATCTACAAGCTACTACCCTCACTCCACAAAGCTATCAAATCCCACAAGCTACTACCAATTTTCTACCAAACTCCCAAGTGACCCCAGCCCCTGCCACCACTCTACCAAGCTTCCAAATCCAACCACAAAGCTATCAAACCCCATCAGTTCCATTCCCAAGCTTTCAATTCCCACCACCTCTACCACCAACTAATCCATTACCTCCAATTACCAACTACTTTTCAATGCCACTTCTAGGAGGTAATCCACCACCCCAGCCAACCACCAATTATTTGCCGATACCATCCCAAATGGGGGCACAACCCACATATATTGGTCAAACCCCACAAGCCGCCCGATCCTTTCCCCAAGCCTCTCAACCATCTTATACCTTACCTCCACAAAGCAATCCATTTATCCCACAGCCAGCTTATGTTCCTCAATCCCAACCTCAAATCCCATATCAACAGCAAGCCTTGCAGCACATGCAGCAATATGCGCCACCTCCCCCTCAGCAACCTGTCATCCACCATGCAGCTGCCCAAACAATGTACAATCCCTATCAGCAAATCCCTCATTGCCATCCATATTCAGTGGCCCCATCCAGCACATACCTACCTCAAGGCACTCCTACATTGGGGGCACCCCAGCCATCACCTATCAATTCAGAATGGGAGCAAATGAAGATAGCTCTGAAAGCCATCCAAGAAGGGAATGATCCGAAGACATTCAAGTTTGAGAATGTGTGTCCTTACCCATTTGACAGAGCCATTACCATGACACCATTTCCCAAACACTTTGAGGTACCCAAATTTGACAAATTCAGAGGAAAAGGAGACCCTGTCACACATATCAAAGAATTTTACATGCACTGCCAGGACGTAGCATACAATGATGTCTTCCTCTTGTGCCTTTTTCCCAAAAGCTTAGCTGGACCAGCTCTTGAATGGTTTTATAGAATCCCCTATGGCACAATTAAAAACTTTGCTGAATCATCTGAGGCATTTGTAGCCCAATATGCCCATCTTGTTGAAACAGAGCTATCAATAGTTGATCTTGTCCACACCAAGCAAAAAGGTGGAGAAAGCCTTGCTGAATACCTGCAAAGATGGAAAACCCTTACCACCCGCATATCCTGCACCTTGCCAGAATGCCATGTTGTGAAAATGTTTATTGATAATGCCCATCCTAGCTTGGCTCACCACATGACCATGAACTGTTTGCAAACCTACAAAGATATCAAAGAGAAAGGAATGATCCTTGAGCAAGGACTCATTAAAGATGGTGTGGTCAAGCTTTACAAGGAAGCCAACCAAAATCAATCACATTCCAATGACAAGTCTAGGTATTGGAACAAAAATAAGCACGTTGCAACAGATGGTGTCACTGACACCAGACATGTGAATATTGTTGGTCCTTCTCACAACCAGTCCAACCCACCATATCAACCAAAAAATCAACAAGCTATCAACTACCAACAATAGAATAACCAAAGCTATCAAAACCACAATCCAAGACCCAACTTCCAAGGGTCTAGCAATCAAACTAATGCAATCAATGTAGCTGCAGGACAAAAGCCTAGATTCCAACCTACACCTAGAAACTATACACCCCTTGGTGAGCCATTGGATGTCATTTTTGAGAAATTAGTCAAAGAAAACCTCATCAAATTTCCTCCTACCCAGCAAATTGACCCAAGCCAATCCAAAGCTGCATGGTACAAAGATAACGAGTACTACAAATTTCATAGGGTAAAAGGTCACACTACCCTCAGATGCATGAAACTGAAAGACTATGTGCAGGACCTCATTGATCGGAAGGAAATCACTGTTGGTGCCCAAACCTCTCCCAATGTAGGCTTACAGATCTATCAAAATGCTTTTCCTCCACACCACAACCAAAATCCTGGAAAAGCACCTATCCAAACCAACAACAACAACACCAACAACCGTCAGCCAAACCAACAGCATGGGAAGAACAATGATCACACTTCATCCTATATAGACTATGGTAGCCTTATAGGTTGTATATCCGAGAAAGAGCCTTCCGTCAATGTTATCAATATCCAAGGACCAAACAATGATTGTGCAGTCACCATTCAAAGAGCACGATTTAACATCGTAGGCCCACCTGTTACACCAACACCATCAGCTCCATCAAAAAGCTAGTACAATATCTTAGAACACCTTGGGAACATGCCAGCCCAAATCTAAATTTTAGACCTTCTTCGCACTAGTCTTGTGTACAAGAACATCCTTGACAGTGCTCTCATAGAATCTTGTGTCCCTTCTGATATCAATGCTACTGATTTTCGTAATCTTGTTGGACACCTCTCCTCCTCATGTGCCCTATCATTCAAACCCACCGACATACCCGTGGTCAAGCCAGATCACACCCTTCCGCTTCGCATTGCCATCATGGTATCCAACTTTGCTGTAAAAAGAGTAATGATAGATAATGGATCAGCCTTGAATATTTGCACCCTAAAATTCATAAAACAAGCTGGGTATACTGAGGCAGATATCATCAGTGAGGTTATCACCATCAAAGCTTATGACAACTTGGAAAGAACCACAGAAGGAACTATTTTTCTGCCAATCAAGGTTGGGCCAGTCATCCAAGAGACACTCTGCCATGGTATTGATCTAAACCTACTATTTAACATCCTCCTTGGTCACCCATGGATTCATGCCATGAAAGCGGTTCCATCCACTTACCATCAGTGCATCAAATTTCCGCATCAAGGAACTGAGGTAACCATCCATGCCGATCCAGAACCCTTTGCTTACTACAATGTAGTTGAAGCTTCATATACAAACCATTGCCTTGGAATTGATATTGGCACATCCATCGCCAGCTCATCCCACACTTATAATGACCCAGAAACCATCCTCGCCTCTACCCTGTCTACCGTGAAGATCAATAACAAAGGTTGTGGAGAGTATAGTCTGTCAGATGCATTTGCTGTCGGGGCACTCCCACTTGATCCACATGCCCATGGACGACCGACATATCACAAAGCTAAGGAGGTTCCACCTCCTCGATACAAACAGTTTGGCCCAACAACCTTTGTATCCTCAAAAATCCCTCTTCATGAGGAGCTCACTCCAGATATCAACAAATGGTTACATAAGGATGCACCTCAAAGAAATCAAGCATGCCTTGATCACTTCAGCCAAAAGTATCCCCAAGAACATAAGCTCATCACTGACAAATGGAACTATCAAGGGTTTGGTCTAGGACTAGAAGAAAGAGGCATGCAGTGCCCCATTGACGCACACAAGTGGGAATCGAAGTCAGGTCTTGGCTTTGGCATACCCCCAATTGGGGGCACCAATGAGAACGGTCACGCTTTTTTAAACATTCACCGCAACCTTGTCAAAATCGAAGACATTCCTGAGGAAGTTGAAAAGAGAGCCTACGACGATATCCTAGACCAAATCTCCCTCGGAGACTCTGTTCTCCAAGAACTATCCATCCACCTCATTGACCTACCACTCGCCCATCCACAACTCATAGATTGGGACCAACCAAGTGTCATACACATCGATGAGTTCACATCAGAGGAGGCACTTCTAAGATTCATGGGAGCTGAAACTCCTCACAAGAAAACAAAGCCAAATTCTGCCTATATCTACAAGCTAGATCCCAAGGGGTATTTTGGAGAAAATCCCCAACCTAGTTCCGATACACCCAAAACTGGAACTAAGGTGAATCTAAGACTAGCTAAGGCAACGAACATAACCCCTCAACAAGAAAATCCAGAAGAACATGAGGATTTAGCATTGCCTCCTCAAGATAATTGACCAGAGGTGTCTTCTATTCTAATTGAGGATACTCGAGAAGTCAACATTGGTTCATCAGAGATCCCCAGACTTGTTCACATTGCTGCATCCCTATCACAAGACCAAGCTGACCTCCTCTTTGAGGTCTTAAGAGAGAACATTGGCCGATTTGCATGGTCATATCAGGACATGCCAGGACTTGATCCAAAGCTTGTAGTTCATCATCTTGCAGTTGATCCAAAGATCAAGCCCGTCAGACAAAAGCTTAGAAAAATGCACCCCAAGGTGGCATTATTGGTCAAAGCTGAATTAGAAAGAATGTTAGCTGCTAAGGTTATCCGACCTATCGACTACTCAGAGTGGATCTCCAACATGGTCCCTGTCACTAAACCCTCCGGTGACATCAGAATCTGCACTGATTTTAGAGATCTTAACAAAGCTTGTCCAAAAGATGATTTTCCCTTGCCCAACATAGATATGATTGTAGATCTTACAGCTGGACATGAAATTTTGTCCCTCATGGATGGATTTTCTGGGTATAATCAAATCAAGATTGCAGAAGAGGATCATCATAAGACAACATTCACTATCCCTTGGGGAACCTTTTGCTACAACATGATGCCTTTTGGCCTAAAGAATGCTGGGGCTACCTATCAAAGAGCTATGACAGCCATTTTTCATGATCTCATCCATAGCATTTTGGAGGATTATGTAGATGATATCTTGGTCAAGTCTCATACCTTCATGGATCATCTTGCTGACCTGGAGAAAGTCTTTGATAGGTTAGCCAAATATCATCTCATGCTGAATCCCAAGAAATGTGTCTTTGGGGTCACATCTGGCAAGCTTCTAGGCTTCATAGTTTCTAAACGAGGTATAGAGATCGACCCCAAGAAGGTCAAGGCTATCTTAGACATGCCTCCTCCCCAGACACTACGACAGCTTCGCTCTCTTCAAGGAAAGCTCCAATCTGTTCGGCGCTTCATCTCCCAGCTTGCAGATAAGTGTACACCATTTTCACATTTACTAAAGAAGGATGAGAACTTCAAGTGGGATCCTTTATGTCAGCGCAGCTTCGACCATCTCAAGAAGTATCTCATCAATCCCCCTATCTTGGTTCCACTAGTTCCTGGTCGTCCCCTGATTTTGTACATATCAGCAACACCTACTGCTCTACGGGCACTTCTAGGATAGCTTGATGACTACAACAGAGAAAGAGCCATCTACTACATTAGTAGAACCCTAGTTGGTTATGAAATCAATTACACTCCTATGGAAAAAGCTTGTTTGGCAGTTGTTTTCTCAACTCAAAAGCTTTGCCATTACATGCTAAGTCATACCATCCAACTAGTCTCCAAGATTGACCCTCTCAAGTATATGCTCTCTAGAACAACACTTACAGGCCGTTTGGCCAAATGGGTTATGCTCCTTAGTGAATTTGACATCCAGTATGTGGATAGAAAGGCAATCAAAGGGCAAGCTATAGCAGATCACCTAGCTAATGCACCTCTAATAGATGCTTATCCATTGATCACAGAATTTCCAGATGAGCATATTTATCTAGTTGAAGAACAACCCCCATGGAAACTTTATTTTGATGGCTCATACACATATCATGGATTTGGGGCAGGAATATTGTTGGTCACACCTCAAGGAGATTACATTCCAAAAGCCTTCAAGGTACAATTCCCTAGCACCAACAATATAGCTGAATATGAGGCCCTCATAGCAGGATTAAAGATAGCTGCAGAATGGAACATTGTTGAGCTACAAATCTTTGGCGATTCTCAGCTCATCATCAAGCAAGCCCTAAATGAATATCAAACCAAAGATAAAAAGCTATTACCCTACAAAGAGCTGGTTGATCAGCTAACCCAACATTTTACAAAGCTTCAGTTTACACAAGTGCCTCGAATACAGAACAAAGCAGCAGATGCTATGGCTACTATAGGCTCGCTCTTGGAAATTCCCCAAGAAGCTACATAGTATGAGTTTTTAGTGGAGTAGCTCCTGACACCCGCCTATGCGAATGAGGATTCAAACCATGTTTGTATCTTGGTTGGTCCCCAATCCCCTTGGTACCATGAGATTCATGCTTACCTTAACGATGGTATCATATCCCCTCACCTCACACGTACCCAACGCCAAAACCTCATCCAAAAATCATCTCGCTATGTTATCATAGCCAATACCCTATATCGTTGGGGTTATCATGATACTCTCTCTCGATGTTTAGACCAAAATGAGGCTGCGATGGTGTTAAAGGAAGTACACTCTGGACTTTGCGGTGCCCACACAAGTGGTATTGTCCTAGCGCGACAAATCCTTAGAGCAGGCTACTATTGGCCTACCATTAAAGAAGATTCTTGTGACTTTGTCAGAAAGTGTCTCCCATGTCAGCAGCATGCAAATCTTGTGCATGCTCCAGCACAGGATCTACATCCTATTGCACCACCTTGGCCTTTTGCTTGTTGGGGCCTTGATCTAGTTGGAACTATCACACCCCTCTCATCCGATGGACATAAATGGATAATAATAGCTACAGACTATTTCACTAAATGGGTGGAAGTAGTCCCCCTAGTCTCAGCTACAGGAGTTCAGGTCTCCAAGTTCATCTTGTACCACATTGTTTGCCGCTTCGGCATCCCGTCCACCATCTTCACCGACCACGGAGGTAACTTTGAAAATCTCAACATGGAAGAATTATGCACTTCCCTCCGCATCCATCACCGCTTTTCTAGCCCATATTTCCCACAAGGTAACAGCCAGGCCGAGGCAACTAACAAAACCCTTCTCAAAATTCTAAAGAAAGTTGTCAATGATTTCGGCTGTGACTGGCACCTACAAATAAATCCAGCCCTATGGGCATATCGAACTTCCTTCCGTACATCCACAGGCACAACTCCATACTCCCTAGTCTATGGTGCCGAAGTGGTACTACCTATAGAGGTTGAACTTCCTTCCTTGCGCATATCTTTGCAAGGGCAAATATCAGATGAAGAATATAGAGCAGCTCAACTCACCCAGCTAGATCTCTTAGATGAGAAGCGGCAACAAGCCTATGATCATCTCACAGTCTATCAAACTCGTCTCAAAAGAAATTTCAACAAGAAGGTGCTTTCATGACACTTTTAGCCAGGTGACATGGTCCTCAAAGAAAACATGAAAGTCCAAGTAGATCGAGAAAAGAGAGGCAAGTTTGAACCTACATGGCTTGGTCCTTATATTGTCACTGCTTCCTTTGGCTCTGGAGCTTATCAGCTATCTACACCAGAAGGAGAACTCTTGAATGATCCTACTAAAATCATTCATCTCAAGAAGTTCTATGCTTGAAGATCCTTGGTATACCAGGCTCTTGAAAAATACAAAAGAAAAAAATAGTAAAGAGAAATAAGCGTCCAATGGTGAAAACTTGGCAATTCAAGCACCTTGGATAGGTACCTTGGTGAAAACCTGGTAATTCAGGTGCCTTGTGTACTAAAGACTAATCCATTATCTATCACTATCCTATCCCTCATTCATTTACCCACCATCCCATAAGACACACTTGCTTGTTCCCTTGGTGTTCCAACCAAAAATCCAAAATCTGATGAAGCTTGTAAATACCTCCTGTACAGCTTGTAAATCTTGTACCAAAGCTTGTATTATACCTTGTAAATCTTGTACCATACCTTGTCTATCCGAATCTTGTCCAAGGTTTGTACCATATTCCAGCCTATAAATAATCTTGTATCCTAGCTTGTATACTATCATGTGCACACACAAAACCCCATTTTCACTTAATCTTTTCGGAAACCATCTACCTATCCACCTATCACCTATTATAGACATCCCATCCTTCACAAACATTTCCATCTCACAAAAACCAAAACATGAAAAAACTTGTACATTTGTAACATATCTTGGTCCATCAGCTTGTACATCCTCTTTAGCTTAGTACCATTGTATCTATCCAGCGTTCATGTCAGTTCGTCCTTGATCAGCATCTTGCACCCATCACACATCTTGGTTAGCTATTCCAACGCATCCTTTAGCTAGATTTCCTATCACCAAAGTGTTATCTTTCTTAGTTCAAATTGCCAGACGCATCACTCATCCAAATCCACTAGCTTAGGTGCTCTCCGATAGGTCCTTGCAGGATATAGCTTTCCTCATGTCTGATCTTGGTCCGTTAGTACCTCATCCTACCCATCTCGTTGGCAAACGGTTCTCTTTTGGATTTTCACTTTCTTTTGATTTGGGATCTTCCCTTTTGGGTCTTGAAGTATCTTTTCCAAGCAATCTCCTTGTTCCCTCCTCAAGGTTGCCACGATCTTCCATATCATGGTATGCTGTGAATGGGGCAATTAGAGCGTAAGGTCTTGATTAGGTCTTTCGTTTGTTTTTCTTTTCTGCTTGTGGGTTCTCCAATGTCATTTCCACGCTGCTTCCTCTAGGATTCATGTGTGATGTTGGGGCAATCCTTGCATGTTTGTTTTGAGTTAGTTTGTCAATCCTTTGGACGGTTGGTGAAAAGGCCTTGATGTTCTTGGTAACCTTGGCAATTAACCAACAGTCCGCAAATCTAGTGCTCAACTACATGGTGGTACTTCTCTTTGAAGTATCCCCCCGCTCAAAAAGCTTCAATGGTTTTCCTTCATCTGCATTATCCCCCATCCATATCCAGCATCCGTCTCTCCTACCCCAGCTTATGCATCAGTATCTCTTTGAATCACTCATCACTCTTAGCTTTAGGGATCCACAATCCTAGTCTTAGGGATCCACCAATCCAAATCAATCCACCAAGCCTCATCTTTCGAGATCCACAATCCTAGTCCTAGGGATCTCCGAAAACCCATCTTCCACCAATCTGACTCTTTGAAATCCTGTTGCATCAGCTTTATAATCCCCTCATCCATCTCCCTATCCTAGATTCCTTTTTATAGCGCTCTGCTCCTTCATCCTCCACCTTCCCTAAAGTCTTAAGCTTGCTTCCTCTTGTGCATCTGATTCTCCTTTATCATTCTCCCATAGTGAGAGTTTGAGCTAATTTAGCCCCTTCTCTTTGCCAATCTGAGTTTCCTTGCTCATCTGAGATTCTTGTACATTTCAAGAAGCCATCGAGCCTCACTTTCTCTTCCCGCTGCCTTCTTGAGGGGGCATCTCACAGTCCATTCTCTCCTCTTCTGCTCTAGCCTTGGGCATCTTATTTTCTTATCTTTGATGCCATGCCACTTGCGGCATCACATCAAAGAGGGGAAAAATGTAGACACCTAAAAACCTTTAGAAAATAAAGTATTTTTATTTTCTGAAAAAGTCCTGATGACATCATCATTTATTAATTAATTAATTAATTAATTAATTAATTAATTTTTATGCCATTAAATCCCTTTATCTTAATTAAAAATATTTAATTAAGGAATCCCTCCCAAAAATGTTTAAATCTTATTTAAACATTATTTTCTTATTTATTAATTATTTAATTAATAAATTGACCAAAAAACTCAAAATAAATAAAAAAATTTTTTTTTGCCCAAAACTTCGCCAATTTCCTTATGACCAAAAACCTCTTCCAAAATCTTCTAATCCTTCTTTAATTTCGATTAAAGGCTAATCTCATCATTTCCTACCCCTAACCCCAACTCAAAATATTTAATTAAAATTAAATATTAATCCTCATGTTTATTAAAAAAGTTTAAATAAATATCTCCTCAACCCAAACCCTTGAAATAAATAAAACTTTATTTATTTCCTAAAAATCTAATTTATCCTCAACCTAAGAAGTTCTAGACTCTTCTAGAAAGTCTTCATTCTCATCCTAGGAAATTCTAGACTATTCTAGAAAGTCTTTATCCTCATCCAAAATCTAGACTCTTCTAGAAGATGTCTTTAAACCTAATCCTAATCCCCTCCTAACCTTGTCACATTCCCTAAACATGGGTTAAAACTTACTAACCCAAGCCAAAGTTAACAAATATCTCTTCCTTCACCCACCCTCATTAAATGCCATCCACTTGCCTATCCTTAAGCTAATCCTAAACCATCCTAATCCATCCTCTAATCATTTGCACAAGCCTAAGAAAGCTTATAACCTTCCTAATCAAGCCCAAGTCGAAATTGCTCTCATCACCCTCAAAATATCTCAACCATAAAACTTTATGAAGTCCACTAGGCCATAAATGACTCTTCCAAGCCCTTTTATTGCTCTTACAAGCCATTATGAGGGTCTTTATGAAGATTTTATCCCTTGAGCCTACTTTGTTGACTCATCCTTCCCCTTTCCTCCATCCTCTCACCATGTGACATGTGTCACTCCTTGATTGGCTATAAGGAAGCACAATCCATGTGCTCTCCTCTCATGCAATCTAAGCCCTCCATGAGCTTTTTTCCATCCTTGCATCTTAGCCCTCAATCCCTCAAGCCTCTTGCCTATAAATTGGATCCTTCCCCTTTGCAAAATAACACAATCCATGAAGTAAAGTTATAATGCTATTTTGAGAGCCAAATCCATACTAAAGCCATCTATCCACACCAAAAATCCACAATCATCCATTGAAGCCTTTGGAAGCATATTGAGCATACATCCTATCCATTTAGATAAAGCTACTCAACAAGAGAGCTTCTTATTGAGAGAGTCCATTAATGGCTCATATTCTCAATTGAGAGCTCATCTTAGTCTATCTTGAAGTTTATGAATTGTGTTTAGTTTGTAGAAGCTTTATTTAAATTTGGTTTCTATTAGCATACTAACATTGGTCATATACAATCATAAGCATGAAATATATTCAAGTGTTGACACTAAGGAATTGAAACATCCGCACTCAAGAATTGCCTAGAGTATTTAAAGAGTATGTATCCCACAAATGAAATTGGTATAAATGTTACAACCACCAAATTTGGAGGGCATGGAAATTCAGTCATCACTATCCTATGTAGTACACTTAATTTAATATGTTGGAATCATTTTGTGACTTGTACACATGATAGTCCAATAGTTTTTAATGTCATCTTCATCACAATTTTTCTATGATAGTCTAATAGTTGCAGGTGGCATCTTCATCACAATTTTTCCATGATAGTTTTGTTGGTCTAAATTTTTGCATAATCGAATTCCTTTGTCCAAGGTATAGAAGAATTTAGATTTGGATCCACCTATGGTGAAGAGGGTTTCTAGCCAAGTCATATTTTGTAGGTCTTTGAAGCAAATTTTTGTCAAAACCCTAGGTCTTGATTTCTTTTAAATTTTTCGGGGGTGAAACTAAAAATATTGCTAAGATTCCCATCTTTTTCAAACATTTCATGCCCTGAGTCACATCTTTTCTTTTGTGTTTCTGACTACTCGATCCCTAAAAGATCTATGACAATTGCTATCTCGCTATGAAAAGATACAAGTATTTTACCCTTAGCGACATAGTGACCACCGCTAAGTTGAAAAGCGGTACCATCAAGTGGAAATACGGTGACCAAAGATTGTATTGTTTCAGAGATATTTCATCATGTTTACAACAAACATGTCAGAACCTGAAAAGGAATTACAACATTGAGGGACAAAAGGCATCAACAAAAATCTTAGCTTTTTCGATTAGTTTCTTTGTCGCTATCGAAGAAATTGGGCCATTCGCCGTTAGCGACATGACATCTTCACCAAAAATAATGCCTGGCAGTCACTTTTAAATTTTTTGATGATCATAAGTTTTTTCAGGCTACGTGGTGCACATGCTATTTTATTATGTGTCAGATGCATTAACGAGGGTAGTTATGACTTCACTTGCCTTTATCTTTCTGACCCTAAATTTTGATGAGTCACCAAAAATCGCTATGTAGCTATCACAGAATTGGTGTCTCTTGCCATTAGCGACATAGCGCCCAGATGGAAAGTAGTACTGTGGCAACTTTTCAGAGTAAGTGGGTCCTAGAAAGTACTCCATCAAATATCAATTATAAAGCTTTGGAACATGTTGGCATCTAATGGGCTACACGTATATGCTAGGAAAAGCAAAGACACCGAGATTCGCTATGTCGCTATTGGGAACTTATTCTTCTCACCATTAGTGACATAGTGCCCAGTTGAGAAATAAACAAATATTGGCCCCAAGAAACAGGTAATAGAACGAGGATTTCATCACATCATCAATGATTGGACCAACGCCCTATTCACAAAATATATGAAAGACTGATTGTCAGATCTATCTTAGATCCATGATCGTCGCTATCTCGCTATGGCGAGTTGCACGAAGGTTATGAATAGCAACATGATGACAAGGGGCCCACCATATTTCTTTTGAGAAATGCATCAAATGTCATCTGCATGATCAAATCAGGATCAATGATGGGTGCTATCTCGCTATGGCAAGGTGCTCACTCTTTATGTATAGCAAGATAGCACCTAAGTGGCATGTGTCCTCACAGTTTTTTGGGTCCAGTTCAGAGGCACCAACAATGAAGGAAAGGTACACATGGAAAATTTTCATTGGGTTGACTGCCAGCTTGTCAAGAGGAACATGAGTTATCTTTGCTTGCATCCCTGGATCGTAGGATTTTTCATAAATCCACAACGTAAATTTGAATATAGAAGGTGATGCCACCCTGTGCATTTATGAGAGATGAAAGCTTTATGTGTGAAGAAAAATAGAGTATAACACAGAAAATTTTCTTAATTCCACTATACTCGAACAAATATTCAGAGCATTTCTAAGTAGAAACAATTGTTGAGAAGACTGTGCTGGATTTGAAAAGATTGTGAAGTAGTTTGTTCGCAGAAAGATTGCAGTAACACTGAGAAGAACTAGAGTGAAATTCAAAGTAAGTACTTGCATTATAATCCTCCTGTTGTTTCAATTCCTTTGAGAGTTAATTAAAATGGCTCCAAAATACATAGCATTTTTTGGTCAAGAGAACTATTTGGATAGCTTCAACTGCTCCCTTCTTCCACTGTTGAAACTATAGAAGTTAAGAGGCTAACTTCATTAAACCCTAGGCTGAAAATAGCAGATGGGTTGTATGACAAAGGAAACTGGGTTAGGGATGCAACAACTTCATAGACCAATCTTGTTTTATTCAAAAAATGATTTTCAGAGAGGAACCTTTTTGCCCCACATGCCAACATCTGGAATTTTGGTCTAGGGAAAATAGTGGTTCCCAGTGTTTTCATGGATTATGATCTTTTGGAAGCTGTAGCTAAGAATTACGACCAAGCCCTTAGGGTAGTGAGGAGAACTAATGGTGAAATCTTGATTACAATCAGCACAGAGGAGATTAGGGAAGTTTTTAGTTTAGGGCCTGTTACTGATTATCATGTGCCCATTGATTTGAAAGGGTTAGAAAATGAGTATATGTCTAAGAGAGATGCATTTAGGAAAGGAGCGCTGAGTGCACACATAGGTAGAATTGGAACACTGCCAGCAATAATAGCATCCTCCAGGGAGCCTTTCAAAAGGGTATACTTCAATTCTGGGGCTATAGAAATATATAGGTCCTTGTGTAAAGTTTTTGGGAGAGATGAAGAAGAGTTCATGCCTGTGGATTTTATGTATATGATTACTTAGATTTCCTCTTTTGGTGTGGATATAATTTTTGATTTTGCTTCTTACTTAGCTAAGGAGATTCACATTGCACTGATTGGAATTGCTAAGGGTAAGGTGGAAAAAACTTTTGGCCATTATTCTCTATTAATGCACATGTTCTTATTCAAGGGAGTAACATATTTTAGTAAAGAAATGGAATTAGATAGAGAAGAGAGTGGGGAAGCATTACCAGTTCAATTGTGGAGTGTAAATATGACTTGGGATGCAGAGAATGCCAGTTTTGTCAGGTTTGATAGGTATTTCACTTCAAAGCTGAGATGCCTCCTATTAAGGGACAATCCTAGAATCCCCAAAGCATTAATGAATCTCATTAGGCCTATGGACAACCCAAGTGGTTTGAATGTTTCACATAATTGGGGAGATGTCATTCCATATTCTGTTTCTACTATATTTAGAATATATGGTTTTAAAGGAAGCCCTCATGTACTACCCTACCAAGTGTCTTTGAAGGTAGGAGTTGCTGAGATATTGCGGTAGCTGGGAGGAGCAGAGGAAGCCCTTCTATTGAAAAGACAAAAGGGGTCAATTTTTCCTACTTGCACAGTGGCTCATCATTTTGTAATCACAAAAGGAGGTTGGCTTTCTCTGCAAAAGATTTTGAATCCTTATAAGATGGCCACTTCCCATCCTCATTTTTGTGATTCTAAAGGATTTTATCATTTGGCTCTGAGGCAGAGAATTAAGCTTGGTAAAATTTAGCATGAATTTTATTTTCCTGAAGACTTAATAAGGAATGAGTACTCCTTGTAGGAGCAAGAGACTAGGAAAGAAAAGTGGAAAGTCTTTTCTAAAATTTTGGATTTCATTCATTGTTTTGATCTAGATTATAGTCCTTTGGATGATGCAGTTACAAATCTAGATAAGATGAGAAAAATTATGAATAATTTTAGTAAAATAATAGAGGCAATGAATGAAAAGAAGCAATTCTTTATTAGGTTCTACTCGGATAAGGCCAGGGAAGTAATGGGAAGATTGGGTTTTACTCCCAATATAAGGGCAGGTCAATTAACTATCCAAAAAAGGCTGGGATATACTATTGTTCAAAATAAAAAGAATACAGTGGACAAAGGCAAACAAATAATTGAGTCCACTAGTAGGGTTTTGGAAGAGAAGCCTACTGAGCCCTCTCCTAAGAGGAGGAAAACAATAAGAGAGGAGGATTCTCATGTTGAGGAGTATTCACCTTCACAGACCCCTTTGAGAACTGGGGAGGAGTAGCTCACTATTGAGCAAATTGAACAAATTGGATCACAAGGGGGAGTTTTTATCACTCAAGTAGAGATCGATGAAGGGAACCCCTTGGAACCTCCTATGCCAAGCCTTGAGCTAACTGTAGATGATTTTAAGGGAAGGGAATTGGAACCTATTTTGGAACAAGCCAGCCAACAATTTTTTTCAGGTGACAATTTTGTAAGGTCTAGGGCTTTTCATCAATTTGCTTATAGGGAAAACATCCACAATTTTGAGGAAGGATGTAAGAACATGAAAACAAAGCATCCATAAATGGATGAAGCCTCCATCCAAAACCAAATAAAGGAGCAAATGATGCAAGAATTATAGAACATTACCCTTGAGGATGGAAGGCAATGGTAAAAACTTCTAACATACTATTGTTGCCTAATTGGGATATTGCAGATGCATTGATTTTCAACTCTGTTTCTAATAGACTGGAGTTACAAGACCCAAATAAAAAGGAATTTTCAGGGACTCCTTTTAGTGATGATCAAGATGCTCTTGTTATGTGGTCATTAAGAAGAGGATCTAGGATTGTATCAGCATAGCCTGATGGTTCAGGACTGATAGGGAATATTATTGTGAGGAGAGTTGCTGATACCTCACACATATAGGCAGCCCACATGAATGTGGATTATTCTCAGTTTTCCTTAGCTACTACTAAAAGGGAGGAAAAGGAAATGTTTGAATTCAAAGTAAATATGAGGTAGTTGTGGATGCCTACAATAAAGAAGTAAAAAGGAGAGTTGAGCTTGAGAACAAGCTACTGGGAAAATCCACCAGGCTTAAAATAACATTCCCTCGCCCCCCTATTGAACCTTTCAAATCTACCCCCCTCATTGAAATACCAGACACACCCTAAGGGCCACAGTATTACACTACTGAGGATTTTGAAGAAGAAAAGAGTAAACTATGGGCCTTACATTTAGAGCTAGAATCTAAATATGAAGATAAACTAAGAACAACTCTTACATATCTAGGAGACAAGGTTGAATGGCCACTAATCGATGATCAATTGGCCAGGGCGATTAACATCTAGGAGGAGTTAAAAGTAGATGATGAGGCTCTAAAGCCTATTGTGAACAAATGGGTGAGAAGGGAGAAAGCAATAACCTTATTGTGTCTATCTGTTATAAATAATTCTCATGACCAGATTGATAAAACCTTTGACATTGTTTCTAATCTTGCTGATTTTGATAGCAAAAGGATACATTTATAGAAGATAATAATAGGCTACTTAGACAAATATAAGAGCCAAAAATTCAATTTATTTCCTCATGCCCTAGATAAGAAAAATAGTTTGAAAAGAAAAGAGGAATGGGTAAAGGAACTTGATGATTTATTCTATTTAAGAATGAATCAAGTCATAAATGAAATAGGGCATGCACGATGGGCGACCACAATAGAAGAAATGGTGAAAGACAAAATATTATTTGATTCTTTAAAATAGGAATTTGTTGATATTGATAATGAGGCTGATTATATAATAAAGAAATAGAAGGATATTTTGCAATTCAATTGGCCAGATGACACATTATTTGACAGGTGGATGGAACAAATGCCTTCTAGTGAACAATTTGATGTAGATGAAACTGACAGTGATGAGATGCAGGGTGAGGAAGTCCAAATAATTGATACCATCACTACTCAAACCCAATCAGAGAAAGAAGACATGAAAAACCTATCACTTTCAGTTGCAGAATCGGGACCACAAGATGCCAATATAATTAAAGAAAAGGAAAAGGTAGAAGTTGTCCTCACCATGCAGAATGAAGATGGTGGAAGCCTATAGGTGGAGGTTAATGTACCCTCGTCAGAAAAAGTTTCATCGTTGGCTAATTTAGTAGTTACATATGAAGATGAATCAGATCAATAGCCAACTCAGCAACATCAGAACATGTAACAGAAGTTGATCCACTAAAAGGAATGATTTGATTTCGATATCTTCTGTTACCCATAGTTTTGTCATTTTGTGATAGGTGTATGTAGATATTCCCTATAAAAGACACCTGTCAGTTTCTCTTAGCCTGAAGCTTGTTGCATTTCACACTATATAAGTGAAATTCCAGGGCAAGAGAAAAGGTCCAAATTCTATTTGCTAAGTGATACACTTAGTCTATTTTTGGTCCACCATTTTTGAGCAAAAATTCAAGATGTATTTTTTCTGTCAGATCTTGAGAATACATGAATATAGAATGCTCTATGTTTCTTTCTAAAGGTCATTCTGAGTCTATTGTAAATTGTATACAATTTTCAAGGAAAATGAATACAAATTATGAACTATTCCCATATCATATCTTTCTGAACTTTATCTCCTTTTGATTACTTGGTTATCTTGATGTTGTATAAGTAAAGGATTGTGCAATTGAATGCGGCTCAATTAGGTTGTATATTTGTTTATCATGGCTATTAATTCAATGGATTAAGTAAAAGCTTTGATGAATTTGATAAGGTTGCTGCAGTAGTGGAAAGGATTTTGAATGATGATTTCTGATAAGAATTGTTGATAAAATTTGTTGTAAGGCAACAAATTAGATCTAGAGATTTGTAGTAGACTCTGAACCCCAATGTATTAGGCACTAATCAAATTTAATCCAGCTGAAAGAGAAATGTGTCACACATGATTGTCAAAATGCATAATTATAATCAACTTTGCTTTTATTTCCTATAGATCTTCAAAGTTGGCCTCTACTTGTTTGCATGGAATGTTTTAGCTTTAGTTAGCCATTATTGCTAAGAACATTTGCAGACTTGTAGAAGATTTTTGGCCATATCTGTTATATGGGATGTGTTTATTAAAGTATCAAGAATTGTACATGTATTGGAGAATTTGAGATGAGAATCAGAATGAAACTAAGATAATTCTCATATAGTTTTGTCAGTCTTGTATCATCCCTAGGTATACCCAACCTAGTTTTGCATAGCCAAAAGAGTAGAAAACCACCCTTGGTTTTGTAGAAGTTTGGCCCAAATGGTGTGCACATACAATTGATAATAAGAATTGGCTAGTCTTTAGACTATGTCAGTATTGTCATCTTGGTATTAAGCATTTTTTTGCTTAGTAGTTTTAAAACACCAACAAGTTTGTTATTCATCCAAATGGAAACCCTTGTAGGAAGACCTAATTGCAATGCAACAATTAAATGTAATGTTGAAATATAGGAGAGAGATTCTTTAAGTTGAACTAGAAGATAAATAATCTTCTAACAAAATGACAGAGACTTTCGGTGAAGGATCCAAAGTAGATCAATTCAATTATAGTCTAGTAAATTTAGGTGACATCTTCATCATAAGTTTTTGAAGATAGACCAGTATTTGTAGGTGTCATCTTCATCAAAAAAATTCCATGGTAGTCTATTAGTTTGAGGAGTCATCTCCATCACAAGTTTTCCATGGCATACTTGTAGGTAGAGGTGCATTGAAGACCTTTTATCACTACATGAGCTAGTAGTAGATGGTGATTATTCATTATCATCATCATTATCTAACATAGAATCACATGAATATCATGTTTTATAGCCCACATGGCCTAGGTATTGAGGGTACAACTCCAAGCACTAAACACACCAGATTTCAAATTATTATCTTTATGTGTTGATGTTTAAGTTGAATTTTCTAGAGTTGAAGAGAGAAACACACTCAATTTTATTTTCTTTTTTTTCTTTTTTTGAATATGAAACTGTTGTCTAAATGATACAATATAATTATGTATTATTAAAACAAAAATACAAGAAAAATATGATACCAACACAACTATATTTATAAAACAAAAACTTTGTTATTATTATTTCTTCTAAGGTTTTAAAACTACAGCTTCTGCATATACGTTTCCTTTCTTTTCTTTCATTACTATAACAAAAAGTATAATAGTTGTTACAATAGACCAACATTCCAAATGATAAATTTGCATCTACACACTTTCAATAAAATGAAACAACAAGTACATTAAATTCTTTTTGCAACTAGACTCTTTTTAACACTTATCATCAAAACATCACTAAGAAAAAACACTTGAGCGGAGACTCTCCCATTTATATTACACAACAATAGCTGAACTTTGGCATAAAAAATGATAATGATAGTAATAGTATTCACTTCCATCTTCAATATTATCATAAAAACCTACAAAAAAAATACACATGTACCTATGGAAATATGCTTGAAGAGAAATCCCTCTCCTCGACCACCGGAGATGCAGGTGTGATTGGAGGTCGTGAATGGAACAGCTTTTGAAGTCGAGCACATCAAGAAGAATGAAAGAAAGACAATATCGAGAGTTTCAAACTACTATTCCACCCCCCCTATATTGATGCAAATACAAGACCCCCTTTCATATTATTCCTAGGACTAGCAAGCGTCATTAATCAAGTGGGTGGAGAAAACCTGAAACGAAACTAGGCTCAGAGAAAACCATGCGAAAATGTAGAGATAACCATGTGAAAATGCTCCAAAAATGTCAAATGAAACTAGGCACGAAAAACGTAATTGGGAAAATGTTTTTTAAACTTTGCAGATGTATAAGCCCTATGTTGGTCAAAATTTTGACCAACATGGGTCTTATATGTAAAAAAATGAAATTTTTGCCTTTACATTTTGACCACCCTAAATTTATTTAGTTGATGGTCAAAATTTTTGGTTGAAAAATGATGTTAAATGTAGTACTAAATTCAGGATCTACAAAACCTAGGTGAGTGAACCTCTTAGGATCCAATTATGTGACTAGTGCAATGAGCATAATTAGAATCCAGAATAGAAAATAAAACCCCTAAATCTTCTATACTTAACCAAGAAATCACAATCATGAAACTGCTAATAACATGACTCATGAAACTGGCAATCTAAGTGTGGGTTAAACATTAAATAAATTTCAACATAAAAGGGAAAAGATGATTTAATATGTTGATATCAGTAAGACCCAGGTAGGAGCAACAAAACCTAATGATCCTATCTCTGATCAATGCCTAATCCATTGGGCAAATCCATGAATCAAATGCATACATATGGATATCTGATACTTATTTATATATTCAGATATAAGATCTATCTATTCACCTTGTAAATAGACATTTGTGTTCAATCTAAATCTCATTCTTACCTGATATCCTCCTCAATAAACTTGCAACCCTATTGATTCCTCTAAAGCATTTACACAATTCCTTGAATTACAAGCAACAATGAAACAACATACAGCCTTAAGGGACTGCAACTATGACCTAGGCTCTTTGTTCAAAGACCATAAAACATTGAAGATTAATGAGATAGGAGATGAGAATCATAATGAAACTAATGAAGTTCTTGCTTATTTGTATTCATTTCCTTCGAAAAATACACCCAAATGCATGAAATTAACTCATAAAGAACCTAACACATCTAAACTACCTGTATTTATCTTTCATACTGCTATTCATACAAGAAGAATTTGCTAAAGAATGGTGTCACAGTCATGAGAACACATCAAAAACTAGAACCAAAACCTGGTATCACAACAGTGAGTGGTTATTTCTTCAAGAACTAGAACCCCTACAATGGATGAAAGAAAAAATGATATAGACCAAGATGAATTCCTGGATCTGATCTGAAGAAAACATGTGCCCACTTGGAATTCCATCCCTACCAGTTGCAAAACCTCTTTCATCTCTCTATCCATTTGATTTGATTTTGCTTTCATCATCACTTGTAACTGATCTTGTTATATCTTTGATGAAATGATAAAGACTTTTGAGGTAATAAAATATCTGAAAACCTTAATTCAACTGACTTGAAAGTGGTTACATTAGACCCCAAACTGTATTTTCACCATTGTTTGCTCACATTCAGGTCATTTCCATGCCAAAAAATAGTTCTGAACTTTGACACCAGAATACTATTTCAAATTAGGAATCTAATAGAAAACCTTGAATGACTCCAATGGACTGCATCCTATGCAAAAACTAACCCTAAAATTAGAAAGTTCATCTCCTCATGATTCTGGCGATATATAATATCACTATATTAGCCTCTTAAAAAACCCTAGAATATCAGTTCGAAAATGTCTCCCTCTACTAGCAAAATCAAGTCTGCAACTTTGATATTTTAGATTTTGAAAATTTTAGAGTAACCTAAAGTTAAAACTTTAGATTATTACTATTTTGACATTTTACAAATTTGCACATATCATTTTTGAAAACAATTTTAAATTTTTATTTTTTTTTAAATCATTTTATTTTTCCATCCTTCAAATTTGTGGTCAACCCTCCTTTAACCAGGTACCCCGTGTCAATGTTTGATTGGCCGAGCCTTCCATTGAGTGCCACATCAGTGCCAAGTGGCATTCACCTGCTTACCCACTTTTCTTAACTGGCATGCATCTCCTTTTTGCGAGTTTGCACAGTTTGTTGGATTTTCCACATGGTAGCATCCCATGCATCACATTTGAATTGCTGATGATTTCCACCTCATCGCCAACTGGCCATGCACTACCACTTGTCATGTGCCCACTTTTTCATAATATTTATCCTTCAACCAGGTTGATTTTACAGGCTTGCACCCATTTTTTATCTTGCCACGTGGCACGATCTCTTGCAATCTTTAGTTTGGGTGCCACATCAACATGGTTCAATGTTTGTCAAAAAATTTTATCTTTAACTCATTGGGTAGGCCCCTGCACATGCATACCATGTTTCCAAAACATCCACCTTCTTAAGACACAATGTGTCTAGAATCATTTTGCATTTAAAGATTTAAGAAGTCCCACCCACTAACAATGTGGGATATATGGTTTAACACTATTTTCCCTTGCTCTGTGTTTTGTTCAAGCATGGGAGGCTTCTTTTCCTTGCATCTCCTCTGCTTTAACATTGCAGAACCTGCACACTAACTGGCATGGGATAGTGGTTTGGTATGGATGTGGAGATTGCAATGCATGGATTCTTATCTCCCTCTGCTTGCTAGCATTAAGTGTAGTCTATCCCTTGCATCTCTAGCTTACCCTGTTCTTGCATGAGGTTACCCTTTTTACTCCATATGTGCATGGTCTTTAACGTGGGCCTAGGTTCCTCTGTGTAACTAGTGGCTTCATCTATGGGTGCTTCTTCAATTTACATGCCACTGTCTTCCCTTTCATTGTGTGGACAACTTTTTAATTGACTGTTTCTTCTTAGACCTATGGGTGTTCCTTTCACGTTGGCCTTCTTTTTCATGCATGGATATTCTGATTTCTCATGGTGCTTTGGCATACTCATGTCCATCTTGTTGAGGGTGACTTCTCTCCTATTTTCTGCTTAGCATGCCTAGACTTGTCTTTTGCATAATGCCTCCCCTGCACCTTTTTTCTTCTTATTGGAAAATTATTTCCTTTACTTGGAGGCTCTTTTATGGCCATGAGATTTATTCATAACACATGGGATGCCCAGCTAGCATGGGCGGCTTCCTTCAAGTTGAATTTTGCTCTATTTTTCTTATTCACTCCAGAAGTTGCCTCCCCTGATATGATGTGAGTCTTCTTTTTTGTCTTGTCTTGGCTTTGTTCTTTCTTATATTCCTTTGGCTTTTCCCTTATAACTGATATGCTCCTCCTTAACATGCATGGGGAAACTAAATATTTTATTTCAGACTGTTGATTTTCTCTTTAAGTTGTCGTGTCTCTCCTTTTTCCTTCACACCTAGGAAGCTCTGCATAACATGGATGCCAATGTTCCTTAGTTGTTCTTCCCTTTATTGGCACCTTGGACTCCCTTTTTTAACTGATGGATTCTATGTTGTTGGCAGCTTGCTCCTCTAAAGTCGTGGACATCTTTTGTTACCTGCAGTTGCTTGTTATGAAAAATTGCTAAAAGCCCTTTTGGTAATCAAGAGGATACTGCAATTAGATGTGTTGAAATGCCCATAATTGCATAGGCTTTTCTATGCTGATTGTTCTATGCCATGGAAGTTTTAGAAGTGTCTTTGAGATTGAAGGGCTCAATGTCACATACATGATGAGACAAGTGCAACATAGTTCCCCATGTCATCAACATTCAAGAGATGATGATGATTCTTCATTTGTAATCATCTCTTTTAGAACAGACTTGGGGGAAACAAATGGAACTCGATTCATTATTCACTTTAGTAGTATCTAAGAACCACTAGGTCCATGGAGCCCAAACCTCCCACAAGTTCACCATCAAATGTTAGAAGCTCCAGTTCTATAGGTAGTACAATTGCTTGTCAAAGCATGCCATATTATGTATCATGTATTTATTTGAGTCATTGAGGCATTCTAAGATCTGTTAGAAATAGAAAAAGAAATATGGAAATAAGTAAAAACCAGGAAAGAATCTAAGTGAGTTAATGCATGAAAAGATATTACCATAAAATAGGAGAGAGAAAGCTTCAGCTCCAACACCATAAGACAAGATATTTGGAAAGGGGAAAGCAAAGAAAACCCCTTGTGACATTATGAATGAGGCATGAAAAGCCTAAGAAGAGAGAGAGAGAGAGAGAGAGAGAGAGAGAGAGAGAGAGAGAGATGCTCATACAATAATTGAGAAGAGGAAGAAACCTCATTGTGAAATGAGAGAAGAGGGCCATCTCTTAAATAGAGATGAGAGAGAGGAGTTAGAATGTAACTCCCATGTCTATGAATGCCACCATTCATAAGTGTGTGAGGCCAAGTGTGAGATTCCTCTTAAGGAGGAATAATCTAAAATTAGAAATTACAATAAATATTTGTCCTCACATATTCCACTAGATGACAAAATAAGATGTAGTGGAAAAAGGACAAAAAAGAAATATATTAGGATACCTTGGCTTATATCCTAATATATTATAACAATAAAGAAAGGAGTTCTAACCTTGGTTTATAAACACACCAAGGAAATATTACAACTTCTAACACCCCCCTTTAATCTTTACTTTGGGTAATTACATCAAAGGGTATTAAACCCAGAATTTTACAAAAATCTGCAACTTAATCTTCAATATGAAGTAATTTGATTGTCTTCAAGCCATATGGTACATTTGTAGATCCAAGAGAAGTACATGAGTCCTTTGAATGTGGAAGCATAGACACATCTTCATATGTGAAAAATTGAGAAGGTTCCTTGACGGATCACCTAAAAAAAAAGAGAACAACAAGACAACTATCCACAAGTAGAAGTACATTGAATTGTCCATTTAGTAAAAAAAATGAAGTTATAATAATTTAATCAAGGAGGAACTAAGAGAGGTGAGAATAAATGAATGTGTTCACCAACATGCAATGGAGTTAACATGATATCTAAAATAAGTCATAAGCTCAAAATGATCATAATATGGGTCAAAATGGCCAATCTTTATGCAATAAGTCTCTCATGAAAGAAATATACTAATGCACAAATGACCACAGACAAGGCCAACTAATGAAACCTGCATCAACATTGCATCAATCACATGGATATAGACCATCCATTAATGAGTCATCCCACTACAGGTGAATGGGTCGTGACTCCATCACCTACATGACTCACGATCTAGGCAATAAAGTATGTAGAACATTATCACATTGTATATTTATCAAAGAAATATAAGGGAGACAATAATAAATAAGTAGAACATGTTCTTCAAGCACTAAATAATTCAAGTTACAGTTTTGCCGAGAATTATAGCTGAAGTGGACCAAAGGAAGGGTTTATGAGGAGTAACAACATATTGCCTTTAAATAAGAAATCCATATGGACAAGCAACATCATTGCCATGAGGAAAAAGATCAACATGGATCAAAACAACTTTCTCAAATAAAGTCTCCAATATAGGAGTGCTCCAAGATATGGTAGCCTCATCACCTATACACTCAAAAGTGAGAAAAGTGTAGGAAGTCATACCATGATTAAATCAAAACTAGGAGCATACACTAAAGAGATAAAGAGATTGAAATGGGAAATCCCCATAAAAAATCATCCTCGCATTGAGGAACAAAAATGGAACAACATGGAGAGAAACTCCATAAATATCAACCTTTCAAAGTAGAGCATATAGAATCAAATGGAGGGAAACTCCATGTAAATATTAATCTTTCAAAGTGGAACCAATAGAACCAAATGGAGGGAAACTCCATATAAAATGAGTGCACACCAATATAGGATGAAGTTATACTCCATGGGCCAGATAAGGAAACTATGTATCAGTTATACTAAGGGGACCTACATAGTTATCCTTGAAAAAAAATGGCTCCCTATGCAACTCAAAACAAAATATCATATAAATCAATGGTATAAAACTATAAAGTGCCAACATGGGCATGGAACAATGCTATAAAAGCATAAAATTGCAACCATATGCAGATAGATCAATTAACTCAAATCATTAAATAATGAAGGCAATAGTGTAAGATACTCATAAACTTGAATAAATTGAAATAAAAAGAAGTATTTGGAAGAGCAATAAGCATAAGTTATCAGTTAAAATCTCCATGCAAGGTGAACACAAGTGAGAAGATATAAAGCATGGGCCCACCATCAAAGACAAGAATCCTCAAAAAGGAATTATAAATGAGGATATTTTAAAAAAAACTTAACTTTTTATGTTAAAAATAAAAATAAAACTTTGATTAGTTTTAATTTTTAATTCTAGGAAAACTTCTCAAAAAAAAATCCTTAACTTCTCCTTTTTTACTTAAAATCACGTAAAGGATTAAGAGAGATTTAAAATAAAATATTGCACTTGTCTGACAATGACTGATTACATGCCAAAAATAGGTTGAAAAGAGGCAATAATAAAAGTAAATGATGCTTCTGTCAAGAGCTAAAAAAAGAAAAAGAATCTTGCATGAAATGACAAGAAAACGTTACCTCCAGCTGTGGCACAATAGACGGCAAATTTTCCCAATAAATATGGGAATGCATTATTCTTTGTAATAAAATCTTACAATGAAGATGATGTCAATAAGAGCATCAAATAAAGTGTATGGGCAAGCACACCAAATGGGAACAAGAGACTAGATGGGGCATACCAAACTGCCAAAGAGAGGTCTGGAGGAAAGCCTGGAAGCTGTCCAGTGTTTCTATTTTTTCTAGATAATGCAAGTGGCCAGTTCTGTAGTGTGGCTGAAATGACTGGCCCTGTGGATTTTAACAAAAGCATGCCCTTAAGACAAGTGGAATGGCTACTTCCCAGTCAAATGGCACATCATTAAAGATATTTCCAATTCTTAGTTCCATCATATCATTCTTGGAAACAATGACAATAAGCCTTTGACCAACAGCAGGGACACACAAGAGATAAGATTCTCGCAGGGTATTGAGATGCTAAATATTTTCAAGAACTTCTCCTCAAAGACATCTATACTAGATGATTTTATGTTTTATAAAAGTAGGCAAAAGACAATGCAAGAGAAGAAGAGGGCACCGTATCAGCAAGAGCACCTAGAGATATTAGGCAGATATGACGTTGTTCAGAAGAAGGGATCTGGGGAACAGCTGACTAGATCTGAGAAAGGATCTAGGGAACTGAATAGATCTAATGGAGAAGTAAAAGATGGTGTGCATGGTGTTGTAATAAGCCATAACATAAGCACAAATGACATACCAGTAACCATAAGAACAAGCGTGAAAGGAACCACTCTGCCAGTTCCAATATTCCATCTCAAAGACCAAATCCAGTCACTATCCCAGAAACACATCTCTAAGACAAGAGATAGATTAAGGATAAGAATGATAACCAGGCCATGACTTCTACTGCAAAAGGCACTCTGTGGGTGCCCATTATTGAACTTGATGATGCCACTCTAAATAGAGGTATGACAACAGATGGAAGCTGCATAGCTAACATGACCTGAGAGAATATAAGCAGCTGATAAATACCTGTTGCATCTGTATTCCAAATGCAAACCATGGCCAACACAACAACACCTACTTTGATTAAAACACAGTGAACCAAAATACGTGGATGAACACCAAGAAAACCTTCCAAAGCAACTTTAGCCCCAATGGTTCCTATTACTGTGGACAACTGGTTGGCACAATATATGCCTAAAAAATACTACAAGAGGAATTGGACTTTTGAATACCTGTTCAATTAGTGGTTGTGCATCCTGATATGTTAAAACTTCAAGCCCTGTAATATGAAATGTTGTTGCTGCAGAACTCAACAATGCAAGATTGACTAACAAAATCCCACTCAATGCGACTACAATCTCCAAGAAATTGTAGGACACAAAGTCCCAATCAGTATCATTTCCAACTGCAATCTGCAAATGGAACTCAGGTACCAACATCAAATGCGATGAAGCATGCTAGTGTGGAACCATCTGTCACCACAAAAAAATGCACTACCCTGGCCAATGTAGTGGACATGGGAAAAGGTGAACTAGAAGGAACAGGAGATGGAAGGAATAAGAAAGAGAAAATGGGAAAAAGTGAACTAGAAGGGACAGGAGGAGATGGGAGGAATAAAAAAGAATAGCATTGGAAGCTCGAGTGTTTTAAAATTGGGTTCCATAACGCAATTAGCATATAGACAAGTTTTTATTTTTGCCTGTGGTGCTCCCCTTGAAAGTCATAAAAGTCGTTCACCATCTAAAATGTGACACAAGAGAAATAAGAGTAGGAGCCCTTCAAGGTCTCCTATCCGTAAGTCTAAAAGTCCAAGCATTGGATAATTTGAGTGGAAGCGAACAACGGATATCTAGATATATTAGGAAGGAAAGGGTGAACCAACTAATGTGATGTCTGAATATGGTTTCAGACATGCATATTCTTGGGCTCTTACACTTCTTGCCATGGGATTGGCATGCAAGGAGATCAATTTACATGGCAGAAGAAGTACTTGAAGCCAAGCTCTCTGTTGTCCACATCCAAAGATGGTGAAGCCCTGACAGACATGAAGTTATTCCCACAGCTCCAACAATTAGAGAGAAGATGACCATAAAACTAGTGGCCTTATTTCCCATGGGGAAAAATAATGGTGAGAATGAGAACCCCACTAGAATGCTGCTTTTGGATCCAGAAACATAATGATAATCAATGGCCTTATTGAGTGCCCATCTAGCAATTCTAGCAAAGGTCACGTACATGCAGAAATTCAGCAAGAGCATAAGTCCATCCAAAGACTTCACTATTCTCACACCCATTTAACAAAATTTTAGAATGATTTAGAAAAAGAGCAATTTCTTAAAGAGAGCTCCAAATGACTCAAACTGAAAAAAAAAAATGAACAATTCCTTTGTTTTATAGAGGCACAAAGAAATGTTTTGATCTGCTATTAAGAAGATTAAAAAAATGATATCTAGATAGGAAAACCCTTTTGGCGGCAAGCCTGCCTAAGGGGTGAGATGAAAACTAATAAAAAATAAGAAGTAACTTGCACAAATTAGAGCAAACAGAAGTTAATCAAGTTTGGTGGTAAACCAACCAAACCCAAAAAAAAATTCAATTTCTTCCATCTTAAAAGGATTAAAGAAGAAATTAGTGAAATCTCCCTCAAGAGTCTCCTTCGAATCATACCTTCATGCAAATACTCAAAACAAAGATTAAATGGCTCTAATACCATGTTAGAAATGGAAAAATAAATATGGAAATAAGTAAAAACCAGGAAAGAATCTAAGTGAGTTAATGCATGAAAAGATATTACCATAAAATAGGAGAGAGAAAGCTTCAGCTCCAACACAATGAGACAAGATATTTGGAAAGGGGAAAGCAAATAAAACCCCTTGTGACATTATGAATGAGGCATGAAAAGCCTAAGAAGAGAGAGAGAGAGAGAGAGAGAGAGAGAGAGAGAGAGAGAGAGAGAGAGAGAGAGAGAGATAGAGAGCAATGCTCATACAATAATTGAGAAGAGGAAGAAACCTCATTGTGAAATGAGAGAAGAGGGTCATCTCTTAAATAGAGATGAGAGAGAGGAGTTAGAATGTAACTCCCATGTCTATGAATGCCACCATTCATAAGTGTGTGAGGCCAAGTGTGAGATTCCTCTTAAGGAGGAATAATCTAAAATTAGAAATTACAATAAATATTTGTCCTCACATATTCCACTAGATGACAAAATAAGATGTAGTGGAAAAAGGACAAAAAAGAAATATATTAGGATACCTTGGCTTATATCCTAATATATTATAACAATAAAGAAAGGAGTTCTAACCTTGGTTTATAAACACACCAAGGAAAGATTACAACTTCTAACAAGATCCCAATGCCTTATTAATCAGATAGAATTAGTCGGGCCCCAAAGTGGGTCTGACTAAAAAAAAATTCAATTTTAGACAACTGAATCCTCAAACTGATCCCTCAATCTTCTCGAACTGATTAGAATCAAGTTCGATTACTGAACCATCATTAAAACCTCATTTTATCCTTTTTTGCAACCTGTCACTTTTACGCCAGGAGGCCTATTGACTGGCCTTAAAAAACTAATCTAAACACCTAATTGGGCTCTGAAAACTGGCACATTGAATCTTTGTTCTACATTCCTGCACTATGTCAAATCTTGTCTCATGAAAAATTTGGGGTCAAAAGATATTGACCGTCAAAGTTGACCTCTCAAAACTGCCTGCAAGAAAATATGTAAGAAAGTAATAAATTGGGTTCAGATTTGGCTTTGAAAACTGGGTAAACTAACACTTGGGAAGATGAAACCTGGGGCATTGGTTTTATGTCATAGGGATAGTATGAATCTATGATTTGGGATCTTGAAAAATAACAAGACGCAAATGGCAAGTGGTCAAAGTAGTGTACTTGGATTTTGCAGATTGAAAATATTGACAGAAAAACATATTTTACAACTAGAATTAACCTAGAAAAGTGTGCAAATGGATTCGTCAAAGCTCAGAAACTGGCACACTTGAAGTATTTTCAGAGGACAAGATAGTGGTAAAATCCATTCAATCTCACCTATCATAGATTAGGAGTTATAACATCCCAAATAGGGGTTCCAACAATCTGCACTTGCTGACACTAGTAAAAAGATAATAATTGTGTTTGGAATAGCATTTGAAAACTAATCAAATGGATTCGTCATAAGTTGAAACTTGAAACATAATAAACCTCTAACCTCTAAAATACAATGCAAAAGGAATTTTAGTATTTTGATCAACTAATCAAAAGTTATTACAAGTCAAACAGGGCTTCCCAAAATTATGTGCAATTTGCAAAAGCATGAAAGTAGTAAAATACCAACTTTGCAAGATTCAAAACCTATTCGAACAGACTCAAAATGACTCAAAATCTAAAACACAGGTTCTCAAGTATGAAAACTAGATATTCCCAAACTGGCGGGTTATGACACATTTCTGGGTGTGAGATATTTACTAGCAAATAGGGCCTCTTGTCGCTATTTAACACTTTGAGTAAAAATCCAGATTTGGAACTAGCTCAAAACAAGGCTTCACAAAATGGCTCAGAATGTCAAATCATCATCATGGAACACTTAAATGCACTAAATAGAGGGTGTTAGAAGCACTAAACACCTCTTAGGCCTCTGACTGAAAGCTAGGTACAGACTCATCAAAAGCATTTATGGGGCTTGATTTTGACAATGGTAATCAAAATTGGGATGGCAATTTTGAGTCCCAACCGAACATATGAGCAAGAATGCACTAAGGCCATCCATATCACTTGGGTGCCTCTAGCATCAACTAAATCATTCATCCCCATCTGTACTCTAAACCATGCTGATGTTTGTCACACATTAGAAAGTAGCTGATGAATATACCAATTACTGCTACTAACCTGTGGGTGGGACCAAAGGTATGCACTAGCTCATCCCAAGTAATGGCTCTACCCATGATAAGATCCTCCTAGAAAATGGCCCTTAGTGCCTCTATTCATGTCCATGGTATTATGTCATATACTACCCATGGACCATGTAATGAGATCCATAGTATCCTATAAATGTCATCTAGAGTGATCATCATCTCTCACTGGGGGCAAATGGAAGGTGTTCTTCTCTGAATGGAAATGCTCAACTAGTGTAGTCAATAGGCTATGATTCACCAATAATATGGGAATCTGGCAAAGATATGACAATCCAAGAGCATCAATAAGTGCCATGTTGGCATCATCAAGTTGTCGTGGCAAGGCTCCATAAGATGGATAATGCGATTTAAATCTGACATCGGGAAAGCTAGCTTGCACACACGACAACAACATGCACACGATTAGTTTTAGATAAGTGAAAATGGTGAATGAAAGTACAAAATATCAACAAAAAATCAAATTTCTCATTTTTAATTTGACAATTTACACTTTTTTTAGCATGAGATTTTATCTTCTTGTGCCAGCTTGCACCTTTTCATATGAGGAAACACTTTCTTACTCGAGAAAATCCAAATGAATCAGCAAAAAACTACTAAGTTTAGGATTTCTCATGTGAGAGATGGGTATCTTCCATATGAGGAAACCCACAATACTCAACAAAGAAGTATTGGCTTGGTATATCTTTGCATTAAAGATGATTGTTGTTGCATGAGGAATGACATCCTCACATGAAAATCAACATGACAATATTGAAAACATTTGAAAAACATGCAAAAATGACTCAAAATGCAAAAAAACTCAATGCAAAGTGAGATTATCAATGACTCACTAAAAGTTCGTAGTTCATCGATTGGTTGTGTCACTTGGAGCACTTGAATCGATGCATATGCACGAGGACCACCATGTTTCTCCATAGAGCTCTCTTCTTCACAAAATACAAAAGCACAAATGAATTGAAAATAACCCTTTGGGCCCTTATATAGTTTTTGACCTAATTTTTAAAGTGCTTCAATTGGTGTGAAAATCACCCTCTGACTTATTTGGTTGCTTTGAACTCATTTTTGGAATCTAATTCAAAATCTAACACACTTAACAACTCAAAATCACATTTTAAAATTTTGGGACCAACATTATTGAACACTTGTGCAATCCACTTTTTGGATACTTTGTGAATCTTGGAATCTTTTCACATCACATTTTCTTCAACTTTTCATATTTTTCTGGAAAAAGTCATCTCTAGTCAAATCTAGTCCACTTTGGTCAAACTTCATCTTTTGGACCTCAAAATCACTTCAAATTGACTCCAAATTTTCTTCATGCTCTTTTGATCTAATTTGCATTATTTGGCATCTTTGATCACATCTTTATCTTTGAATATAATGTCTACATCATTGTTCTAGTGTGTCATCTTTCGATTTTTCTCCAGAGGGGGCAGGATGATTACACCATTGAATGTTTCAAAAAAATTCCTTCAACTCAACCTAAATCTTATGTCTTAATTTCTAGGGGAATCTCATCACATGGGGCATCTTTTTCCCCTCTATCTGACATCTATGTCATCTATCTTATCTTTCGACTAGTTGATCACATTTATAATAGTTCTTGTTAGAGTTCGATGGACAAGTATTGAGATAGCCTAACCCTGACTCATAGGAACCAAACCTCATTCTAGGGATGCTTCTACAACTCATGATAGGTCTTGTTATCTCTTTCATGGATTAGTATTTATGTGTTCTATCTAGACTCTAGGGGATTAGGCTTCATTTTGGAGATAATTCTAAATTCTTGCTAAGGATTAAGCTTTGTTCTGGAGATAATTCTAACTCTTATTTAGAATTAAACCTTGTTTTGGGGACAATTCTAAGCTCTTTCTTTTGATCACTATTCAATGGATAGGTATTGAGAAAGTCTAACCCTGACTCTTGACGATTAAACCTCATTCTAGGGATAATTACATGAATTGGGATTAATCTTGTCATCTTCTAATGGACAGGTATCGAGACAGTCTAACCACAATTCTTGATAATTGAGTCTCATTTTAGGAACAATTCTATGAAGTTTGACAATCTTTGTTCTATCAATCTTGGTATCTAGGTGTTCTATCCAGATTCCCTAAGGTTAAGCTTCAATCTGGAGATAAACTTAAAAAGCTTATCAATCTTAGTATTTGGGTGTTGTATCTTTATTCCCTAAGGTTAAGTTTCATTGTAGAGATAAACTTAAAAAGCTTATCAATCTCAATATCTAGGTGTTCTATCTGGATTCCCTAATGTTAAGCTTCGTTCTAAAGATAACTTTAAAAATCTTATCAATTTTTCTATCTAGGTGTTCTATCTAGATTCCCTAAAGTTAAAGTTCATTTTGGAGATAACTTTAAAAAGCTTATCAATTGGTCTTCGTATCATCAATTTCAGAACCTATCTCATTTCTTGATCTATGCTTCATACTTCTAATTTCTTTGAATCAAAGGTGCTACTTGCACATTCATTTAAAGAGGGGAAAATTTAATACCCCAAAATTGGCACATTGCCATGCTAAACCAATTCTGGTCTATTTAATTAATTCTATGTCCTATTTTACTAGGCAATTTTGATTCTGGTAATCTCTACTCGACCTAAGTGTCAAATGCATAAAATCCATAATCTATATTAATTACACTCTTTATTTAATTCCTAAGTATTAATTTAAATTAGCTACATTAAACCTATTAATTAAGTTTAATTTAATTATAAGTTGTCATACGTTCATTAAATTGAAATTACTTTCTTAGCTAATGTACAAGGGAATTCAATGTATTTGATTGAATAAGATATATCCTCATTTTAATTATTAGTTTAATTATTCAATTAATTAAGATTATGCATTTATGAGGTCATATTCAATTTTGTTAAATTAAATATACTCTCCAAAATCTTATCTTTAGTTTAGAAATGGAAAGTTTGAGTGAACTGGAATTGGAAATGGAATTAACTCAGTTAACTCTTTCTCACATTGAGAAGTGAATTAGTTAACTTCATATCCACAAGGAACTTTCCACTCTAATTGAATCCCACTGCAAATCTCATTCATTCACACGATTTGATCTCAACTAATTCATGGATTCTATTTAAGAAGCCTTCAATTCCTCATTCCAGAGGTTGACAAATGATAGTATCGAACTTATGTTGGATTAAATATTCATTTCTCTTATATTCTTAGTTTTTTTTTTTCTTGTACTTTAATCTAATTTTAGTTTTAAATGCACACATTTAGATTAAAATTCTTCCTTTATCTCTAGATTAATATTGCATTTCATCTAGATTAATCTTGCACATCATTTAGCTTTACAAAACGTTATTCTAGATGTCTGGTTGCTATCTTCTTGGTGTGAGAGCAATAGAATAATCATTTTAGTTAGAAGGTAATAGATCAAACTATTGGACATCTCATATGAACAATCCCATGTTTATTCTAGGATGATCTCTTAGATAATGATAATGTTGAAGTGTATGTAAAGATTGAGGCCCGCATTTCTTACATACAAGACCAAGTAAGACATTGATACTATAGTAAATTTTTTATCTACTTAAACTCAAAAATGAAAGCTCACTCAAGTTAAAGTGAAAAAAGTGTATGTCAAGCATTGTCAAGTAGTTTGTGCAAGCTGAGCATCAATCAATGGAAGTCGAGTAAAAAATAAGAGGTGTTGAGCAAAGAAGAAAATGAGTACAAGATGAGTGATTTTTAGTATATGCCAAGTAAGTTTTAATTGATGTTGAGCATCAACAAACTTTAGTGTTTGTCAAGTGAATTAGTTTTGGTCGAGTGGAAGAATAATATTGAAGTTGTGTGACAACATATCGATGTAGAGTGCCAGTATTTATGTTAAATCAAATATTTCATGAAACTAAGTTGACTATTTTATTTTCTTGAATTGTATGAATTGTGTGGATGATAACAATGATGAGTTCATGGCACAAAATTCAAGGTAAACTATTTTGAGGCAAATTCAATGAAGATTGCAAAAGAATTTTCTAGAGGAACCAAAATGAAAAGTGACTAGATTCATTGTATCCTACCTAATCCTACCTAACCCTAAAATGGAAAATTGTGGTTAAGAAACAAAAGATATTAATTCTCTATTTATAGAAAGAGTTGGTAAGAAGAAAAGGTTGTAAGGTGTGAGAACCTGAGGAAGGCAAGGATTCTAGGGTATTGCTTCAATGAGTGGCTAAATAGAAGTGACTAGAGTTAGCATACAAAAAAATAAGGCTTAAGAGTATGAATTCTTGAAGGGTGAACAAGATATCAAAGCTGAAGTGTGTGAAAGTCAAGCAGAATGGAGAACTGAAACAAAGATTTGTAATCTACAATTGAGTTGTGATTTATTATCAGATCAAGCCTTACAATTACTTTCTAATGAATGTATTAGTCTAGGTTAAATCTTTTGGATTAAGGTTGACCTAACCGTCATTTGTAAATCCTTTAACTGGATGACATTCTAATGGAATGGTCTAAAGTCCTCTAACAAGGATCAATCCTAAAATGATGATTGACATCCATTAACTAAGTCACATTTAATAGTTTGTATTGTAACCTTTAATAGGGTTGGCCTTTTGTAAGGAATCACTTTAGAAGAGTAGGAATTAGTAGCATGTTACTGGTGTTTTTTGCAAATTGGGTTTCCAAATAAAATCCTTGTGTCAAATGTGTTATTGAATTTGTTATGTTTCATGTTTACATTTCTACAAAAAAATTTTGACCTAGGATAGTAGCCTACAAAGTTTAAGTATTGTATGATCTAATGGATGCATGCATAATAAGGTTTTATAGATATGGGTCTACTAAGCATTGAATTTTTTATTTGTGCATCTAGACCTTGTATAACTAATTCACTCCCCGTCTCAGTTATTCTAAAGAATTCCAAAAAACTTGAATCCATTAAGTTGGAACTTTCAGAGCTTGAGAAGTATAATAATATTGTGAAGAAGAGTTAAGCCCAACTAATCAACAATTAGAAAATTTGTATTCAAGTAGTGAGAAAATTGATGAGTAATTATATTTTTGGAAACCTTGGTATGATAAGACTGGTCCTATATATTTTATTGGAGAAAATTTAGCAAATAAATTTTTAATAAGAAAGGAACCAAATCTAGTTGTTAAACATTATGAACATAAAAAGGATGTTAGAGATAAGCTTGGATCCAGTAAATCTAAATATGCACCAAATGAAGTAGAGTAACCAAGTAAACTTGAGAAAGTTATTGAACCAAATGTAATCAAGCAAGTTGAATCACCTAAGGAAGTAAAGAATGAATATAGAGGTAGATTCTTTATATGTAATGAAGTTGGTCATATGAAGAAATATTGTATCTAGGTAAGTTATTTAAACCTATTACTAATTTTTACGGTTTTGGTCATACAACAATTGAATTTAAGAAACTTAAATTTGATAGTAATAATAGAAATAGTAGAATGTTTAGAGATACTAACCCTACATGTAATGAAAGAAGAAGATCTAGTGAAAGGAAATAATCTAATGGAGCAAGGAGAAACACTCTATGTTAGAAATGTAACAATTTTGGACATATTTCTAGAAATTGCAAAGCACCAATTAATCAATCTAGATCTAATTAGATAATCAGTACACTAGTATGTTAGCTATGCAATAAATTTGGTCCTATAGCAAGATTTTTTGAAATGGACACGAGGACATCAACAGGAATCCAAATTTGTGAAGGAACATTAATAGAAGTATTAGAAGGAATGAAAGTAGCAACAACAGTCAAAAATGTGATGTGAGAGAACATGTGAAATAATTGAAAGTGGTATTTGTGAAAGAAAAAGATCTAGCAAGCTTGAAAATAGTATTGGAAGAACAATATGTATATGAACCTAAAGAAATATTGAATTCAACTACTTTGTGTGATTCATCCTACTTGAATTAAACACTTTTCTATTCAAGATCAAGTACTAGAAAGTTGAAACAATGGTTAATGATGGAGTTAACAATTACAAAGTTAAAATGAGGTAGAGGACAACATATATAGAAGCTATAGCTATGTATCCATATATTTTGGAGACTACATGAAATTATACAAGAAAAACAACATTACTAGTAATAAAAAATGATTATTTATGGATTGGGAAATTACACAATTAATGCAAAGATAAATTTGGTGAGATTTAAAGGATTTGGACATGATTTATTGTACCATTTGATGATGTTAAGATTTTAAGAACAATCAAGAGCAAAGTGAAAGCAATTTGGAGGCAAATTGAAGTGTGAAGTTTTGTAAACCCTAGTTATATGCGTGGCAAGGTATTTTTGCATATTACAAAAGAATTGTGTTAAGAATTGAGTTTTGAATTTAATTGTTGAAATGGGCATTTCATTGAATCATAATGTTGAGAATGAAGAAAGTCCTACGAAACCCATGGTAGATGAGCCTAGTGTCACATTTTTTAGAATTCTGGAGAACATTATTCTCCTAGAAGATATAGGTAGTTGTATCATAAGTAAGTTTGAAAAAATAGAAGATAGGCACATTCCTAAGGAATTCATCCTTATATACAACCAGGATATGAGTTACAAACAAGGTTTTGAGTAGCTAAAAGATAATAACCTAGTAAGATTTATGTATGTTCTATTATGAGTTTGTCAGTGAAGAATGGACTAAGATCATACTAAGACAAATCCATGATGGAAAGTTTTTGTTGAAAGATAATGTAGTAGAGATTTTAGCCAACTTATTTTATGAGGTTATTGGATTGTGCAATGAAGGAAACATATCCATCAATGAGAAAAATGTCAAGAAAATTAGCAATGGAAAACATAAAGTTAGTATACAATGGTAGAGGAATACTGATCAACAAGATCAAGCTAGATGATATAAGGTTCTTGAGTGGGTAAAAGTATGAAGATGTGTCACCTTCCAAGCTGACTATCAAAATTATTGAATTTGATTATTTCTATCTTAAACTCAATTTTGTTCAAACATATGAACTTTATAAATTTAGTCTAGCTAAGTTATATATGGTCTCACACTTTTCCAATTAGAATGTCTATTAAATACATGTTTTATACTAGTTAGTATCCAATTACTAAAGAAATACAATTATTTCAAAAAACTAACATTTCAATAACTCTTACTATTTTTTATTATGTTTTTCAATAGCATATAAACTCCATATTATAGAGCTCTAACTCAATAATATTCACATATAAAATTCATAGTCTTTTAATTAGATATAATATATTGTAATTAAAAAATTGTACAAGTATGCATTTTACACTTGAGAAGATGTTGATTTTGAGAAAGAAAAAAATAGTGAATCATATCAAAATAGTGTAAAAATTATATGATGTTCTAGAGGAGAGAGTTCTCTTTCAAACTCTATAAGCTTTATTTTGGTTGGAATAGAATTATTTTGAAAAACGTTGTGGGAGATGAAAACTATCAATTTCAATAAGTTGAAGTTTGAATCATAAAAAGAGAAAATATAGGTCTAAAGCCATTTTTTATTTTTTATTGTTCTAGATACATATGTTATCTATAACATAATATGAGATCAAAGGGAAACAAGTTTGTTTCCATGTAGTTTTGTGGTGGGAACTAGACCCCTAATTTTGAGCAGTTTTTAGGTAGTTAAAAAGTTATTTAAGAAAAGGAAAATATAACATTTCATATTCCAGATAATTATTAACATTATAATCATAAACTTCATCCATTTCTACACATTTCATTAGTTTATTTCATTTTCAAATTCTAAATATTTATAACAATTTTATGTCATTGAATGTGAACAATTATACTTTTGTTAACCTTTTCCTTTGTAAAAGGGTGACACAGGTTTGTGCTTTTACCCAAGTAGAATTATAGAAATCAAGATATGTTATTGGTCTAGAGAAAACAATATGGAAATTGGATTCATCAAAGCACCCTATAAGATTTGTGTGGACAAAGAGAAAGTGAATCTAAGAGAGATCCTTAGAGCATAGTTAATAGAAAATTTGGAGAGGATAATAAAAGTCAAGAATGGCCAATTGAGATTCTAATCATTGATAACACATATGTTTATCCACTTGATTCAAATATTTCTACTCACATTAGTTTTTTAATTAATAAGTAGTGATATATGCACCATGGGAAAAAAAAAATGCACAACTGACACTTTATTGAAAATGTCACTAGCATCGATGACCTTATTGTGAAAACAATTCAGAATGAATTAAGAACAAGAGTCAAAATTCTACCTACTATTATAGAAAAGTATAAAATAACATATACTTCAGGGTAGATAGAGACTACACTTACAATGAAGCAGTAGAGCTAATAATGATATATGTTAAACCTTTGAGTTATGAGATCATGACAAAGGAAGTAAAATGATATGTCAAAACTATCCTTGTGTTAGACAAGGATGAGGAATTATATAGAATTGGAACCTATGAAGAACTAATAAAATTAGTTAGAAATATTAAGTTGGAGAAGGAAGAAAAGAAAAATGTTGAATAAATAATGAAAAATTCCATGATACAAGTAGGATGATAATAGAAGAGGCAAGCATAGTAAGGAAAACCATCAAAGGTATGAAATAGATTAGGCAACAAGGACTAATTTATGTAGCACCATTAGGAGCTGCAGGACCATCTAAAGAAGTGATAGTGGTTAGACTAGCTATATCAGCACCAATTACACCATATAAAACATTATCTCAACAACAAGAATCCATAACACCTGCCACCCTACTAACATAGTTATTAGAAGGAGAAGAAGAATTAAAGATAGTTGAAACTAAGAGGAAATCAATTAGACTAGATGAAGTGAAACAAGAATCACCAAATTCTCTTAAGAAGAAAAGGATGAAAGCTATGGCAGAAAAACCTAGAAAAAGGCACAAGGAAATAATGCAAGTACTAAAAAAGATGATGAGAGGATCAATTGAGTCCAAGAATCAAATAGAAAAGCAACATAAAATTGTGAGGTTAGGAAGGAAGATATGGAAGTCTAAGATTGAAAATTTGAACATTGGAATCATTAATGAAGGTAACTTTGTTTAGTTAAATAAATATTATCATTTGTAGATTGAAATTGATAGATTATAGGTAGACAATGCTATTATTAGAGAAATGATACTGTCTAGTAAGAAGTTTGAGGACTTGAAAGATTAGATCCCAAAATATCACTATAAAAGATTGATCAATAGAAGAAGAAGGATAGCAAAATCACAATTTGACTTTGGAAATATCACCTACTTATCAATTTATGAGCTTGAGGAGTTTTATAATGAATGGTTCATAAGGCACAAGACTTCATGAAAGTTTTGTAAAAGGGGTTGTAAACATAGTGGGTTTAACCATGGAGGAAAATTTGTAATTAAGCATGCTCAAGTTTGAGTAGTACTAGGATGGGTGACCTCCCGGGAAGTCCTAGTGCTTCACCACTAAGAGCATCACTTAGATCCAATGAGTGCTAAGTGTTCCATTTACTCTCATGAGAGATGGATTGATGTTAAAACACTACTCATGAAGCATGGGTCAATGAGTTTGACTTAAAAACTAAATTGTTAAATCTTGATAGAAATATCACAATAGGAAGAGAGTAGCTGATGAAGATAAGGGCATTAGACAAAACTAGTTACAAAGGCTATGTTAGGTAGACAATAATGAGCATATGGCTAGCCAGATGAAGATTCTAGAGCCTTATCTTAGGAACAAGACAAGAGTAATTCTAATAATGGGAGGAAATTATTAGGAAGTAAATGAAGAGAATATAAATCTATAGGTCAAATGGTTTCTTATCTAAATAAGGTAGTAACAACACCTCAAGTCACTATTGGAAAGGACTCAATGCAGATTGATGTGGGAATTCTTTAGAATAACTAAGAGGGGGTGAATCAGTTATCCAAAGTCTAGATGCACAAATAAAACTTTTCACAGCTCATTGAACCCATATCCATAAAACACATTTATGCATGCTTCCATTAGATCATACAATCACCTAAACTTGTAGATTATTGTCCAATTTCAAAACTACATTGTAGAAATATGAACATGAAACATAACATATTTAATAACACATTTGCAACTAGGATTTTATGTGGAAACCCAATTTGGGAAAAATCACCAGTAACATGTTACTAATTCTCACTCTTCTAAAGTGATGCTAGTGCAAGAGCACCAGGGCCAAGCACAAGGGCCTATGAGGAAACTAGGGTCACTGAATAGATTCTAGGGGAATAAAGGATAGACATTACCTTAAGAGGTAATTGGAGTTTTAATAAGACCTTAATCTTCATTTAATTATGTTTTCAATGTGTTATTTATTTATTTATTTATTGAGATCAAACAATGTAAGCCTTAATGGCATTTTAACAATTAAATTGTATCTAGTGGTCACTTGGGAATTCTATGGTAGATGAGTTTTTTAATGACCTAGAAAGATAAAATTGATTGTAATATGGCCAATAGAGCCATTATGTGAGGTCAAATTCTCTATAAGTGCCCAAATGTGTAATTTTCCAAAAAATTGGCAAAATAGGCTTAAAGGGCTTATGTGTGAGGATTAGTGAGGGTTTAACGTGTTTATAGGTTAGGATAGATTCCTAAGAACCTAGAGGTTGTCACATTTGACAACAATGTTGTCAAGTAGATAACAATTTTAAACATTAAACTAATTTAGAATAGTCATGTAACTGATTTTGATTGGATTGAGGGTAAGTTTTAACAACAAATTGATTTTGAAAAAGGTTATTTTCTTGGTGAGCATGAGTTTTGGGGAAGACAAATAGTGGTAGATAGTTTTAGAGGTTGTTTTATTGAGGAAATCAATGTAAAATAATGTTTTGAATTATTGAAGTTAAATTCTCTGAAAATTGTCAGCCTACTACCCGTGGGGAAATAGTCATTTATTTAACATGCTTAAGCTTCTCTTTTAAATGAAATATAGACTAGAAAGGGTCTAAAATAAATAGGGTTTTTATCTTTGATAATTTCCATGCTTTTGTGTGTTGTTTTGTAAGTTTAAAAACAAAGAATACCATTCAATTTGTTCACTGCTCCTAATAGAGATTGTGAGCAATCTGAAATAATTGTGGAATCACCACGAATATATGAGAATCCCCAACTTACTATGATTAATGTGACTATGGGGAGATTCCATTTAATGTATGATATGTATCTATACATTTTTTTATGTATATTTTTTAAGGATAGATGGGAGGTTGAATAGAGGGTTAAACAATGTTGAAGAAATTTTTAGATGACTATTCCAAAAACATGCAGTCCAATGCAAGGGAAATATCCCTAAATTGAACGGTTGAATCTTTCTTAGATTGAAGTATGTTTTTGATAATCAAATTATACCCATTCTAACTAGAGAGACCAAAAAATTTTAGTATAGTTTGAAAGATATATACCTATTGTACAGGTCTATCCAAAAACAACAAGGAGGCATATTTTGGGGGATTGGGTTAGTGAATACTTATTAAAAGATAATTGATTTGATGAAGACACTAATATATTTGAGGTACATTGGTGATTTTTATCAAAGATGTAGAACCTATGGTGGCATAAGGAATGATGTTCACTCTGATAGGGTATTATGTTTATTAGATCAAGGAGAATGATCCTAACAAGATGCTAGTTTGGTTTCATAAGAACACTATGAAAGTCCCTCTTGTTATGATTGATTACAATACCACCTAGGGTTCTACATTAAATGCCCTTTGAGAGGCCAACCTTGTTAAAGCTTACAATACACACTGTTAAATGTGACCTAGTTAGAGGATTTCAATCACCCTATTAGGAGTGAGCCTTTTTAGAGGACTTTAGATTATTCACTTGGAATGTCACCCTGTTAAAAGATTTACGAATGATTTTTAGGTCAACCTTAATCCACATGATTTACCCTAGACTAGTACACTAATTAGAAAGTAGTAGTTAAGCTTGATCTAATAACAAATTACAACTCGCTTGTAGATTACATATCTCAGTTTTCAATCCTCCATTCTACTTGTCTTTCACACACTTTAGCTCTGATATCTTGTTCATGATTCAATCATTCATACTCTTAAGCCTTCTTTCTTTGCTTGACAATAGTAGTCTCTTTTGTTTGGTTATTGAATGAACCAATACCTTAGACCTCTTGTATAACTTAGGTTCACAAACATGACCAACCTTGTTTCTAACTAGCCATCTATATAAATATAAAATTAAGATGTTTTCTTGTTCAACCTCTATCATTCATTTTAGGGTTATGTAGGATTATGTAGGATTTAATGAATCTACCCATCTTTTCATTTGAGTCCCTCTAAAAAATTATTCTTCAATCCTCTTTGAATTCACCTCAAAATAGTTTACATTGAATTTTGTGCCACCAACTCATCATAGTTATGTTCCACATGCTTCAAAAATTCAAGAAAATAAAACAATCGAATGAGATTCATCAAATCAATGTTTTAACTTGAATACTCACACTCGACATCAATATTTTTCACTCAACTTCCATACTATTCTTCCACTCGTCATCCACTAGAGAATTAGACAAACTAAAGCCCACCCAAACTCAACATCTTCTAAACTTTACTCGGTTTACACTGTGTCACTTGGCATACACTAAACTTTCACTTTGCTCAGCTCCAGCTGATTTTCTACATAGCTTGCACTAACTTTTCTTGGTACCTATTGTCAACTCAGTCAAACTTCACAGACTCAATTCTTCTTATTTGTTCTTCTAGAATTAATCACTATATCCATCCTTTGCAGCCTTAACTAGATAATTAATACATTATATCATCACTATTTTAACCGATATTTGTACTTCTTTTTCTTAAAATAACTCAACATTTACTCTAGGTTCTCTTGTTATCACATTTGATCATATAATCTTCATGAATCAAACAAATTATAGTACTCAAATCAACTAGGTAGTTCTCTTACCAACAAGTAGTAGGTTTGACATCAGTGAGAAAACAATGATTGAAACACATTCTCATAATTGTATCAATCTATTTTCAACAATCTCCCTCTTTGGCATTGATGGAAAACCAATACCAACTATAATACCAAAAATAAAATAATTCCTTGTATTGAAATCTCTTTCTTTATCAACAACTTTCACCTTCTATATAGGCTACAAAACTCTATTGTGATCAATAGACAATCAACTCATCCTTATAACTCCTTCTTGATCACCTCCTCTTTCTAATATTTAGGTATCTCTATTCTATTATGTAATATTTCCCTCTTACTAGGTAGATGCACCTTTTAGTCATTTCTCCCTCTAAGTAGATATTCTTTATTTCTCCCTTGTTCTTACTATGTTTGGTATTCCGTATTATCCCTCTTTGACAAAAATGCCAAAGATGTTTCATCTTAATATGTATATATGAATATTTTTAGTTTCTTTTTAATATCCCCTCCCTCAGATAAAAATATAATTAAAAAGCATTGATAAATTAAATGATTAAAATTATAAAAGACATATTGACTACTATACAAATAATTATTAACTAATCAATTAAACATCAAATGAACAAATATTAGTAGCAAATTAGATCCAATATAATTATTAATAAATTAATAAGTAAACTTTAAATGAACAAATCCCAAAAAAATATTTTTAATAATAATAATAAAGCTTGACCCATTATTTACCAATGTGTAATATACTTAATCCATGGGTATATTTGAATAACATATGCAACTTGTACATTTATAAAATATGAAAAAATTAATTAATTAATTGGCCAAGCATCAATAGAGATAACTATTAGGAATGATATTTATACTGAGAAGCAAACATGTTGCAAGCACAAAAAAAAACAAAATAGGAAAAAACTGTGTCCAAATTCAAATATACCGAATAAGGCATAATATCCACAATGAGAGGAAGGGACAATATAAAAATTTAAAATAACAAACCATTCATCGAATGAAAAGTAATGAGATAGCATGAAAATTGCTTTTCAAATAAAAGGAAAATAAAAAGGTGATAACTATTATGGATGATTTTAATTCAATACCATACACCATTAAAAGGTCCCAAACAATGTTAGAAACCCAAAATTATAGGGGAGGATGAAAATGGTGGAAATTGCCAATAAGATAAATTAGAATAAATAGAATATTCCATAAAATCTAAAGTAGTATTAGGGGTTCATTCCTACCACCCATCTATTATAGTATTATTATTATATTACAAAATAAAAGGTATTAAAGTTAAATGAAATTGGGTAAAGAAATATCAAAACATATAAAACAATAAGAGTACAGAGTAGAAGGAATTCAATTGAAGGTATATTAATTTATTTATTTTATATGAAAAAATATAATATCCAAATATTTTGAAAAAATATTTATAATATAATTTATTTCAAATTAAAAAATATAAAATTGAAGTGATTAAAGAGTATTATAAAAAGGGGGACATTAAGTTCTCCCTCTGTTACCTAGCTTGTGACTAATCTATTGTTCTAGTTCTTTGATTACTTTAGGCAGCTCCTAAAGTAAGATCCACTACATCAAGTTGTAAGATACAAATTGCAACTCCAGTTGATACAGGGCACTACTTATGCTTCTTTAATAGCCTTGGATATGGTATCACCCCTAGTTTACATCTTAGATACTCATTATAATCTTTAGGTAATGCTTTTGTGAAGATATCAACTATTTTCTCTTTTGTATTCACGTATTCCATGTACACCTCTTTGTCTTGAACTAACTCTCTCAAGTAATGATACTTGATTTCAATGTTCTTAATATTTGTATGCATCATAGGATTCTTTGATATATTTATAGCAATTGTACTATCACAATAAAGCGTCACAGGTTTAGTGATTTCCTCCTTCATACCTTTGAGTAGTTTTTTGATACATACAATGTTTGTACAATTTATTGCAACAACATATTCTGCTTCAGTAGTAGATTGAGATATGCAATTTATTTTTCTTTCTAGTCCATGTAACCAACCTCTTTCCTAAGAAAAATTCTCCTCCTCTAGTGCTCTTTATGTCATCAATATTTCTAGCACAATCAAGATCAATGTAGGCTCTCAACTCGAACTTCACATTTTTATTGTAGTATAGACTATAGTCATCTATTCCTTTTAGATATCTCATTATCTTTTTAATAGCCATCAAATGCTTCTCCCTAGAATTAGTAGAGAATCTTACAAATATCTCAATAGATAATGCAATATTATGTCTATGATGCACTACATATTGCAATTTGCCAATAACAGACCTGTACAATGTTTCATTTACCTTAGCTGAATCATCATTCTTTGACAACTTTTGTCTAGTCACCATAGGTGTTCTTTGTTGGAATTATAGATGAAGTAACTGAGAGGGGGGGTGAATTAGTTACCACAAAAACAAATCCCAATACCTTAGATGTCTTAAATAACTAGTTACTGTTGTCACTCGGTAGATTAACTTGTTACTGATTTTTAAGCATTCATAGTTATTAGCATGCATGCAAAAGTAAATAACATGACCACAAGAGATACTAAATTTAACATGGAAACCCAATATGGGAAAAACCACCAAGTAACTAACTACCAATTTTGACTCTTTTGAAGTGAGCCCTATTAGGAGCCAACCTTGTTAAAGATTACAATACACATTGTTAAGTGTGACCTTGTTAGAGGATTTAATCACCTTGTTAGGAGTGGCCTTTCTAGAGGTCTGTAGAACAATTCAATTGAACTGTCACCTTGTTAGAGGATTTACAAAATGGTTGTTAAACCAACTCTATTAAGAGATTTGAAATCACTGCTATAATGGTTAGAAAGTAACAATGAATTGACCTGAATATAATGCAATTGAATTTTTTGATTACAGATATCTATTCTGCACTATTAAAGCCTCCTCAATCAAATATAGCTTTGCTATTCCTCAATGATCTTTGACCATCCTTCAAAATTTGCTCTCACAATAATCAGTCCTCCTTCACATTCATATTACATGAAATCCACACACACTTAGAATTTGCAACTTGACCTCTTATATATAATATTCAGATTATTACATCGGCTCAATCATACTTTACATTTACCAATAAACCATACATTAGTCAGCTACAAATATTACATTAAACAAATAAAATTTATTTCACAAAACAATGAAATCTTTCACTGGCCCACCCTGCTTGCTAAACACTATTTCTAGAAATAATTTCTTGAGTTAACCATCTCAACTTAGTTAACACTGTAAAATCTACAAAATCCTTTGGATACCAAGTTAACTCAATAAGAACTAAATTTCCTTTACTGTCCATAAAAGCTCAGTTAGAACTGTTTCCTACACTATTTTCTCTTGATGACCAAGTGAGCTCGGTAACAACTAAATTTATTTTGCTAACCTTGAAAGCTTAGTAACAACTGTTGCACAAGGTAAAGCCTGAGAATGCTCGATAGACACTATAAACCTTCTTTGCTAACCTTCTAAGATCGGTAGACTCTGTCTTTTGCCTTGCTGACCAACTAAGATCAGTAGACTTTGTCTGATGACTGATCTAACATTTGTGTAACATCAAAGACGACACTCAATTGAATAATTGTATTCAACAATCGTCATCTTTTGCATTGATGGCAATACAACATGTCATAGTAGAATGAAATTTGAAAACAAATATTTTTGATAGAATACTTCACCCTCTTATTCAAAACTCCTCAAATATAGTAATCTCCCTCTTTCATAATAATCTCTCCTTCTTACACAAACTCTCATTTTCTTGCAAATTTTAGAAAGATATGATAGTAAACTCTCCCTCTTTAACAACACATGCTAAAGTCAACATAAACCAAATGTATAGAAATGTACCTTATGTACTGATTCATATGAAATATCTTCATTACTTTGCTGCATCAACTAATAGATCTTCAATTTTTTTTTTGTTGATGCATCACTAAAACTGTATTTTAGTGAGCTTTAGATAGGGAAATAACCCCTAGCTTACCTCTTAGATATAAGAATGCATCCTTAGGTAAAGGTTTTGTGAATATGTTATCTATTTGTTCTTTTGTATATACATATTCCAATCAGATTTCCTTATCCTGCACCAATTCTCTAATAAAGTGATACTTTATAACAATATGCTTCATTTTTTAATGCATCACTAGATTCTTGGATATGTTAATTGCACTGGTATTGTCACACAACATAACAATAGGTTATTTTATTTATTGCTTCATACCTTCTAATAATTCTTTGAACCAAACAATGTTTGAGCAGTTTACTACTGCTGCAACATATTCAGCCTCTACTATGGACTGAGATGTACAATTCTACTTTTTACTTATCTAAGAAACCAACCAGTTTCCAAGAAAGAAAGCTCCTCCACTTGTACTCTTTCTGTCATCAATGTTACCTGCCCAATCTGCATTAGTGAATACTTTTAAATCCAGATTTCCTCCAAGTTTATACCATAATATGTAATCTTTAGTTCCTTTCAAGTATCTCATGATCCTTTTGATAGCCATCATGTGATTTTCTTTTGGTTTTTATGAGAATCTTGACACAATTCCTACTAAAAGGGCAATGTCTAGTCTTGTATGTACTACATACTGTAACTTTCCAATCATAGATCTATACAATGTCTAATCCACTTCTTTTGATTCATCATCCTTGGTAAGTTTCAATCTAGTACACATAGGAGTCCCAACTAGTTTGTAGTCTTCCATGCCAAACTTTTTTAATGTCTCTTTGATGTATTTAGATTGAGTGATGTAGATGCCATTCTTACTTTAATGAATTTGAAGACCAACAAAGAATTTGATTTCTCCAAACATTAACATTTCAAATTCCTTGTTTATTTGTTCTAAAAAATCTTTGCAAAGATCATTATTTCTTGTGACCAAAGTATCATCTAAAAATATCTCTACCAAAACAATCTTATGATTTGGTCCTTTCTTTATGTACAAGCTACTATTATCATTAGTTCTTTTAAAACCAATCTGAATAAGATAGTTATGCAATGTTACATACCATGCTCTAGAAGCTTGTTTTAGACCATACAATGCTTTATGCAATTTTCAAACCATGTCCTTCTTTCCTAGATCAAAAAAACCTTTAGGTTTTTCAATGTAAACCTCTTATCCAATATGCCATTGAGAAATGCTGACTTGACATCCATCTGATAAACTTTGAATCTTTTTTATGTAGCATATGCAAGTAAGGTTCTGACACCTTCGAATCTTGCAATAGGAGAAAAATTCTCTCCATAGTCTACACCTTCTTCTTGAGAGTATCCTTTGCATACCAGTCTAGCTTTGTTCCTTGACACCTTACCATCTTCATTTAACTTGTTTTTGAATACCCACTTAGTTCCAATCACATTTTTTTCTTTAGGCCTAGATAAAAGAGCCCATGTTTTCTTTTTCTCTATTTTTCCTATCTCTTCATTCATAGCTTCAGTATAAATTTCATTTTCTAATGTATCTTTAACATTTCTAGGTTCAAAATCAACAAGTAAACAAGTGCCTCTCAACTTACTTCTTGTCATATTTCCTTCAGATTTGTTTCTAATGATTTGATCTAGTGCATGATGCTTTCTGATATATTTGGCTAGCATAGGTTCTTTTCCTTTTGAATGGCTTGCATGGATATCCTTTTGTGTTTCAGCTTCTAGTTCTAGTTGCTTGGTCTCGGTAGCTATTGATTCAATAGCTTCTATTTGCAACTTGGGTCCTTGTAGCTCGGTAGGCATTAGCTCAATTTGAACTTCCTGTGACTCGATTAAAGAAGATTCTGGAATAGAAGATTTCTAATTGATAGGTGTGCTTGGCACTGTATCAGGTTCAAAAAAAAAAAATCTCCTATAGTCTTTAGGTTCCCTTTTTCTTTCTTTCCCAGTTCTTTTTGCAAACTCGTCAACTTTTACATGTGCACTTTCTATGATATTGTGAGTAGACAAATTCAAACATCTATATGCTTTACTTTTGCAAGAATATAACAAAAATATTCCTTTATCACCCTTCACATCAAATTTACCTTTTCTAGATTCTTTCAAAATGTAACATTTGCTTCCAAATACTTTTAGGTAACTTACATTGAGTTTTTACCCATCCCATAACTCATAGGGAGTTTTGAATGAGTCATTTTTCAGCTGTACTCGATTCAAGGTATGAACAATTGTGTTGATAGCTTCCTTCTAGTAGTTGATGGAAATGTTATTTTCAATCATTAAGGTTCTTGCATAGTCCATGATAGATCTATTCTTTCTTTTAGCTATCCCATTTTGTTCAGGAGTTCCAGGTGTTGAAACCTATCTTTTGATTCCCCTTTCAATGCAAAAGTTATTGAACTCATGTGAAATGAATTCACCTCCTCTGTTTGACCTTAAACATTTTAGTCTTTTGCTTGTTTCCTTTTCTACTCTGGCCAAATACCATTTGAACTTTTCAAATGCTTCTAATTTCTTAGGTACATGATAGTCATCATTCTTGAGTAATCATCAACAAAAAGAATGAAGAAATTTTTACCAGTATAACTTTCAATGCTAATAGGTCCACAAAAATTAGTATGCACAATTTTTAAAAGAAATTTAGACTGATAGTTCTTGCTTTTAAAGCTAGTCTTTCCCACATTGCCAATTTGACAGTTCTTGCATAGACCAACCTTATGTTTCTTTATGTTAGGAATCCCTCTTACTTTCCTAAATTTACTTACTTTTACCAAGTTATCAAAATTCACATGACATAACCTCCTATTCCATAACCAACTTTCTTCAACTTGAACAATAAAACATGAACATTCACCAAGTTCAAGATAAAACAAGTTACCTTTTGTTTGAGTGCCTGATCCAATCAGCTTACCTTTGCCATCCAACAGTCTTGCTTTTCCATGCATGAATTCTAATTTGAATCCATTATTGAGTAGCTATGCCACACTCAATAGATTATTCTTTAGTTGTTCTACCCAATATGCATTATCACATACAAGTTCCTTGGTCAATGAGATTCTTCCTCTTCCTTTTATACAACAATGTTCGTTGTTAGCAAATCTTACACTACCACAATCATAGTCTTCAAAATGTTCAAAATTAGTTTTATCACCATTCATGTGATGAGAACAACCACTATCTATAATCCATGTATCATTTTTTCTCACATGAGAAATGAGTGCCATTTCTTCATCATTATTAGACTCATCTTTTACAGTAGTGTAAACAATTTCATCATCTTCTTCATCATCAAAATCATTAGAGTCTTTAACCATGAAACATGTTTTCTTACTTTTATCCTTAAATGATTTGAAGTCTTTTTTGCTATTGCACTTTAGACCTTTCTTCTCATCATTTTTCTACTTATTTGGGCACCTAGTAGCAATATGCCCAATTTCTTCACAAGAAAAATGGATTAGAGGAACCTTACCTTTGTATTTCCCTTTGCCTCTTGAATATTTCCTTGCTAGTAGAGCTTCAAATACCTCAAGATCACTGTCTAAAGTCTGTTCTGATTCTTCATCACTATCTGATTGAGGATCCTTTTTCTTCCTTGCATGAAAGCTTGGCTTCAAATGTTTATTCAATGTTTTTGCCTGCTGGAACATAATTATCATAGTTGTATAGCTCAAATGCAGTCAATCTTCCAACTATGGATTTTCTTCACATCTTCTTTCTTGAATTGCAAAAAATTTGATTGCATATATAAGAAGTAGAGTTCTAAGAACTTTACTTATAACTGTCTCCTCCTCGATATCTCCTCTAGATGTTTTGATTGCACTAACACTTGCTTTAACTCTTTCAACATATTTTGCTATATTTTCATCCTCTCTCATCCTCATTTGATCAAATTGTCCTCTCAAACTTTCTTCCTTGGCTCTTCTTACATTATCATCACCTCCATAGATTTCTTTCAGCTTGTTCCACATATCAAAAGAAGTTTTGCAATCCTTGATGTCATCAAATTCTTCATAACTTAGAGCAGATGGAATTTCTATTATCATGTTGTTGTGAGTCTTCTTTTTAGCATTATCATTGATAGATAATGTACCAGTAGGTTCTGCATATTTTTCATCAAGGTACTTTAGCCCTGAATCACCAATAGAACCCAAATGAAGTCTCATCAAACCTTGCCATGCTGAGAAGTTGTTCCTATTAAGTCTTGGAATTTCCCTTTTTTAAGACATCCTGATCTTTAGCTTAGATCCTTGAAATATTTTCCTACAAGCACCAAAAGCTCTGATACCAATTGTTGGAATTATAGATGAAGTAACTGAGAGGGGATTGAATTAGTTACCACCAAAACAAATCCTAATCCCTTAGATATCTTAAATAACTAGTTAGTACTGTCACTCAATAGATTAACTTGTTACTAATTTTTAAGCATTCATAATTATTAGCATGCATGCAAAAGTAAATAAAATGAGTATAAGAGACACCAGATTTAACATGGAAACCCAATATGGGAAAAACCACCAAGTAACTAGCTACAAATTTTCACTCTTCTAAAGTGAGCCCTATTAGGAGCCAACCCTATTAAAGATTACAAAACACACTGTTAGGTGTGACCCTGTTAGAGGATTTAATCACCTTGTTAGGAGTGGCCTTGCTAGAGGTCTTTAGAACAATTCAACTAAACTATCACCTTGTTAGAGAACTTACAAAATAGCTATTAAACCAACTCTGTTAAGAGATTTGAAATCATTACTACAATGGTTAGAAAGTAACAATGAATTGACCTGAATATAATGCAACTAAATTCGCTGATTATAGATCTCTATTTTGTACTATTAGATCCTCCTCGATCAAATATTGCTTTTCTATTCCTCAATGATCTCTGAGCATCCTTCAAAATTCATTCTCACAATAATTAGTCCTCCTTGACATTCATATTACACCAAATCGACACACACTTAGAATTCACAACTTGACCTCTTATATATACCATTCAGATTCACAAAACAAAGAAATCCTTCATTGGCTAACCCTGCTCGATAAACAATATTTCTAGAAATAATTTTCTGATTTAACCATCTCAACTTGATTAACACTAAAAAATCTGCAAATTCCTTTGGCTGTCGAGTTAACTCAATAAGAACTAAATTTCCTTCACTATCCATGAAAGCTTAGTTAGAACTATTTCCTACACTATTTTCTCTTGATGACTAAGTGAGCTCGGTAACAACTAAATTTCCTTTGCTAACCCTGAAAGCTCGGTAACAACTATTGCACAAGGTAAAGCTTGAGAATTCTTAGTAGACACTGTAAACCTTCTTCACTAACCTTCTGAGCTTGGTAGACTCTATATTTTTCCTTGCTGACCAACTGAGCTCGGTAGACTTTTTCTGATGACTTATATGACATTTGTGTAACATCAAAGACAACACTCAATTGAACAATTATATCCAATAGTTCTTACTAGCTTGGAATCTTCCAATCCAAAAGTTATTAGTATCTCCTTCACATACTTAGACTAAGTCATCTATATACCATATTTCATCTTATATACTTGCAAACCTACTAACAACTTGATATCTCCAAACAAAGACAACTCAAATTCTTTCTTCATTTGATCTACAAATACCTTAAATAATCCATCTTCTCCTCCAAATATGATATCATCAACAAAAATTTCAGCTAGTAAAATTCTTTTTCCTTTTCTTTTCTTTAAGTATAGATTATTGTTATCATCAGTCCTCTCAAATCCAATCTTCACAGGATAATTGTGTAGTCTTGGTGCTTTCTTTAAACCATATAAATATTTGTGTAGTCTACACACCATGTTCTTATTTTTAGCATCAAAAAATCTTTGTGGCTATTCTATATAGACCTTTTCTTCCAATATGTCATTCATATATGCAAATTTAACATCCATTTGATAAACTTTGAAACCTTTGCATGTAGAGTAAGAAAGAAAAGTTCTTACTCCTTTCAATCTTGCAATAGGAGTAAATGTTTCTCCATAGTCTATCCCTTCTTCTTGTGCATACCCCTTGCAAACTAATCTTGTCTTATTCCTTGTGACTTCACCATTTTCATCTAACTTGTATTTGTACACCCAATTGGTGCCAATCACTTTTTTATCTTTTGGTCTAGGAACTATAGTACATGTCTTGTTTTACTCAATCTATTCAATCTCATCTTTCAAGGGTTTACTCCAATCCATATATTCTAAGGTATTTTTCACTATTTTAGGCTCATGCATGCTAAGAAAACATGTATCTTTTCTCATATTTATGTCTTGTCACTAGTCTTGCATCTTTATCTCCAATAATTTGTATAATAGGGTGATGTCTTTTTCCATACTTTGACAATCTTGGTTCTACTCTATTTTCCTCATTAGGTTTGTCAACTTATGAATCACTATGTGCTTCCCTATTAGGTAATTGAACATTTCTTTCATGTACACTAATCTCAAAATTAGAATGTGCCTCATGTTCAATATGCAACTAAACACTTGACTAGAGCTCAATTCCTAAATGCAACTCCACAATCATTTTATGTGACTTGGCAATCATTGAAACTTGTTCTTGATTTGTAACTTGATTACAACATCTTAATTAGCATGCATACCTTCATAAAAGTATACAAAAGGTTTTTATTCCTCTATTTTATTCATGTATTCAACCTCATGTACCTCTATATATTCATCAAATTTCATATTTGCACTTTCCACAACATTTCTAGTGTTAGCATTTAAACACTTATAAGCTTTACTTCTTGTGGAATAACCAAGAAATATACCATCTTCAATTTTTTCATCTAATTTACCATTCCTAAAATATTTGAGAATGTAACACTTGCTTCCAAATACCTTAAAATATTTTACAATGGGTAAGTATCCATAGCATAGTTCAAAAGGTGTTGAATGGGTATCTTTCTTGACTTGTGCATAGTTCAAGGTATAGACATTTTCATTTGCTACCTTTCTCTAGTATTTCAAAGCAACATTCTTCTCCATCATAAGTGTCCTAACATAGTCCATTATAGATTTGTTCCTCCTTTCAACAATTCTATTTTGCGGAGGGGTCCTAGGTCGCAATGTCTATATTTTTATTCCTGTTTCATTACAAAACATATCAAACTCATTTGATATGAATTCTCCTCCTTTTTCAAATCTCAAACATTTTAGAATTTTAACCATTTCCTTCTCAACTCTTGCTAAGTACAACTTAAACTTTTGGAAAGAATCATATTTTTGTTTCAAAAATATAATTGTCATCATCCTAGAATGATCATCAACAAATAACATAATTTACTTGTCACCCTTATATCTTTGCACATTAATTGGTCTACACAAGTCAGTATGAACAATCTCTAGAATTCCTTTAGAGTTGTGAGTCTTACTCTTAAAACTAGATTTTGTCATTTTTCCTAACTAACATTGTTTGCAAATTATATTTTCAAGCTTCTTCAACTTACACAAACCTTTGACTCTCTTCATGTTCATAATACTAACCAAGTTATGAAAATTAAAATGAAAAAAAATCTTGTTCCATAACCACACATCATCAAATTCTACAACTAGACAAGTAGCATCATCCATATCAAGGTAGAATATATTACATCTAGTTTGATCACCTTTTCCAACTAGTTTTCAATTAATATCATATATCTTAGCTATCTTGTTCTCAAACTCAACCTTTCAACCTGAACTATTCATTTGTGACGAATAAATAATTTATGGTTAAGTACTTCAACATAATATAGATCCTTTCCATTTTATCAGACTGGGTGTATCATTACCAAACCTTACACTATTTCAATCATAATAATTCAAGATAATGAACTTACTTTTATCTCTAGTCATGTGATGTGAACACCCACTATCAATGATCCACATGTCTTGCTTGTTCACACAAATCACCAGTGCAATTGCTTCATCCTCATCAAAATCATCCTTCATAGTAACATAAACCACTTCATCTTCATAATCATCAAATCCATCTTTGGTTTCCTCTTCTACAATGTAGCAAGACTTCTTCCCTTTATCTTTATAACCTTTTCTATCCTTGTCTCTCCTACTTTTGTATTTGTCTCCACTTATATAGTTATTCTTCTTTGGACATCTAGCACCAATATGACCATTCTCATTGCAATTAAAACACATGATACATAACTTACCCTTTAATTTTCCTTTACCCCTATGAAATCTCCTTTCTACTAGTGCTTCAAGTTTTTCTACATCTTCCTCATCTATATCACTATCACTGGAAACATATTTTACCTTTTTCTTCTTCTTCTCATTAGGTTCCTTCAATGAAAGCTTAGGTTTGAAAGAAGATTCAACATTGTCAGATTTAAAGTTATCAAAATTAGATAGCTCAAAAGTAGTGAGCCTACCTACCAGACCTTCACGAGTTAGATTGGGACCTAGTATACCTCTCAATTCTTGTATTGTAGAAACTCTAATAGCATAGATGGGCAGCAATTTTCTTTAAAAAATTCTTAATACACTATCATCATCTATCTTTCCAATAGCTCCTCTTATATAATTAACAACATCTTTTTATTCTAGATAAATATTGAGAAACGTTCTCACCTTCTTGCATCCTCATATCATCAAACTTAGCTCTAAGATTTGTAGATTTGGCTCTCAGAACATTTGTGTCTCCTCCATAGATGGTGTGAAGAGCATCCCACATCTTTTTTGCACTGTTACAACCCTAGATATCATCAAACTTAGAACAACTTACGTCAAAGGAAATCTCCAACATTATGTGGTTGTGTTCTTTCTTTTTTTTTCAGATCTTTAGTAGTTAGGGCTCTAGTAGGATCAACTTGCTCTGTGATGATGGCGGATTGTGCATTGTCTTCAAGACCTCCTAGGTGTAGCTTCATTAGACTTTATCATGCAACTTGGAAGGTTTCCTTGTTAATCTTGGGTAGCTCCTTCTTTGACATCTTGATCTTTTGCTTCTAGTACCTTCAAACTAGTCCTCTTAGGTAGATGACTTTGATTCTAATTGTTGCAATTCTTTAGAATAACTAAGAAGGGGGTGAATAAGTTACCCAAGGTTTAGGTGTACCAAAAAATAAATCATAGCTTGGTGAGCTCGTATCCATAAAACATATTCATGCATGCATCCATTAGATCATATAATCACTTAAACTTGTAGATTACTATCCTAGATCAAACAACTTCACAAAAATGTAAACATGAAGGATAATAGATTCAATAACATATTTGCACTAGGATTTTATGTGGAAAAAAAATATGGGAAAAACCACCACTAATATGCTAATAATTCTCACTCTTCTTAAGTTATGTCCTACAAAAGGCCAACCCTATTAAAGGTTACAATACACAATGTTAAATGTGACATGTTTAGAGGATTTCAATCACCTTGTTAGGAGTGAGCTTTGTTAGAGGACTTTAGATCATTCAATTGGAATGTTACCAAGTTAAAGGATTTAGAAATGACTATTAGGTCAACCTTAATCCCAAGGCTTTACCCTAGACTGGTACAATGATTAGAAAGTATTAGTAACACTTTTTTGGTTAAAAAATTAGAACTCACTTGATGATTATAGATATCAGTTTTAGTCCTCCATTCTTCTTAGCTTTCACACAGTTTAGGTCTGATAGCTTGTTTGCCCTTCAAGCATTAATACTCTTAAGCCTTATTTCTTTGCTTGCCAGTAGAAATCTCTTCTATTTGGTCATTGAATGAAGCAATACCTTAGACCTCTTGTCTATCTGAGGTTCACAAACATGACCAACCTTGCTTCTAACCAGCCATCTCTATAAATAGAAAATTAATATCTTTCTCCATTCAACTTCTATCATCCATTTTAGGTTAAGGAAGGATTAGGTAGGATTCAATTAATCTACCCACCTTTTCATTTGAGTGTCTTTAGAAAATTATTCAATCCTCTTTGAATTCACCTCAAAATAGTTTACCATGAATTTTTGCCACCAACTCATCATAGTTATCTTCCTCATGCTTTAGTTTATAAAATTTAAGAAAACAAAATAATCAACTCATATTTATCCAATCTATGACTTACCATGAATAATAGCACTTGGAAACAATATGTTCTCACTTAGTTTTCATATTGTACTTTCACTCATCATCTAGTAGATAACTTGACAAACACTAAAGTTTATTGGTGCTTGACATCAACTAAACTTTTCTTCGCTTACACTGTATTATTCAACATACACTGAACTTTCACTTTTCTTAGCTCCAACTAATGTTCTTCTTGTCTTCCACTAACTTTTCTTAGTAGCTACTATCGACTTGGTCATGCTTGACAAACTCAATTCTTCTTACTTTTTCTTCTAGACTTAATTAGTATATCCATTCTTTGTAGCCTTAAGTATATAATCAATACACTATATAATTAATGTCTTCACTAGTCTTTGTACTTATTTTTCTTACCATAAATCAACCTTTACTCTAGGTGCTCTTGTTATCACATTTGATAAAATCATCTTCATCAATCAAACAAATGATAGTACTCAAATCAACTATATAGTTGTCTTACCAACAAGTAGCAGGTTTGACATTAGTGACAAAACAATGATTGAAAAATATTCTCATACTTGTACCTATTGAGATATGATTGAAAAGATCATTGCTGAAAGAGATTGTTGAGAGAGGGAGATTGTTGAAGCACTATGTGTTTCAATCATTGTTTTGTCACTGATGTCAAACTTTCTATTTTTTGGTGAGACAATTTCTTATAAGATCCAAGTACTATCACATAGTTAATTGATGAAGAGGATTTAATCAATAAGATGTAACAATAGCACCTAGAGGAAAGGTTGAGTTATGGTTATGTAATAAAGTGCAAGGATTAGTTAAGACATTGGTAAAATGATGTATTGATAATCTACTTGAAGTTACAAAGGTTGGCCACACTTAAAAACTTTAAAAGAACAAGTAATACTAAGACTGTCTACAAAGCCTAACCAAGTTCATAGTAGGTGCCAACCAAAGATAAGTCATGACAAGAAGAAAATTAGTTGGTGCCAAGTAAAAGAAAATTCTATTATGTGTTGAGTAACATAATTAGTGTTGAGAAAAATACAATTGGTGTTGAGCATCAGTAAAACATAGTTGATGTTGAGTAATCTTACAGTTGATGCTAAGTGACGCATTATGTTCCAAGCATTAGAAGATCAATAATTTAGAGCTGTTGCATTATTGCAAAGATCGTAGATTTGCCAAATAAAAGCTAACAAGTTTTTTTTCTTGAAGTCTATGAACAAGATGGAAGATAAGACTGATAAGCTAGTGGTACAAAATTTGAGGTGAAAATTTTTTGAGCGAAGTCAAATGGATTCTAGGAGAAGTTTCTAGAAAAGACAATATATGGGGTAGATACATTGTATCCTACCTAATCTATCTAAACTTTAATTGGAAAATGAAAAATGGAAAAGAATTCTAAATTTCTATTTAAGGAATGTCTAGTCACGAAGAAAAAGAGTAAGAGAGGTCAGAAGGAAGAAGAGAAACTAAGGAAGAATAGAGATAGAAAGTTAAGAACTCTAATTCATCTAGTGACCAAAGGAGTGATTTCATCATCATACCAAGCAAGAAGGTTGAAGGTGAACATATTCTTGAAAGGTGAACAAGTTGTCAAAGCTACAAAGGTTGAAAGCCAAGTAAATTGAGAACTAAATTGTGATCTCAAATCTACAAGACAAGTTGTAAGTTGTTTCACATCAAATAATCTATTGTACTCTCTAACAATTGTATCAAATAGGGTAAAATCCTTTGGACTAAGGTTGACTTAATAGTCATTATAAAATCCTTTAATAGGGTGTCATTCCAAGTGAATGACCTAAAGCCCTTTAACTAGAGTCACTTCTAATAGTGTGTTTGAAATCCCTTAACTGGGTCACATTTAATAGTGTGCATTGTAAGCATTAATAGGGTTGGAATTTCATAGGGAATCAATTTAGAAGAGTGAAAAATGAGTAGCATGTTACTGGTGTTTTTTCCCAAATTAGGTTTCCACATTAAATCAATGTGTCAAGTCTGTGGATGAATTCTTATGTTTCATGTTTTATTTCTTATTGTTACATCTAGATCTTGAAAAACTAATTCACTCCCCTCATTTATTCTAAAGAATTCTAATAGTATAAATCTATTTTCAAAAATTAATAGTACTAAAGAAATAGTTGATATAGCTGAGGATCCATTTAAGGATTAAGGCCCCAATGTTAGCAATTTGAGAAGCTACACCAACTTAGAGGAAGATGTGGGAGAAAATAAGAAGAAAGAAGAGGATTAGGAAAAAAAATGGAGAAAGAGAAGGAAGAGAGAAACAAAGACGTAGAGAGGAAGAGATTAGAAGACAAGGAGAAGAAGAGGATGAGGAGAGAACAAGTGGAAAAGAAAAAGAAGTAAGAAGAAGAGAGGAAGAAGAAGGAAGAAGAAGAAAAAAGAAAGAAAGAATAATAGAACAAAAAGAAAGAAAGGAAGAAGAGAGGGAAAGAAGAGAAGAAGAGGAGAAGAAGAAAAAGGAGGATGAAGAGAAGAAGGTAACTATACCTCACTCATCTACGATAGCCCTAACTCTTCCAACCTTAATAGGATCTGATGATGATGATCTAGCCAAGCTAATCTTATATTTTAGAAAGATAACTAACAAGAACAAAAATGTACATAGATTTTAGAGATCCCTAATGGACATGATAGAGAAGCTACAAAGAGCTCTAGTCGTACAATTAATAGACCCTAATCTAGAAGATAGAGAAAAAGTTGTGATTTAGGATTTTGATGTTGAATTCACAAGTGTATGTGATATGGTAGTAGTAAAAGCCCAAACTAAACATGATGCACACATGTTTGACACCATTTTTCAAAACAACATAAATGACTTAGGTGCTCTTGATGCATGCATAAAGGAGATAAGAATATGTGAACAAGAAGGAAAATTATTATATTCCAAATGTGAAATGTCTTTCAAATTAACCACGAATAGTGAAGATGACCTAAAAAGGAAGCATGATTGAGGTACATATTTTAAAGACTTGTGATGAGATAAGAATCATAGAGATGAGCAGAGAAAGGACACCAAAGATGTTCTTACTTTGGAGAGAATATATAGATTTAAAGATCAATACACCTAAGAAAAAAGTAGAATAATGTTTGAAAGTGAAGACATCGTTTGACAATTTTTTTCTTCAAACTTAAATGCATTTGAAGTAGCATCCTATGGGTTGTGTGCTTTACTCAGTATATTAGGGGGAGTTAAGGATACATGGGAGAAGAACTTTAAGAGTTTGAAGAAAAGCTTCAATGATTGTATTACATGCCTATTAGCCTGATATAGAGCTAAAAGATTCAAATTTTTGACTTGTGTATAAATTTTTGATGCTTTTGTCATTCATGTCAAAGGTGGAGTAATATAGGAAAATTATATGATATATAAGAGGGAATAATATAAGGTAGACATATAAAAGTATGTAAGGGGTAGTAATAGAATAATTATATAATAGTATAATGTAAATAGAAAGGAGGATGAGTAATTATGTGAAGTATTATAATGTAATAGGTGATATAAGGAAATATGGTTATAAATGTAATGATATACAATTCTGAAATTTCTTAGAGGCCAAGTTTTGAAAAAGTTTTTGAACAACATTTTAGGACATAGGCAAATTTCCCATATTTTTGCCATCAATTCCAAAGGGGGAGATTTTTAGAAATTTGGGTAAGCAGTACAAGTTGAAGTAAAGTAAAATTTGTCATTTATGGAAGCATATACTTTTTATAGAGAAGGCATTGTGTACATATCAAGATTCTACAGGTAGACATGGAAAATTGTCTAAGTACAAGCTAGTTATCTAGTAGAGAAGATATAGATTTTATCAGTGGAATTTAAACATACATTATTGGTACATAAATAGTTAGGTGTGGATAGTACAATGTGTCAGGATGATGGATGTAAGAGTGCAAGTTAGTACGGTTAGTATGTGAGAAGATATGATAGATTTACTAGTTTTGATAGTATACAGGCAGAACAAAGAATACCAATAAATAGGTAATTATGAGTTAAGGAAATACTTTGTTTACAAAATAATTACTTGAATATTTAGAGACAAAATCTTATTTTTTATCTCTAAGAGGGCAAGAGTTATTTTTGTGTTTTGCCAAGTATGTCAAAGCTTGAAGGCCAACAAGACAATGTTTTGTAAACTACAAAGGCATACTAGAAGATTACAATATGAAAAGTTAAGTGTGCTTCTAAGGAAGACTATGCAAATTTTATGTGGTGTGAATTCTAATGTATGATTAGAGGATTGTGAGTTATTTAATGAGCAAGAGTGACATATCAAATATTGAATATATCAACATCAAACAAGAGATTTTTGTATCTATCTCTTTTGTATAAAAGAACTATATTGCATGTTTGGGTAGTGAGCTCATCTTACATACATTTTTTAATTATACATAATAACACCTAATAGGTTTGAGGGCTTTAAGATAGCTTAGTTGTTGATCTCATATTGGTTTTGACAATTGAGTGTCAACACACTTAAGATAATCATTAAGTTTATGCCAAACTAGTAATGCATGCTAAGTATAATATGTAAATACAAGATTGTGCCGAGTGACTCAAGTGCTAAGTAGATAGACCATGCCAAGTAATTCAAGTGTTGAGTAAATAATAGATACCAAGTAGTTTAGGTGCTAAGTCAGAAATAGAATTATAGTATGTGCTGAGAATAAGTAACTTCAAGTGCCAAGTAACATAGATTGGACATACTTGTTTGTGATTGCACAAACAACTATATAAACCATTTTCAAGCCAACATAAGGTTAGATTTTGATTCTTTAAAGATAAGGATGAATCTATTTGCATAGTCCTTATGTATTTACATTCAACCAATAAGAAAAAGGGAAGGATTAAGTGGCAAAAAGAATGAATCTCAATCGTAGATTCATACCTAACCATAAGTCTTCTAGTCTTCTAAAGGAAGATGAAACCCTAAACTTCATATGAGTGCCTAAGCAATTGAAGGAGGTGAATAGAGAAGTTTACATATGTAAACAAAGAATTTATGGAGACTTAGAAGACATAGAGAGTGAATTACAAAATTAGTTTGAGAAGAACAAAGGATAAAGGATACAACATTGACACATAAGATTAGAAAGGATCAAGAAAGACACTATATAGATTTAATCTTTAATCAGGTAACTAGAACCAATCATAATAGGTGATTTTAGTTAAATCTCCTAGGCAGAGTAGTCCTAACAGACTATTGTAAATCCTTTAACAAGGTGGCATTCTTAGTGAATGACCAGAAGTCCTTTAACCAAGCACATGTCTAATAGGGTGTTGAAATCCTCCAACAAGGTGGGACTTAATAGTCCTTGTAAGCCTTTAATAGGGTAGGCCTTTCATAGGGTACATCATATTTCATGGTAAAACCATTGTAACCTTAATTAGCTACACTTTATCACTATTGTTGGTGTTTTAAAAAGGACTAAAACTACTAAGAACAAAAATTCTTAATACCAAGATGATAATACTCATACAATCTAAAGGTCAGCCAATTCTTGTTAACAATTGTATGTGTAAAACATTTGGATCCAACTTCTACAAAGCGAAAGGTGGTTTTCTACTCTTTTGGCTCTGCAAAACCAGGGTGGGTATACCCAGGGATGATTCAAAACTGGAACAACTATATGAAGATTATCCTTAGCTTTATTCTGATTCTCATTTCAAAATCCTCAAACATATACATAATTCTTACTAACTTGATAAACATATCCCATAAAAAAGATATGGGCAAGAATTCTTCTATAGAACTGCAGATGTTTTTAACAATAGTGGCTAACTGAAGCTAAAACATTCCATGCAGACAAGTGCTGGCAAGCTTTAAAGATCTACACGAAATAAAGGTAAAATTTGATTTGATGCTACATTTTGATAATCATTTATGATATATTTCTCCTTTAGCTGAATCAATTTGATCAGTGCCTAATCCATTGGGGTTCAGAGTCTATAGCAAGTTCTCAGATCTAGTTTGTTGCCTTACAACAAATTCTATCACCAATACCTATCAGAATTCATCATTCAAAACCCTTTCTACTACCAAAGAAACCTTATCACATTCATCAAAGATTTTATTTAATCCATTGAATTAATAGCAGTGATAAATAGATATACAATATAACTAGATTGCATTCAATTGCACAAGCCTTTACTTATACAATATCAAGAAAACCAAGTAATTGGAAGGAGACAAGATTCTGAAAGAACTAATATGGGGAGAGTTCACAATTTGTATTCATTTTCTTTGAAAATGGTATATCATTTACAATAGACTCAGAATGACCTTCAGAAAGAAACATAGCTCATTCTATATTCATGTATTCTCGGAGAATTGACAAAGAAAATACATCATAAACTTGCTTTCAAAATTTGGACCAAAAATAGACCAAGCATATTACTTAGAAAAATAGAATTCAAAGCATTCTTTAGCCTTGGAATCTCACTTAAATAGTGTGAGATGCAACAAGCTTCAGGCTAAAAGAAAGTTACAGGTGTCTTCTAAAAGATACTGACATACTTCTATCATAAAAGACAAAAGCAAATAACAGAAAGGCTATTACATCAAACATTCCTTGGTGGGTCCCTTTCTGTTATGCTTCTCAAATGTTGAGACAAGAAAATATGATCTAATTCTTTATTTATTCTTCATCCTCAGAGTAAGTGGCCATAAGGTTAAAAAGTGACGTATCATCTTCAACTACCTACAAACTTACTTTGATTTTGGGATTTTCCATGTCTTCATTACTAACTATGAGGGTAAATTTTACCTTTGCATCTTCCTCCTCATCATCTTCTGATATTTGTACTAAGAACTAATTTTTCCATTCATTATAAGGAGTATCATCTGGCCAATCAAAATTTAGAGCCTCTCTTTGTATAATCACTAAAGAATTTTCCAATTCCTCTAAATCATCAAGCTCTTTTTTGATGACATTATAAAATAACTGTATCTTTACCAACTCTTTGTTTGTCCTTGCCCAAAACTAGTGCCCAGTTTCACTCATGATGTTCTTCATCCTTTCATAAAATATTTCATCTAACTCTTTTTTCCACTTTTCTTTTTCCTTTATTGTGTCAACAAATTCTAAAGCACAAGGAAATAAAATAAATTTTTTAGCAATATACTTAGAAAAACAAAGTGCTAATCTTTTTTGCAAAGAATCCCTTTTATCGTCAAAATCTAACAGCTTATTTAATAAATCAAAAATTTTCTCTACTTAATGACAGGGCATTTGGATGGCAGATATACACATGAATGTGATATCATTGTTTCTCTCCCTCCACTTCTATGCCAGAGGAGTTAATTTAACCTCATCTCTATTCAACTCATCCATGAGAGTTGTAATTCTTGTCAACTAATCAAAGAAGGTTGACCATTGTATTTTATCCCTTAAATACATCACACCTTGCTTCAATTTTCCTTCTTATTGATTCTTTAATTCTACCTGCAGCTCATGTAATTTGATTTTTTCTTCTTCAAAGTCCTCTACAATATAGAATTGGGGCCTTTCAGGGGTGTCTGGTATTTCAACAATAGGGGTTGCTCCAACAAATGGCTATGAAGGGTAGGAAATTCTAGGTGCACTAGATTCTCCCACTTTTCTCTTCCCAATTATCTTCTCCATTTGAGACACTTTTTTTTTTCAGTGACTATATCTGTATACCCCTTTCCTCATATGCTTTTAAAACTTCTTCAAATCTAGCATTGACTTGGGTAAATCTATCTTCTTCCTTGCCAAATACAACACCACCAAATTTAAGCACTTATGAGGCCATTCCCATTATTTTCTTGCTACTTACTTCACTAGCCTTGCTACTATCAATGTACAAGTATGTTCTGCAGTAGAGATTTCCTGCATCCTAGTTTTATCCCTTTTTTCAATTGACCAAATTACAAGGTCTTGATGATCATCACTAAATTTGACTCCTCTATGAGCCTGTAATATCTCTTCTTTAGTTTGTAACTGAGCATCCTTTTGTTTTCTTACTGAATCAAAAACCATAGCATTCACTATATCCCATTCAAGTAAGATAAGGACTCCTGATTATTTAACTAATTGCCTCCTAGCCTCAGGTGTAAACTGGGAAAAATCATCCAAAAATTTAGATTTTACCTCTTCTTTAATAACTGAGTCTGGTTTATTTGGTTGCTCTGCTTTTATTTTTTTACAAGTATTTTCAAAATTTCCTATATTCGGCCTCCACAAAAATTGTGCAAATGCTCTAGATTTCACAAAATTTTCATCATTTACAAACCTCTCAGAGGCTTGGGCAATTATAGGATCAATTTCCTTACCTTTATAGTCAGCAATAGTAAGCTCCAAGGAAGGTGCAGGGGGTTCTTGTGGTTCCCCAATCTCCAAATCTATGGAAGTAACAATTATATCCCCTTCTCCTCCAATTTGTCTTAGTTGTTCCCTTAGAGATGCCTCATCATCTATCTAGATTGGGGATTGGCTTGGGGAGTATTGTTCCTTTTGAGAAGAAGAAGACCCTTGCTCTAATTTTTGTCTTTTTGGAGAGCTGGTTGCAGATGGACTTCTTGACCTTGTTTTTTTATGAGGGAGTTCCTGTTGCACATTTTGAATCATGACACAACCCAACCTTTTTTGCAATGTATATTGGCTAGGAGCCACCACATTTCTACTACTTATTCTTCTTTATACTTCTGCTATCATGTATGGATGTGCCTCAACATACATAGCTTTCTTTTCATTCATGGTTTGAATTATTATGGCAAAATTATTCATTAATGCCTATATTTTAGCTCCACATTATTTCTTATCTTTCAATGGGTCATAATGGGGGTCAAAAGCATTAATGAATTCCAAAGTTTTCCTAAAAACTATCCATTTTTCTTTCCTCAATTCTTGCTCCTGCAATGTGAAGATATTTTTTATTATATCTTCTGGATAGTAAACCTGATGTACCATATGGGAAGCTCTCACCCTTTCTTTTAATAGGTCATAGAATCCTTCAAGATCAATGAATCTAGCATGAGACTCTACCATGTTATACCTATCCAAAAACAAATTCAAGTGCTTCCACCCTTTTTTGACAAAGACAAAATCATGCACTACGGTAACCATTGGAAAGAAAGTGCCCTTCTTAAACAATTCCCTCTCTTCTATAGTACCTATTTTCCATAAGAGCTCAGCAATCCCTATCTTCAAAGGCACATGAAATGGTAGCACATGAGGTTTTCCCAAAAAACCATAAACTCTTATCATTGTTGAAACATTGTACGGGATTATATCCCCCTAGTTATGACTGACAAGTAGCCCTTTAGCATGGTCCTTGGGTCTGACCAATTCTAACAATGCTTGTTGGATTCTAGGGCTATCTCCTCTTAAAAGAAGCTAAGATTTGATGCAAAATACCTGTCAAATCTTACATAACTTGCATTTGTGGGTTCTGAATTCATATCCACACTCTACAACTGCACTGGATTCCTCTCTCCATCCTTGGTTGTTTCCAACTCCATACCCTTGGAGAAGAAAGTATATCCTTTGTATAAGCATACATGCATCATGAATGAATACCAACAGAATGGTTTGTTTACTTTTCCCCTTGCTAGGATCATACTTCTTTGCCAGGTCAATCAATAAATCACTATCAAAGAAAACAGTGGGGACTATCAATTTTCCAATATCAAATTCCCAAACATTGCTCATAGGAGTGTCCAGTTTTTCACTCTGAAAACCATTTCTTAAACAATTCTAGACCTCCCATGGAAACCTGGGCATCTCTTATCCAATTAGCTTTTTCATAAAAGCCTTCTGCTACAACTATTCTAAGATCTTTTGAAATGAGCTCCCTCCCCTTAGTTATTTCATGCACTGATAAGGGGAACTATTCAAGAAAATCATCATGTACAGAATGTTTCAAATAATCCTTTTGCCTAGTAAACTCTTTTCAAGGATGCATTTTGAATGAACCCTAGAAAAATCACAATAGTAGATACTTCAAATTTACTTAGAAAGTCACAGAGCACTTACCTGCCAGAATTTGCACTTATGCACTATATGATGTCTTCTGTAATTTTACTGGAGTAGTAACCAAGAATTTGGTGTGCCCTAGCTCTGAAGTCTTGAATGCCTTGATGTTCTTTCTAGGCTTTAGTAGTTCATTAATGGTGAAATTGTGGGCTCCTTTCATAAATTAAAATTGCACGCATAAGGTCTAAATCACATTTACTCTGAGTAACCGTTGCCTACAATTTGCACCCAATTTTGAATCCCATCCATAGATTTTATCAAATCAAATGGTTCTGATTTAAAAGTAAGAAGCTTTAAAACTTTTAGAAAAATGCTACATGTCACAAATGCACTTCCTTGCATTATTTAAATACCTACATCTTCATAATGTGGGGATGCGCTAGACCTTGATCTCTAATAGATCAACGATCAGACTAATCCACTTTCTATTAACAACCAGTTAACTAAACTGACCAATAAGAAATCACCATATGAGTTCATACTGTCTGACAACATTCCACACCAATAGATCCCGTATCTTCTTTTGAGCAAGCAAGTACTTGACATGATCTAGTCCACGTGTCACAAATGCACTTCCTCGTATTATTTAAAATCCTACAACTTTATAATGCGAGGATACGCTAATCGTCGATCTTTAAAAGATCAATGGCAATGCTGATTCCACCCTACTGGACGTCTAATAAAAATTTTGATGTCATCATAGATATGTGTCTGCAGGGCGCATCCCCGCTTTGTTTAAACTTCGCTCAAATACAAAATGTAGGGAAGCACCTTTCATTGATCAGGACAAAAATTAACAATCAGAAAGATTTCTTCATTTCATGATTGCATTATCCACCTAGGCCAATGATATGATGGCTATTAACCCACGTGTTCTGATTATTGTATTTATTTCTGACACCTTTCTGGCCCACATGGATGAGTAGCTCCAGCTAAGCACAACTATCAGATCTCATGGCATGACTTCTGCATTATTTACAGTCTGGTCCCACTGGGACACATGTCACAAATGCGCTTCCCCACATTACTTAAAAACCTACATTATCATAATTTGGGGATGCATCGATCCTTGATCTTTGATAGATCAACGGTGAACACTCCTTGGAAATTAACTTCATAGCTCTACTGCCAAATCCACCAATGATATCTCGGGAAGATCAGGACACATGCAAAAGTACTAAAAAACCTACCAAATTTCCTAACAATCTGACATGCAAGACCTTTTGCGGTATACTGTATCTCAAAAAGCATCAGGGCCTACATGTTGCAAATGTGCTTCCCCGCTTTACTTAAAAACCTACATCTTCATAATGCGGGGATGCGCTAGCACTTGATCTCTAATAGATCAACGGAGATTGAAAAACACTTCAACTTGGCATCCTTTCAAAAAGAATATCACAATTAAAGGCACATGAAAGGCTTATCACAAGGATTAAGAGATATTCTGATGCGAAAAAAACATTAGGATAAAATATCCCACCAAGATATTTGAAGAAAAACCCCTATTTTTAAAATTTGAAAACTAGGGCAACATAAAACAAAGGTATAAGGGTTTTTCATGCACTTAGGGCCTTTTTGAAAGCCAAACCCTAAGAAATTAAAAGGAAGATACAACCTAAAGAATAGGGCATAATTAGGGTAATCTAACAATTTTCAAGATTTCACAAAATAAAACCCTAGTCTGCAAGAAACAAAGACTTAACTAATTTTTCACCCAAATATCAGAATTTTTCTATACTATGAAAAATCACACCAATAGTGGCTCTATCTGGGGATGATAGACTACTTAAGTCTATGCGAGAATTTAGAATCTCTAGGAGAGCAGACCACATATTTGGTAAAATGACAACTTCTTTAAAGAGCACTGAGCAACACACAGAAACAAGGAACCAGACTGCACAAGGATACTAACAAATATTTACAAAATATATAGAATGTACAAACCACCAGGAAACCCTAAAACTACTATTCATGGAGAAAATAACTATCTTTCAAGAAAAATACCTCTTCAAGAACTGTCCATGAACTGGCAATTCAAGAATACTGTCAAATACATCTTTGAGTATATAAGAATCCACACCCCAAGTATTTTCAATTAGATATGGGCCTAACCAAATAGGATCAAATTTTCCATGTTTTCCTTTATCCTCAATTTTGGCATTCCACATTAAGACTAAATATCCATCTTCAAACTTTATGCTTACAATTCTTTTATCATAGAGTGTCTTAACTTGCAGTTGCAACTTTTGGTTCTTTACAGATGCTTCTCTTCTGATTTCTGTTAGTCCTACCAATTCATCCATTCTTTCTTGCATTTCATCTCTAGTATCTTCATCATACAACTAGATATAATTGTAGAGTCCCATCAAGTTTTTTTGAGGCATTATGGCTTGAATTCCATACACTAAATCAAATTGAGCTACACCAATGGCTTTCTTTACAGTTACTCTGTCAGCCCATATTGCCAACTGTAACTTGGAATCCCATTCCTTTTTATTATCATCCAAGGTTCTCTTAATGACTTTCAATAGGCTCTTATTTGTGGACTCAGCTTGTCCATTCCCTTGTGGACGATATGGAGTAGATGATGACCTTGTTATTCCATATTTATCACAAAATTTAATGAATTCCTTAGACCTGAAGCACATAGCATTATCTGTTACAATTTTGTATGGAAAGTCAAACCTACAAATAATATTATTTAGTAGAAAATTATTGACAACTTTACTTATTGCATTTCTTGTGGGGATAGCCTCTACCCATTTTGTAAAGTAGTTAGTAGCCACCAGAATCCAAGAATAGCCAATGCTAGACTTGGGGAAAATCTCTCCCATGAAATCTAGACCCCATTGTTGAAATGGTGCTTGAATCTCCATTGGCTTCAATGGAGTATTTCTTGAGAACTTTAGTTTTCTAGAAAACCTCTAACAAGGGTCACACTTCCTAACCATAACTTGGGCATCCTTGAAAAGAGAAGGCCACAAAAATCCTGCCCTCATTATCTTATGTGCAGTAGTTTTCGCCATATATTGTGCCCCACACATTCCAGCATGCATTTCTTTCAAGACCTCTTTTACCTTTTCTTTATTAACACATTTCAACAATACTCCCTCAAAATTTCTCCACCATAGGTTGATTTGGACAATTACATACCTGATGGCTTGCAATTTAGTATTCCTCTTTTCATTTTTAGGCAAATGGGGAGGATTTTCCATGTGTTGCAAGTAATATATGACATTGGTGTACCAATCACACTGGTCCATGTCACATAAGTAAGCTTTGAGATCATCATTTACCAGATTTATCTGATTAGCCTCTAGATTAGCTTCAGCCATGAGTTTGGCTAAAACTTGACCCCTTACTAACTTAATTATCTTTATATCAATGTTGAATTCCTGGATTCTATTGATCCATCTACACCTTTTTCCTGATACTTCCTATTGAGAAAATACATCCTTGACTACAGCACTAGGTACAAAAGCAATAACAATAGCACCTACCAGGTAACATCTGAAAGCTTTGACAGCCTTCACTAAAGCATATGCTTTCTTTTCATTTATTTCATACTTCAGTTCAGCAAGCTACAGTGACTTACTAAAAAAGGCAATAGGCTGCTCATATCCTTCTTGATTTTTTTGCAATAAGACTGCGGCTACAATATGGAAGGACGCAAAAGAAAAAATATGCATGGGTTTTGAATAATCTGGGGTTCTTAGTACTGGAGCATTTTTTATTGCAATTTTAATATCCTAGAATGCTTGTGAAGGCTCACCATTCCAATCTATAGTGGCTCCCTTCTTGAGCATCTTTGAGATAGGTTTACTGATTTCAACAAAATTGGTAACAAACCTCCTAAGAAAATTGACTTGGCCAAAGAAAGATTAAATTCCTTTTACATTTTTTGGTTTTGGGACTTTATCAATAGTTGCTACTCTTTTAGGATCTATTTTCACCCCATCCTTAGACACTATATGTCCTAGTAATTTGTCTTCTGTGACCCCGAATGTGTATTTCTTTGGGTTTAAAGATACTCCATATTCCAAAGCTTTGATAAAAAAAATTTCCAAATGTTTGTAGTGATCCTCAGCCTTATTAGAATATTTTGTAAGATCATCCTAGTACACAACCATAAATTTATCAATATAATCATGAAATGCTACATCCATGGCTCTTTGGAAGGTAGCTCCTGCATTAATTAGGCCAAAAGGCATCCTCACATATACATATGTTCTCCATGGGGTTGTGAAGGTTATCTTGAACTATTCACTTTCCTTTACTAGAACTTGATTATATCCAAAGAAACCATCCATCATTGACATTAAATCAGAGCCAGTCACTTGCTGCAACATGGCTTCCATATTTGGTAACCCATAAATGTCTTTCAGAGATGCAATGTTTAAATTTCTAAAATCCACGCATAGCCTAATATCTCCATTCTTCTTCTTGACAGGAACCAACTTTGAAACCCAAGTGGAATGCCTAATTAGTTTGATTATCCTGGCATCCCTTAGTTTTATCAACTCTTCTTGCATTTTTGGGGCCAGAGTAGGATTCACTAGTCTCTATTTTTGCCTGAAAGGTTTTACATTGTCTTTTAATGGTATGACATGCTAGAACAGATCCTCCCTATAAGCCTTAAGGTCATCATATGACCAAGCAAAAACATGTTTGTATTTTCTAAGTAGGTCAATCAATGTTTTCCTAATTTTAATAGGTAGATTTTGGCCGATATAAACCCTTTTGGGAACTTCATCAGTACCCAAGTTTATCTCTTCTAACTCCTGAGGTTTGGGGTCGTTAACTCCTAATTTTACTCTGTCCTAGTTATCAAAAATATTTTCCAAGACTACTAACCCCTTCGGCACCTTATTTGTTTTCAATTTCATAATCTCTTGACCAAAAATAGTTTCCTTTCCATTTATGGTTTCAATCAGTCCATTGCAATCCATTTCTTGACCGTGGTACTTATCTTCATTTAACAAAAAAATTGTAATATCTTTGTCATCTTCAAAGACCTGCCAATTTTCAATGTTATCAGGTATGGAAGGTCTATTTTGTACCTCAATCTAAGAGATTCTTGCAAATGATATCTCTTTTGGCTTGATTGCTACATTGGCTAACAAATCAACCATCTTATTTTGAGTCCTATCTCTCCATGAGATCCCAAATGCATCAAAGAATTCTATCTGATCCCAAACTACATTTCTATACTACTTCAATCTCTTATTCTTAGACGAGTAGATTCCTTTGATCTGAGAGATAATTAGTTCAGAATCCCCTATGACACATAATTTCTTAATTCTATGATGTGTGGCAACTTTCAGTCCTAGCAACAATGCTTCATATTCTACAATATTATTTGTGCAGGAAAACTTTAAAGTGAATGAATACCTAAAAGTGTTATTTTCAGGGGACACAAAAACTACACCTACCCCTGCACCCTCTTTAGAACTAGCCCCATCAAAGAACATTGTCCATAATTTTGGTGAATTCATGCAACATTCAACTTCATGTTCAATGATAGCAGGTAAATTTTCAACTTCCTAAATAATTAATTCAGCCCTAAAAGCATTGATCCCAGTATCTAGGAAACAAGTGGCATCTTTGTCAATTTCTTCCCCTAAAATGTGATTAACCCTTGGCTCTCTATTTACCCTGATAGCTTTGTCCCCTATGTGAAAAGTGCCATAATTCAGATCACATTGTAGGCTTCCCCCCATGGCAGCACTCCATTTCTTGGAGAGTAACATTCCATAGTGTGGAGGTATATCTACCACAAGGACAGACATGGTTAACTCTACTTGAGGATATGCAACCAATTTGAATGGTAAGGCATTTATGGTACCTATGACTGGGACTTCCTTAGCATCTATTCCTTTGTATTTGCACTACTTGGTATCCACCTTCAAACCTAAGGCTTCCATTACTTTGAAAGGCATTATAGTGTTGGAAGCTCCTGAGTCTATCATGCAATTTTTCAAGGTCTTCCCCTTTATGATTAGGCTGAGGAAAAGGGGGTCAATATCTTCTATAAATGCCACTGAGGAATCATCTAAAAACATCTAGGGAATCTGGGATATGATACCACTTTCCTCCACTACTAATGGGGTTTTTTGGGAAACTGTTTGATCTACAACAGTATTATTGTTTCCTATCCCACCCAACCATGATAAAGCCTTGCTTTTATGCTCTTCAATTATAAGAAGTTCAGACAAGGGCACTTTTACAATAATTTGAGATAACATAGATATCATATCAATAGGTTCAAGAATAGTGGGTTTTACAAGAGTACCTAGAGTTGGAATCTTTTGAGTAGAAAACACCACTATTTGCTTGATAATATCAGGTTCTGATTTCTTTGGTTGCATAATTGGTTTTGTTGCTTCACTTATCTAAAATTGAACCTTCTTCTTTGGTTCCCATTTCTTACCCTTATTGTCCTTGATCTTAGGCACATCTACATTGACTTTCTTGTTTTGATCATTCATCTTATAAGTGATATCTTTGATGAATACACTGGATGGCTTTCCTGCATCATTATTTATTGCTCTATTTCTCAAATTGTAGTTACTATGGACTTGTGAAATCATTTCTGTTGTAATTCTACCAATCTCCTCTTTGGAGGGCATTCTTAAGCTTGTGAGTCCTACATCAGAAAATGTATTGCATACCTTATCTATATCATACCCTTCATCATCTGAAAGCACTTGCTGATGATGTAAATGATAAGAAATTCTTTGACTGGTAATACCATTTTTAGGCTCTTCTAAATCAGAATCTATCAAATCATCACACATGCTTACCATATTCAACTTATATCATCATGGCTATTTTCTTCACTTTCTTCTTAAGGTTGAACTCCTTGACCTTGGGCAAATGACTGAGCAACAACACAATAATCAGTAGAATGAGGTGATTGACATTTAATGCACCACAGTACATCATCATTCATATTTACAGTGTTCCTTTGCAAGGGATCTGGAGTACCCTTATCCTTCACATTGTGGGTCTGGTTGGGAAATGGCTTACCATCTTTCAACTGAGTGGTGTAAGATTAATTTTGCATTCTAGGCTACCTATTGAAACTATTGTTATTCACAGGGGCTCTTTCAGCAACATTTGGCTTAGTGAAATTAGTGGGATTCATCTTCTTGAGCAATTCCAAAACCTGGCCTATAGTAGGTTCTTCGAGCTTCTTTCCTATAGGATTTTTGTCACCCTCCCTTTTATTATTGTTCTTAGGATTAAAAAGCTTTGGATCATCCCTCCTACCTAGTTTACCAGATGCCTTCCTATTATTCTCTATATTTATTGCAATTTTATAGGCATCCCCTAAAGTCTTAGGATCTTTATCCCCAATTAATAAACCATTTTGCTATCAAAAGCGTTGAAATATGTTGTGAGATAGACATCTTCATTCAACCTCATAACTTGAAATAGTCTGTACATACCTTTCTGGAATCTTAAATTGAAATGAAATGTGGACTCATTTGGATTCTTCTTGATGGTGTTGAACTCATTCAACATGAATCCTACATTAGTGTTGTCTCCATATTGCTCTTTGAACAATTTCTCCAAATCATTACATGAGGTAATACTGTCATTAGGCAACCTCCTAAACCAATCCCTTGCATCCTTAGTTAGTGAATGCACAAACAATTTCATTACCATATCTTCATGTTCAACTTCATAATCATTCAACATATCAATAAAAATTCTCAAATGTTCTTCACTAGTAACAGCATTATTCCTAGAGAACTTAACCACTTCATCTCTTAAATCAAATGATATGGGATGTGGAGCACCAGGAATACCGAAAAATGATATTTTTCTATACTTTTCCAGGTATATAGGTTTCTTCTGGAAACCAAGAACATTTGAGGTACTAGCTATATTAGCTTGACTTAGAGGAGCAGCTTGGGATTGTTGAGGTGGGACAAATGGGACTTGGTTGCGAATAGTGGAAGATGAGGTAGGAGCAAATTGAGGTACTCCCTGAGTTGAGATTATTGGACCACTAGCTGGTGTAGGAATTGCAGGTGGGATAGAAAAATTGGGCCATGAAACCAATGTAGAATTAGATTTTATGAATTGGATTTTTCTCCTAGTTTTTGCAGCTTGAGCTTCATTCTCAACCTTCTCAAGTTCTTTTGCAAGGTCTTCCCTCTCTTTTCGAGCCCTCTCCAGATCTAGATCTAATTTTTACATGGAGGGTTGTATAGGTTTGCTTGGTATAGCTTGAGGCTCATTTATTTGGATTCCTATAGCCTTGCCTTTCCCTCTATCTGGAGCTTTTGCAGTGGGCTCTACAGGATCCACTTGAACAGGTTTATAAGCTTGGACTTGAGCAATAACTGGTTCTTGCCTTTGATTTAGGCATTTCTCTTGTTCTTAAACTTTAGCTCTCAAATTGTCTACATCTCTAAATACATCAGTATGGAGAGTTGTGGTATTTTCTTCTAACTTTTTATTCTACTCCTTCAAAGAAGCCATCCTTCTTAGTAAAGCATCCCTTTCTATTATGGCATCCAAAGTGGCTTGCTCCTTTTCTTTTTCAAGATGAATGCATTTAGCTTCTTCCTTAGCAATCCATTTCTTCAAAAATCCTATTTCAGAGTGCACTTCTTTAGGAACTACAAAGGTTGCCTCTGAATCAGTAGGATTGTCCAAATCTATAAGGTTTGGTTCTACATATGGGGTTGCTCTGGGATTAAAAGGATTATCAAATGAACTCCTAAATCCTAGCCTATAGTTCATATCTGCTATAGGATCTGGCCTTGATGAAGCAACTCCTATTGTAGACACATCTTTGTCTTGAAAGACTCTCTCATCTAGTACAGGGGTACTAAAAATGCCTCCTAAGAGTCTTGTAGTTTTAGATTCAGAACTAAGTGAGGAAGACTCTCTTCCTACTACTGGTTGATAATGAGAATTGATGGATGCATTACCTCTGGGCTTCCAAGTGGGATTTGGATCTATCTTCTTTTTATTTTGGTTCTTCCTACCACCTTGGGGTAGATCAGTATGCATTGATACATAGGGATTGGCTCTTACGTAAGCTCTTGTGTTCTTTCTCTTGTAAGCCATATTCACCTTTTGTTACAATAAGCACTAGCTTCAAAACCTTGACTGATTCGCCACTCTATTTTGGAAAAATATGTAATGACACTTATTGCTGACTCAAGGAAAACAATACTCAAGTAGAAACAAAAATATTTGGAACAGACAGACCAATCACTGATGTCGTAAGACTACAACTCTTGCTTGTTAGATAAGACACTTGGATAGGCTGGATACATCAGTGTGTAGCAATGGTACTTGGGCTTTATCTTCTTTAAATTCTCAAGGTTTGTCACTAAAATATTCCCTTATAACCATGGGAAAAACTTAGATAACATGATACACACGTACACAGAAGGACCAAACAAATTGTAGTACTTTTCACAGACGTATTGGACAACTCCCTAGTAGAGTCGCCATTTTGTTGGTGTTTTTAAAAGGACTAAAACTACTAAGCAACAAAATGCTTAATAACAAGATGATAATACTCATACAATCTAAAGTTCAGCCAATTCTTGTTAACAATTGCATGTGTAAAATATTTGGATCCAACTTCTACAAAACCGAAGGTGGTTTTCTACTCTTTTGGCTTTGCAAAGCTAGGGTGGGTATACCCAGGGATGATTCAAAACTAGAACAATTGTATGAGGATTATTCTTAGTTTCATTCTGATTTTCATTTCAAAATCCTCAAACATATACATAATTCTTACTAACTTGATAAACACATCCCATAAAACAGATATGGCCAAGAATTCTTCTATAGATCTGTAGATGTTCTTAACAATAGTGGCTAACTGAAGCTAAAACATTTCATGCAGACAAGTGCTGGCCAGCTTTGAAGATCTACAGGAAATAAAAGTAAAATTTGATTTCATGCTACATTTTGATAATCATTTATAATATATGTCTCCTTCAGCTGAATCAATTTGATCAGTGCCTAATCCATTGGGGTTCAGAGTCTATAGCAAGTTCTCAGATCTAGTTTGTTGCCTTACAACAAATTCTATCAGCAATTCTTATCAGAATTCATCATTCAAAACCCTTTCTACTACTAAAGAAACCTTATCACATTCATCAACACTTTTTATTTAATCCATTGAATTAACAGCAGTGATAAATAGATATACAATCTAACTAGATTGCATTAAATTGCACAAGCCTTTACTTATACAATATCAAGACAACCAAGTAATTGGAAGGAGACAAGATTCTGAAAGAACTAATATGAAGATAGTTCACAATTTGTATTCATTTTCTTTGAAAATGGTATATCATTTACAATAGACTCAGAATGACCTTTAGAAAGAAACACAGCTCATTCTATATTCATGTATTCTCAGAGAATTGACAGAGAAAATACATCATAAACTTGCTTTCAAAATTTTGACCAAAAACTGACTAAGCATATTACTTAGAAAAATAGAATTTAGACCATTCTTTAGCCTTGGAATCTCACTTAAATATGGTGAGATGCAACAAGCTTCAGGCTAAAAGAAAGTGACAGGTGTCTTCTAAAAGATACTGACATACATCTGTCATAAAATAAAAAAGTAAATAACAGAAAGGCTATTACATAAAACATTCCTTGGTGGGTCCCTTTCTATTATGATTCTCAAATGTTGAGACAAGAAAATATGATCTAATTCTTCATTTATTCTTCATCCTTAGTGTAAGTGGCCATAAGGTTAAAAAGTGACGTATCATCTTCAACTACTTGTAAACTTACTTTGATTTGGGGATTTTCGATGTCTTCATTACTAACTATGAGGGTAACTTTTACCTTTGCATCTTCCTCCTCATCATATTTTGATATTTGTACTAAGAACTAATTTTTCCATTCATTATAAGTAGCATCATCTGGCCAATCAAAATTTAGAGCCTCTCTTTTTATAATCACTAAAGAATTTGCCAATTCCTCTAAATCATGAAGCTCTTTTCTGATGACATTATAAAATAACTATATCTTTACCAACTCTTCATATGTCCTTGCCCAAAACTAGTGGCCAGTTTCACTCATGATGTTCTTGATCATTTCATAAAATATTTCATCTAACTCTTTTTTCCACTTTTCTTTTTCCTTTATTGTGTCAACAGATTCTAAAGCACAAGGAAATAAAATGAATTTTTCAGCAATATACTTGGAAAAACAAAGTGCTAATCTTTTTTGCAAAGAATCCCTTTTATCATCAAAATCTACCAACTTATTTAATAAATCAAAAAATTTCTCTACTTGATGACAGGGCATTTGGATGGTAGATATACACATAAATGTGATATCATTGTTTCTCTCCCTCCACTTCTGTGTCAGAGGAGTTAATTTAACCTCATCTCTATTCAACTCATCCATGAGAGTTGTAATTCTTGTCAACTGATCAAAGAAGGTTGACCATTGTATTTTATCCCTTAAATACATCGCACCCTGCTTTAATTTTCCTTCATATTGATTCTTTAATTCTCCCTGCAGCTCATGTAATTTGGTTTTTTCTTCTTCAAAGTCCTCTGCAGTATAGAATTGGGGCCTTTCAGCGGTGTCTAGTATTTCAACAATAGGGGTTGCTCCAACAAATGACTGTGAAGGGTAGGCAATTCTAGGTGCATTGGATTCTCCCACTTTTCTCTTCCCAATTATCTTCTCCATTTGAGACACTTTGTTTTCCAGTGACTGTATCTATATACCCCTTTCCTCATATTCTTTTAAAACTTCTTCAAATCTAGCATTGAGTTGGGTAAATCTATCTTCTTCCTTGCCAAATAAAACACCACCAAATTCAACACTTCTGAGGCCATTCCCATTATTTGCTTGCTACTTACTTCACTAGCCCTGTATACTATCAATGTACCAGTATGTTCTGTGGTAGAGATTTCCTCATCCTAGTTTTATCGCTTTTTCAATTGACCAAATTAAAAGGGCTTGATGATCATCACCAAATTTGACTCCTCTATGAGCTTGTAATATCTCTTCTTCAGTTTGTAACTGAACATCCTTTTGTTTTCTTACTGAATCAAAAACCATAGCATTCACTATATCCCATTCAGGTAAGATAAGGACTCCTGATTGTTTAACTAATTGCCTCCTAGCCTCAAGTGTAAACTGGGCAAAATCTTTCAAAAATTTAGATTTTAACTCTTCTTTAATAACTGAGTATGGCTTCTCTAGTTGCTCTCCTTTTATTTTTTTACAAGTATTTTCAAAATTTCCTATATTCAGCCTCCACAGAAATTGTGCAAATGCTCTAGATTTCACAAAATTTTCATCATTTACAAACCTCTCAGAGGCTTGTGCAACTATAGGATCAATTTCCTTACCTTTATAGTCAGCAATAGTAAGCTCCAAGGAAGGTGCAGGGGGTTCTTGTGGTTCCCCAATCTCCAAATCTATGTAAGTAACAATTATATCCCCTTCTCCTCCAATTTGTCTTAGTTGTTCCCTTAGAGATGCCTCATCATCTATCTGGATTGGGGACTGGCCTGGGGAGTATTGTTCCTTTTGAGAAGAAGAAGACCCCTGCTCTAATTTTTGTCTTTCTGGAGAGCTAGCTCCAGATGGACTTCTTGACCTCAATTTTTTATGAGGGGGTGCCTATTGCACATTTTGAATCATGACATAACCCAACCGTTTTTGCAATGTATATTAGCCAGGAGCCACCACATTTCTACTGCTTATTCTTCTTTGTACTTCTACTGCCATGTCTGGATGTGCCTCAACATACATAGCTTTCTTTTCATTCATGGTTTGAATTATTATGCCAAAATTATTCATTAATGCATGTATTTTAGCTCCCCACTATTTCTTATCTTTCAATGGGTCATAATGGGGGTCAAAAGCATTAATGAATTCTAGAGTTTTACTGAAAACTATCCATTTCTCTTTCCTCAATTCTTGCTCCTGCAATGTGAAGATATTTTTTATTATATCTTTTGGATAGTAAACTTGATGTACCATATGGAAAGCTCTCACCCTTTCTTTTACTAGGTCATAGAATCCTTCAGGATCAATGAATCTGGCATGAGACTCTACCATGTTATACCTATCCAAAAACAAATTCAAGTGCTTACACCCTTTTTTGACAAAGACAAAATCATGCACTACAGTAACCATTGGAAATAAAGTGCCCTTCTTAAACAATTCCCTCTCATATATAGTACCTACTTGCCATAAGAGATCAACAATCCCTATCTTCAAAGGCACATGAAATGGTAGCACATGAGGTTTTCCCAAAAAACCATAAACTCTTATCACTGTTGAAACATTGTACGGGATTATATCCCCCCAGTTATGACTGTTAAGTAGCCCTTTAGCATGGTCCTTGGGTCTAAACAATTCTAACAATGCTTGTGGGATTCTAGGGCTATCTCCTCTTAAAAGCAGTCTAAGCTTTGATGCAAAATACCTGTCAAATCTTACATAACTAACATTTGTGGCTTCTGAAGTCATATCCACACTCCACAACTGCACTGGATTCCTCCCTCCATCCTTGGTTCTTTCCAACTCCATACCCTTGGAGAAGAAAGTATATCCTTTATATAAGAAAACATGCATCATCAATGAATACCAACATAATGGTTTGTTTACTTTTCCCCTTCCTAGGATCATACTTCTTTGCCAGGTCCACGAATAAATAACTATCAAAGAAAATGGTGGGGACTATCAATTTTCCAATATCAAATTTCCAAACATTGCTCATAGGAGTGTCTAGTTTTCACTCTGAAAACCATTTCTTAAACAATTCTAGACCTCCCATGGAAACCTGGGCATCTCTTATCCAATTACCTTTGTCATAAAAGCCTTCTGCTATAAATATTCTAGGATGTTTCGGAATGAGTTCCCTCCCCTTATTTATTTCATGCACTAATAAGGGGAACTATTCAAGAAAATCATCATGTATAGAACGTTTCAAATAATCCTTTTGCCCAGTAAACTCTTTTTGGGCAGGAATTTTGAATGAACCCTAGGAAATTTACAACAGCAGATACTTACAAATTTACTTAGAAAGTCACAGAGCACTTACCTGCCAGAATTCACACTTTTGCACTATATGATGTCTTCTACAATTTTACTAGAGTAGTAACCAAGAATTTTCCTGCCCTAGCTCTCAAATCTTGAATGCCCTGATGTTCTTTCTGCGCTTCAGTGGTTCATTAATGGTGAAATCATGGGCTCCTTTCATAAATTAAAACTGCATGCATAAGATCTGAATCACATTTACTCTCAGTAACTGTTGCCTGCAATTTGCACCCAAGTTTGAATCCCATCCGTAGATTTTATCAAATCGGACGGTTCTGATTTAAAAGTAAGAAGCTTTACAACTTTTAGAAAAATGCTACGTGTCACAAATTCTCTTCCTTGCATTATTTAAATACCTACATCTTCATAATGTGGGGATGCACTAGCCCTTGATCTCTGATAGATCAATGATCAGACTAATCCACTTTCTATTAACAATCAGTTAACTGAACTGACCAATAAGAAACTGCTATATGAGTTCATACTGCAAGTACTTGACATCATCTAGTCCACGTGTCACAAATACGCTTCCCCGCATTATTTAAAATCCTACAACTATATAATGTGGGGATGTGCTAATTATCCATCTTTAAAAGATCAACAGCGATGCTGATTCCACCCTACTAAATGTCTACGAAAAATTTTGATGTCACCATGGACACGTGTTTGTAGGACACATCCCTGCTTTGTTTAAACTTCGCTCAAATACAAAATGTGAGGAAGCGCCTTTCGTAGATCAGGACAAAAATCAATGATCAAAAATAATTTTTCATTTCATGCTCGCATTATCCACTTGGGCCAATGATATGGTGGCTATTAACCCACGTGTTCTAATTATTGTATTTATTTCTGATACCTTTCTAGCCCACATGGATGAGTAGCTCTAGCTAAGCACAACTGTCAGATCTCATGGCATGACTTATTCATTCTTTATAGTCTAGTCCCACTATGACATGCATTGCAATTGCACTTCTTTGCATTACTTAAAAATCTACATCTTCATAATGTGGGGATGCGCTAGCCCTTGATCTCTGATAGATCAATTGTGAACACTCCTTGGCAATTAACTTCATAGCTCTACTGGCGAATCCACCAATGATATTGCAGGAAGATCAGGACGCATGAAAAAGTACTAACAAACCTACAAAAGTTCCTAAAAATCTGACATACAAGACCTTTTGCGACATACTGGATCTCAAGAAACATCAGGGGCTACATGTCACAAATGCACTTCCCCGCTTTACTTAAAAACCTACATCTTCATAATGTGGGGATGCACTGGCCCTTGATCTCTGATAGATCAATGGTGATTGAAAAACACTTCAACTTGGCATCCTTTCAAAAATAATATCACAATTAAAGGCACATGAAAGGCTTATCACAAGGATTAAAATATATTCTGATGTGAACAAAACATTAGGATAAAATATCCTGCCAAGATATTTGAAGAAAACCCCCTATTTTTAAAATTTTAAAGCTAGGGAAACATAAAAAAAAAAGGTATAAGGATTTTTCATGCACTTAAGGCCTTTTTGAAAGCCAAACCCTGAGAAATTAAAAGGAAGATACAACCTACATAACAGGGCATAATTAGGGTAATCTAACAATTTTTAGGATTTCACAAAATAAAACCCTAGTCTGCAAGAAACAAAGACTGAACTAATTTTTCACCCAAATATCAAAATTTTTCTATAGTGTAAAAAATCACACCAATAGCTGTAGTAGTAAAGAATTGTGGGTGTCATCCCCACTCTAGTTTTACTTTCTCTTTGGAGGGTTTCTACGTAATCATATCAAGTGTCAAATGTGTGATTTCTTACATGTTTACATGATTTAAATCAATGTACTCTACATGTTACTTCAGTTTATCTATTGAATAAATGAGATGAATGTGTGGTGAAAAGTTTTATGGGTTCATATTTTAACTGTTGATTCACCCCCACCCCCTATTAGGAGTATATTTTTCCCATTTTTAATTCAAACAATTGGTATCAGAGCTAACTTCTCACAAGGAGAAGGTTTATAGCTTAGAGAAAAGAACTTGAAATGGAAGTCTACAAATTGGGAAAGACCATTAAGAACCAAGAGATTGAAATACATCTTATACTACATCAACTAAATGAAGCTAGAGATGCCTTGAAGAGTTCCCTAAATAGAATGAAGGATATTATTTTAGCAAAAAATAACACACAATACAAAGAGATTGACACCACCAAGTTATTTGCAAATGGAAACTCAAGTGAATTTGATGCAAAAATTGTAGATCTTCTGGAAAGAAATAGAGCACAAGTTGAAGAGATCATAATTCTCAAGTTGGTATAAGAATCAAAAGCTATACTACTGTGTGAAGTGGCTAAACAAAAGAAGAAAGCTATAGAAGATAAGGCCATGGTTGGAGAAGATAAAAGAATCTTGGCAAATAGATTGGAAGTAAAGTCAAAAAAGCTATCCAAAATTTCCAAGATGAAAATGGATACCTTAAGAAAAATTATGAATGCTCACCATGAATTGAATGTCAAGGACGTTGAGATAACTACATTAAAGTTTTAGAATGAACAACTGTAGAATGAATTGAAAAGAGAAAAAGAATTTGCTGAAAGTTTCAACAGACCAAATGAAGCCATCGAGTACTTTGAGAAATTACTAAAATTCCCTAGATCTAATAGAGATACATCAAGATTGGGCTACATAAGCAATGAAGAAGGATAATCATACAAAGCCACTAAGGAAAGGAACAAAAAAGGTAAAAACTCCAACCCCACTTTTCATCATTGTGGAAAGAAAGGGCAGACCTCTAATGTATGTAGGAGCAAGAATACAAATTAGAATGCTAAACCTAAGAACATGGTCCACTATCATAAGTACAATAAACAAGGTCATTAGGCACATGAATATAGAACTAGAAGCATGCATGTACCAAAATTTTAAGGATATTGCTACAACTGTCAGAAGTATGGACATAGAGATTTTGAATGTAGATCCAAGTCCACGTGGTCAACAAACAAGCTAGAAAAGCTAAGCATCTATGAAAACTATTATAATTGGGATTATAATACAAGATATAGTTGTCACTATTGTCAAAAATATGGACATGTACCTAAAAAATGTATTAGGACTCACTTTAGTGGTAATTACAAGAGGTGGTTGAGTCAAACCACATGTTTTAGTTGTCTGAAGACTGGTCACATCAGTAAACATTGTCCAACTAGGTCCAAGGTACCAAGTTGGGAATCTAATAAAGGTAAAGGCAAAGTAGATGTTGAACACATTAGGAATGAGATGAATAAGATATGGAAGAAGAAAGATGGTGATAGTGTTATAATTCTTTAGAATAACTGAGAGGGGGGGTGAATCAATTATTCAAGGTCCAATGCCACTTCTTCTCCAAATCCTTAATAGTACATAACTGAAACTATCATGCATGTAATTTGAACATTTAAACAACTATGAAAAATAAACATGCATTACACCATAACACTAAGAATTTGATAACCAAAAAATCCTCCAGGAATAAGAAGGTAAAACTGGAGTGGGGGTGATACCCATAAAATAACTGCGCAATTTGGTTTCAACCACTTTTGATGGTCTGCCCTGTTAAAGGCCTGCCTTGTTAAAGGCTACAACACATTGTTAAATGTGACCTTATTAGAGGATTTCACGATATTATTAGGAATGGGCTTGTTTATAAGAATTCAGAACATTCACTTGGAATGTCACCCTGTTAAAGGATTTACAACATGGCTATTAAACCAACCTAAGTCCATAGGATTTATTTTAACTATTACAATTTCTAGAGAGTAACAATAATTGCTTTTAATCTGATACAACTTACAACATGCCTTGCAGATTACAGATCACACTTCAGTTCAATCATTTGCTTGGCTTTAATCACTTTAGATCTATCAGCTTGTCATCTCAAGCTTCATCACCTTGAGTCTTCTTACTCATCATACCAATGCAATCACATCTATGGTCACCTATTGAAGTAGAGTATCTGTACTCTCTTCCACCTTAACACCTTATTCAGCACTTCATGCTAGACCATCTCTCTTTGCTTCATGACCTTATAACTCCTTAAATAGAAATTTGGAATACCTTTTTTGCTCAATTCTCCCTCTCCAACTTTAGGGTTTTAGTAGATTAGGTAAGATACAATGTACCTATTCCATATTTTGCTCTTATCTAGAAAATTTTTCTAGAATCCAATTGTATTTGTCAAAAATGGTTTACATAATGTTCTGTGCCACCATCTCATCATTCTTATCTTCTCTCTAGTTTACAGAATTCTAGATAACTACCATGTCGGCTCAGATCTGGTGAATCTTTGATTTTCAAATTAATGCAACAACTCAACATTATTGGTTTACCGATGCTCAGTGTCTTCTGTGTTACTCGACACTTGAATTATGCTTGGCACCTAATCTTCACTTGGCACCTGTTCCTTGCTTGGCACCTGAAGACTTACTCGACATTTCCTTTCCATTACTCAGCACCTAACCTTTACTTGCCACCTGAAGACTTACTCGGCACATACTAAAATTCAACTTTGCTCAACTTCAACTAAGAATCTGTTCGGCACTAACTAGCTTGCTTAGCACTCTCTTATGAACTTAGTTAGGCTATACAAATGACTTAGCCAAACCTTAGATCTTTGATATGTCTTGGTGTGTCTATCCTCTGTGTCTTAGAGTATGTCATCAATACTCAATTTCATCAATGGCTTAGCTGATCTTTATACTTCATTACAACATCATAACTTCAACCTTTCTCTAGGTACTCTAGTTACGTCTTATTGATTGCCACCTCCTTATCAATCAACCAACTTATAGTATGTGGATCACTAAAGCAATTGTCATTCCTACAAGTAGCAAGTTTGACATCAATGAAAAAAAAATGATTGAAAACATTATTTACCAATTCCATTACTATTCATTCATGAGCTTTTCAATCATTTCCAACAATCTCCCTCTTTGGCATTGATGGCAAACCAAACTGATCACTTGATCAACCACCAAAATTATATACCTTTTCTGCTAAATTCTGCTTCCTTCTTGACTATTGCATTGTTTACTACTAATCTCATATATCTCCATATCTTTACCTCTCAATCTCTCATATATCTCCCTTTTTCATATATATCTCCTTCTTACTTTGTATATGATTAGTTTTCTACATATATCTCCCTCTTTGACATAAATGCCAAAGATGTAACATCTTAATCATGCGAAATATAACCTTTGCATCTCATATTGTCTCCCTCTGTCACCATGCTTGTGATTTATTTGGAGTTTCTACTTCTACTATTATCCTCTACATCATTCTTCTATTATTTCAATGATTTATTCCTATTGATGCAGGGTGGCTTGTTTGCTTTAAACTACTTGAGTTAGGGGCATTACCCCCAACTTGCCTCTTAGATATTCATAAGCATCCTTGGGCAATGGTTTGGTGAAGATGCCTACAATTTGTTCCTTTGTGTGGATGTACTCCATTTTCACTTGTTTGTCTTCTACCAATTCTCTGACATAGTGATATTTGATTGCAATATGCTTAGTTTTTGCATGCATTACTGGATTCTTGGATATGTTTATAGCACTTGTATTATCACAATACAATATCATAGGTTTGGATACCTCTTCTTTCATTCCTTTCAATAAATGTGTGAGCCACACAATGTTTGTGCAATTGATTGCTGCTGCCACATATTTTGATTTTGCAGTGGACTGAGATGTGCATGTTTGCTTCTTGCTAGTCCAAGTAACTAGTCTTTTACCTAAAAATATTGCTCCTCCACTTGTGCTCTTTCTATCATCAATGTTGCCTCCCCAATCTGCATCTGTGTATGCATTGAGCTCAAACTTTTTATGATTTTTATAATATAGGCCAAAATCATCAGTTCCTTTGAGATACCTCATTATTCTTTTTACTTCTATGAAATGATTCTCTTTAAGATTTGTAGAGAATCTAGCCACTATACCAACTACTAATGCTATGTCTAGTCTACTATGTAGAACATACTATAATTTTCTAATCATGGATCTATACATTTTTTGATTAACTTCAGCTGATACATCATTTTTGGATAGTTTGTGTCTTGTTGCCATTGGTGTGCCAACTAGTTTGGAGTCTTCTAGTCCAAATGTTTTAAGTATCTCTTTGATGTACTTTTATTGTGTCATAAATATACCATGTTTTAGTTGATATACTTGCAAACTAACAAAAAAATTGATTTCTCCAAACATAGACATTTCAAACTCATATTTCATTTTGTCTGCAAAACTTTTGCAAAGCACTTCCTTTCCTCCAAACACTATGTCATCCACAAATATTTTAGATACAATAATATCCTTACCTTCTTCTGATTTGATGTACATGTTGCTATTATCATCAGTTCTTTCAAATCCTATTTGCACTAGATACTTGTGAAGTCTCTCATACCACGCTTTGGGTGCTTGTTTCAGACCATAGTGTGCTTTATGTAGTTTACAAACCATATCCTTACTGTTCTCATCAACAAATCCCTCTGCTTGTTCAATATAGACTTCCTCTTCCAATATACCATTTAGAAAAGAAGACTTTACATCCATCTGATAGACTCTAAAACCTTTATATGTAGCATATGCAAGTAAAGTTCTTACTCATTCCATTCTTGCAATAGGGGAAAATGTTTCCTCCTTCTTCTTGAGCATAACCCTTACATACAAGTTTGGCTTTGTTTCTAGTAATCTCACCATTCTCATCTAGCTTGTTTCTGAATACCCACTTGGTGCCAATCACATTCTCGTCAACTGGTCTGGGAATCAAACTCCAGGTTTTGTTCTTCTTTATTTGATCAATCTTTTCTTTCATAGCTTTATACCAGTCACCATCTTGTAATGCATCATACACTATCTTAGGTTCAAATTTTCTTAACAAACATGATTCATTTCTTAGTCTATTTCTTGTCATTGGTCTTGCATCTTTGTCATCAATTATCTGTTCACGAGGGTGATGCTTCTTCACATATTTGGATAATCTTGGTTCTATCCTTGTTTCCATTTTTGATCTTTCAGATTCAAGATCACTATGCACTTCATTGTCAGGTTGTTCTACATCTCTTTCATGTGTATTGACTTCAAAGTCAGAATGAGCATTTCCTTCATTTTGCAACTTGGCTTTTGAATGCATCTCAACATTCACTAGTTGTGACTCGGTTGAGACTAAAACTTGATGTTGAATTCCAGTTTGATTGTTAGTATGCTCATCAATAGGCATTGCTTCATAAGAATACACAAAGGTTCTGTATTCATCCATTCTCTTTGGTTTTTCAACTTGGACATCTGCATGCTCATCAAAGTTTACATTTGCACTTTCCACAATTTTGTCAATGTTAGTATTTAAACACTTGTATGCTTTACTTCTAGTGGAGTAACCAAGGAATATGCCTTCATCACTTTTTGCATCAAATTTTTCATTTCTAGCATCCTTAAGGATAAAGCTTTTGCAACCAAATACTTTGAAATGCTTTACATTGGGTGAGTGACCATACCATAATTCAAAAGGTGTTGCATTAGTACCTTTCTTGACTTGTACTCGGTTCAATGTATGAACAGCCACACTTACAGCTTCTCTCTAATATTTCAGAGTAACAATCTTTTCCATCATTAATGTTCTAGCACAATCAATCATACATCTATTTCTTCTCTCAGCAATTCCATTCTGTGGGGGAGTTCTAGGAGCTGATGTTTGTCTCTTGATTCCTTTGTCTTTGCAAAATATATCAAATTCATTTGATGTGAATTCACCACCTCTGTCTGATCTCAGACATTTCAAACTATTTCCCTTTTTTTTTTCAACTCTAGCCACATACCACTTAAACATTTAAAAAGCATCAGATTTTTGTTTTAAGAACATAATAGTCATCATCTTGGAATAGTCATCTACAAAAAACATTATATGTTTATCTCCTTTGTAACTCTATAATTCTATTGGAATAAATGTATAGTTTTTACTCTTGAAACTTGACTTGGTCATCTTTCCTAGCTCACATCGTTTGCACATGATATTGTTAGGCTTTTTTCAGTTTAGGTAAACTTTTGACTTTCTTCATTTTACTAATATTGACCAGATTATCAAAGTTGAAATGACATAGACTTCTATGCCATAACCACACATCATCAAATTTTGCAACAAGACAAGAAGTATTTTCCAGATCAAGATAAAATAGATTACTTCTTGTTTGATCTCTTTTTCCTATCAATCTACCATCAGTATCATAGATTTTCACAGTTTTATTTCCAAATTCTACTTTGCACCCTACATTGCCTAACTGTGAGACACTTAGTAAATTGTAGTTTAGTCCTTCAACATAGTATGCATTATCACATGAAATTTTCTCTATAAGCTTAATGGAACCTTTTCTTTTGATTTGACATGGAGCATCATTACCAAATCTAACACTATTTCCATCATACTGAGTAAAGTTAACAAACTTACTTTTATCTCCTATCATGTGATGTGAGCATCCATTATCTATGATCCATTTGTCATTCTTGTTCATACATGTTACCAATGTTGTAGGTTCTTCTTCATTAGATTGGTCCTTCATGGCTATGTAAAAAACTTCATCATCATTATCAGAATCTTCTTCAACAATATAGTACTTCTTGCCTTTGTCTTTGTAATCTCTCTTATCGTCCTCTCTTCTATTTTTGTACTTGTTGCCTTCCTTGTATTTCTTTTCCTATGTACACCTTGCAGCAATATGTCATACTTCATTGCAATTAAAACAAATGATAGGCAGCTTACCTTTGAATTTTTCTTTGCCTCTATGAAATCTTCTAGCTAGTAAAGCTTCTAATTGATCCACATATTCCTCATCAAAGCTACTACCATTAGATACATTTTTCATCTTTCTTCCCTTCTTTGATTTCACCTAATCAGCATCTTTAAATGATAGCTTGGCTTTGAAATTAGATTCAACATTCTCAAGTTTGTAGTTGTCAAAGTTAGATAACTCAAATGCAGTGAGTCTACCCACTATTCCTTCAAAACTTAGATTGTTTCCTAGTATACATCTTAGCTCTTGTATAACAGATACTCTAATAGCATATATAGGGAGCAAGGTTCTTAAGAACTTACTATTAATAGTATCTTCATCCAATTGACCACTCAAAAATATTATTTCACTTACCACTTCCTTTATTCTAGAGGCATACTGAGCAACATTTTCACTTTCTTCCATTTTCATATCATCAAACTTTCCTCTGAGGCTTTCTCTTTTTGCTCTTTAGACATTCTGATCTCCTCCATAAATGTCTGATAGGGCTTTCCACATCTTGAATGCAGTGTCACATCCTTTGATATCATCGAATTCAGCATAGTTGAGTGCAAAAGCAATTTCTAGCATTGTCTGATTGTGTTCTTGTTTGTTTTTCAAATCTTCTACAATGAGAGTACCAGCTGGATCAACATGTTCAGTAACAATCAAATTTTGGTCATAATCTCCTATGGATCCAAGATGTAGCTTCATCAAGCTTTTCCATGCAACAAAGTTGTCTTTGTTGAGCTTGGGAACTTCTCTCTTAGGCATTTTGATCTTTTCTACTTCTAGTTCTTTTAAACTAAGTCAGCAGAAATGCTCTGATACCAATTTTTATAATTCTTCAGAATAACTAAGAGGGGGGGTGAATCAGTTATTCAAGGTCCAGTGCCATTTCTTCTCAAAATCCTGAATAGAACATAACTGAAACTATCATGCATGTAATTTGAACATTTAAACAACTATCAAAAGTAAACATGCATTACACCATAACACTAAGAATTTGATAACCAAAAAACCCTCCAGGAATAAGAAGGTAAAAATGCAGTGGGGGTGATACCCACAAAATAACTGTACAATTTGATTTCAACAACTTCTGATGGTATGCCCTATTAAAGGCCTACCCTGTTAAAGGCTACAACACATTGTTAAATGTGACCTTGTTAGAGGATTTCACCATACTGTTAGGAATGGGCCTGTTTAAAGGACTTTGGAACATACACTTGGAATGTCACCCTCTTAAAGGATTTACAACATGGCTATTAAACCAACCTAAGTCCATAGGATTTATTTTAACTGTTACTATTACTAGAGAGTAACAATAATTCCTTTTGATCTAATAAAACTTACAATATGTCTTGTAGATTATAGATCACACTTCAGTTCAATCCTTTGCTTGGCTTTAATCACTTTAGATCTATTAGCTTGTCATCTCAAGCTTCCTCACCTTGAGTCTTCTTACTCATCATACCAATGCAATCACATCTATGGTCACCTATTGAAGCAAAGCATCTGTACTCTCTTTCACCTTAGCACCTTCTTCAACACTTCATGCTAGACCATCTATCTTTGTTTCATTACCTTATGACTCCTTAAATAGAAATCTGGAATACCTTTCCCACTCAATTCTCCCTCTCCAACTTTAGGGCTTTAGTAGATTAGGTAAGATACAATGTATCTATCCCATATTTTGCTCTTATTTAGAAACTTTGTCTACAATCCAATTGTATTTTCCAAAAATGGTTTACATAGTGTTCTGTGCCACCAACTCATCATTCTTATCTTTTGTCTGGTTCACAAAATTCTAGATAACTACCATATCGGCTCAGATCTAGCGAATCTTCAATTTTCAAAATAATGCAACAACTTGGCATTATTAGTTTATTGATGCTCGACATCTTCTGTGTTACTCGGCACTTGAATTATGCTCAGCACTTGATCTTCACTCAGCACCTATTCCTTGCTTGGCACCTGAAGACTTACTCGACACCTATTTCCTTTCTGTTACTCAGCACCTGATCTTTACTTAGCACCTGAAGACTTATTCGGCACATACTAAATTTGAACTTTGCTCGGCTTCAACTAAGAATCTGTTCGGCACAACTAGCTTGCTCGGCAGTCTCTTATGAATTTAATTAGGCTATACAAATGACTTAGCTAAACCTTACATCTTTGATATGTCTTGGTGTGTCTATCGATTGTGTCTTAGAGTATGTCATCAATACACTATTATATCAATGGATTAGCTGATCCTTATACTTCATTGTTGTAGATACCTAAAAACCTTTAGAAAATAAAGTATTTTTATTTTCTGAAAAATTCCTGATGACATCATCATTTATTAATTAATTATTTATTTAATTTATTTAATTAATTTATTTATTTGTATGCCATTAAATCCCTTTATCTTAATTTAAAATATTTAATTAAGGAATCCCTTCCAAAAATGTTTAAATCTTATTTAAACATTATTTCTTTATTTATTACTTATTTAACTAATAAATTGACCAAAAAACCCAAAATAAATAAAAAATTTATTTTTTGCCCAAAGCTTGGCCAATTTCCTTAAGACCACTAACCTCTTCCAAAATCTTCTAATCCTTCTTTAATTTTGATTAAAGGCTAATCCCATCATTTCCTAGCTCTAATCCCAACTCAAAATATTTAATTAAGATTAAATATTAATCCTCATGTTTATTAAAAAAGTTTTAATAAATATCTCCTCAACCCAAACCCTTGAAATAAATAAAACTTTATTTATCCCCTAAGAATCTAATTTATCCTCATCCTAAGAAGTTCTAGACTCTTCTAGAAAGTCTTCATCCTCATCCTAGGAAGTTCTAGACTATTCTAGAAAGTCTTTATCCTCATCCAAAGTCTAGACTCTTCTAGAAGATGTCTTTAAACCTAATCCTATTCCCCTCCTAACCTTGTCACATTCTCTAAACATGGGTTAAGACTTACTAACCCAAGCCAAAGTTAACAAATATCTCCTCTTTCAACCACCTTTATTAAATGCCATCCACTTGCCTATCCCTAAGCTAATCCTAAACAATCCTAATCCATCCTCTAATCATTTGCACAATCCTAAGCAAGCTTAAAACCTTCCTAATCAAGCCCAAGTCAAAATTCCTCTCATCTCCCTCAAAATATCCCAACCATAAAACTTTATGAAGCCCACTAGGCCATAAATGACTCTTCCAAAGCCCGTTCATTGCTCTTACAAGCCATTATTAGGGTCTTTATGAAGATTTTATCCCTTGAGCCTTCTTTGTTGACTCATCTTTTCCCTTTCCTCCATCCTCTCACCCTGTGACATGTGTCACTCCCTGATTGGCTATAAGGAAGCACAATCCATGTGCTCTCCTCTCATGCAATCTGAGCCCTCCATGAGCTTTTCCCCATTCTTGCATCTTAGCCCTCAAACCCTCAAGCCTCTTGCCTATAAATTGGATCCTTCCCCTTTGCAAAACAACACAATCCATGAAGTAAAGTCATAATGCCATTTTAAGAAGCCATTTTACATCAAAACCATACACTCACACCCAAATCCCAACTCCATTTGAAGCCCTTTTTTGAAGCATAAGCTTGAGCATACATCCTATCTATTTAGACAAATCCACTCAACAAGAGAGCTTCTCATTGAGAGAGCCCATTAATGGAGCATATTCTCAATTGAGAGTTCATCTTAGTCTATCTTGAAGTTTATGAATTTTTTTTAGTTTGTATAAGCTTTATTTAAATTTGGTTTCTATTAGCATACTAACATTGCTCATATGCATTTTGGCATGCCCGATGGGACCTTGCATGGGTCATCTTCATTAGCTTTTTAAGTCAAATTTTGTATGTTATTTGCTAATTTTGGCTAATTTTACTTGTTTTTGTGATTGGTAGGATTGTATAAATTGGTTTTGTAGGTCCACATGACCATGAGGAAGACAAAGGAACTCATAGTCTATCTCATAGTGTTTGTAGATTTTTCAAGCTTATAGGTGGACAAAGCACTTGGAATTTTTCTTCCTCTTCTTGTCTATATTCTTCTTATTCCATCTACTTCTTCTTCTTCTTCTTGTGGGAGATCTTGGCCATTTTTTTTTAAGGAAGCAAAATCATACACACTTCTTTTTAGTACTTAAAATGAACCCCGAAATCATACTTAAATCCATTAAAAACTAAAAATTTGCAAAAAAAAAAAAAAAAAATCTTTTAACAAGTGAAACTAAACCAATCCAATCATTTGCATCCTTGCAATATCAAGGTTTTAGATGCATTCATGCAAAGTTAGGAACACTTCATTTTTGGGAATTTAAAAATAAATTCAAGTTTCCATTTCAAAAAGTTCAAAATCAACACTAAGTGCACACTAAAATCTAAATCAAACTCAAAGCATCAATCAAGGATAAAATGAACCTTATTTGCAAATATTTTAAAGTTCTTTTAAAAATCTCATGAAAACTAAGAGTCCTAAATGGTTGCCAAAATTGTCCTAAAAGCTTTGTTATTTGTTACAAACAAATGTCTTGTTGCAAAATCTTGAATGTTTCTTAGGTTTTTCATGCATGAAAACAATCTAGGAATATCATTTTTGGGCTTAAAACATGCAAACTAGAACACAAAATCTTGAATGAAAACCAAAGTCCAAAGAGTCATTTTCACTTTTGCGTCCAAAACAATCTTGAATGATCTAACGTTAAAACAAAACACTTCAAAGTTCTTAAAACAACACACAAAATCTCAATCTTGAATGCTCAAAGGAAAAAAATTTGAATATTTAAACACTTGTCTTTGAACGCGTGTTGCTAAAATGAACTTGAATGTTTAAACATTTTTCCTTTGAATGAATTTTTCTCAAACATAATCTTGAATGCCATGGATTAAAATCAATCTTTCTTGGAATGCATGCTTAAAATAAATAAACTCAATCTTGAATGCAAAAGATCAACTAACCATTGCAATATCTCACACTTCAATTTTTGGGGCATGAAAAGAATCTACATTCTAGGAACTTCCTAAATTATAAAAACCAAATAAAGATGCCTTAAGTGAGTTTGTAGTTGGACTCACCCTCTTTAATCACCCATCAATTTAACCATTGGTTACAATCTTAGCGCCATCTATGGGGATGGGTCCACCTAAGAGGGTGTTAAGTGCTCCACAAAGATCAAACTTCAATTACTTGTGTTTTTATTAGTTTTTCTAACTTAGAAAATTCCTTGAATACACATTAGGCTCGCTAACACTTCATTTGGGCATTAAAATTTGAACAAATCTTGACATGGAGGGCCTTCGGGCACATGCTTGAAATCGAATCTCACACACTGTTGTTTTGGGCTTAAAACAAAATCACACCAACTCTTGAATGCCTTAAAGGAAATTAATCGATACTTGATGTGGAGGGCCTCCGGGTGCGCGGGTTTACTTTTTTGTTGACCCTAACTCTTCTTCTTGTACTCATTCTTTGCTTGATTTTACTTTTGTTAAACACTTCAAGTTGGAATTGAACATTGTCTCTTAAACATGAGTGCTTGCAAAGTCTAGATCAACACACCTAAGAGTCATTTGGTAAAAGAACAAGTGTATTTTTTAGCCCAAGGTCATCCAAGTCTTCTCTCCCTTTGTCATCTTTCGAGGCCATCTTGGGTGCATAAGATTAGGATCCAAAACCTTGTTTCTCTTTTTAGGAGGCCTGCTTGGGGATTTCATCACCCCTTGGGATGACCTCAACTCCAGTGTTTCGACAGAGTATAAAGATTGGGAGGTGAATCCAAAGACACCTCTCTTGGAATCAAGATTTTGTCACTTGGGCTAAGCCTCAAGGAACTTTATACCCTTGAGAAGTGAAAGAGGAGAAGTGGGTTACCGCTCCTCTCGGCTGTGTGATATCTTTTTGCTTTCATCTATAGATTTGGGCCTCATGTACCTTGGATATATCAAGGACTCCCTAGCTAAACCAACTGTTAGCCTTGTAGACAACCATCTAGAGTGTTAATGTGTTTGAAGTGATTGATTGAAACATTTGTAAAACATACACACTCCTCAGTGCAAGTATCACATTCTGAGAATCAAAAACTTCTATTTGGTTGTTCCTATCTATTGCTTGATTTTTTATTTTTTGAATGAATGTTTGCCAAACTTGGTCAATCCTAGCTTAGGGCATACTTAGCATAGTCACTGCCTATTCCAGAAGTTGAACAAGTTGAAGCAAAACAATTGAGATCTCTCAAAGCCAAGAAGATTCAGGAATTGATGTCAGAGCAACCCAAACCCAAATAGAAGTTCCACAAAATTAAACTCAAGCCATCTTAGGCATACCAAGAACTTTCAGCCAAGAGAAAGGAACTAACACCAAGTCCTCAAATTGCCAAACTCCACAAAGTAGAGGACAAAACTACTGATGAAGCCCTTCAAGACAGATCACACCATCCAATTTAACCAACATCCTAGAGTTAATAATGCTTATGCCTTACCAACTAGGTGTGATTTCTATGATTAGACCCCCTTGTTTCTCCACATCTTCTTGCATAAGCTTTGCTTTTGCATTAGAGTCATCTTTGTAGGTAAGCTAGCCATCTTTAGTCATCCCCTTAAGAATTTTAGCTCATCCATCTCATTTAGAACCAAACCATCTAGCCAAAAATCAAAAAAATAATTTCACATCCAAGCCTTCAAAATTGTTTACACTTTGCCAAAAGTTTTCCATTCCTAACATCTTCCAAATCCACCAACCTCACCAAGGTTATCTCTTTGACAGAGCTTTGTCTAGGATAATCTAGCTTTTGTCACTTGTTATCCCTCATCACCTTGAGCTAAAGGTTGGGATCCACAAGTGGTCAATCTCATGTTCTTAATAAAGGATCATCAGTCTATCCTTAAGTTGACACAATCATCACCAAGCTTGCACATAGGAAGCAGACCTTTCATGCTTTGGCAACATATCTTTGAAGTTAGCATCCCCAACTCAATCCTCTTTAGGTTTTATCATATAGCTTTGCCTCAACCTAGGAAATCATTTGCATAGAAAAGCCTTCCCCCCTTTTGCATCTATCAGCATTGTTGCATCTCATCCCTAGGAACATTCTACATTTTAATGCCACTCGTCACTCGCTTAGGCAAGAAGAAGAAGGAAACAATGGAGCCCTATCATTTGGATCCAACAACATTGCTCCCCTTGAGCACTCAACCATCCTTCAATCTAGAGAATGCTATACCATAACCTACTGACATTGAAGCTTTCATGAACCAACCAGGAAATGCAGTATTGGTGAACGCCATTATAGACAAAAACAAGGAAACAATCATGGCTAACTTTCGAAGGGACAACATTGGAGCCTTCAACTTTGGAAGACCTCCCCCCTTATCAAATCCATCTCACCCCTTGTTTGAGAAACTCCCACCACCCATAGGCTCTTATGATTCAAATTATCCTCAATATGGGTCAAAAGAAGAGCCTCAACCCACCCCATATGATCCAACAAACCCAAACATACCAGCCTCCACTCAAGTTGAAATCTCCCTCCCACAAGCCAATCCAACCACCACCACTCCACCATTGGTCCATACCACTCCATCCCAAACCCCCTTTGCCCAAAACACCTCACCATTCACTCCCTTCACTATTGTTGCTACTGCTCTCCAACCTAGCCTTCCAAATCCACCCATCTCCCAAATCAGTGCTAGTATCTTTGGCCAATCTCAGCAATACACAACCAGGATGCCACCCATGGGGCCAAGTAACCAACCCTTCATCAGCCTCGGCTTGTTTACCTTAGCTCAGAACACAATTCCATCATTTCGACTAGGTCCTTGGAGCTTAGTTCCATCAGGCATAAATCCACAAGCTACTAACCTCACTCCACAAAGCTATCAAACCCCACAAGCTACTACCAATGTTCTGCCAAGCTCTCAAGTGACCCAAGCTCCTACCACCACTCTACCAAGCTTTCAAATCTAGCCACCAAGCTATCAAACTCCATTAGTTCCATTTCCAATCTTTTAATTCCCACCACCACCACCACCAACTAATCCATTACCTCCTATTACCAACTATTTTTCTATGCCACTTCTAGGAGGAAATCAACCACCACCAACCACCAATTACTTGGCCTCCTTTGCCATGCAGATACCTTCCCAAATGGGGGCACAACCCACATATATTGGTCAAACTCCTCAAATCCAAAGTCAAGTTCCACAAGCTCCCCAATCCTTTCCCCAAGCTTCACAACCATCTTATACCTTACCTCCATAAAGCAATCCATTTGTCCCACAGTCAGCTTATGTTCCTCAATCCCAACCTCAAATCCAATATCAACAGCAATCCTCACAACACATGCAACAATATGTGCCACCTCCACCTCAACAACCCATCATCCACCATTCAGTTGCCCAAGCCATGTACAATCCCTACCAGCCGATACCTCAAATCCATCCATATTCCATTGCCCCATCTAGCACATACCTACCTCAGGGCACTCCTACATTGGGGGCACCCTAGATGTCACCCATTAATTTAGAATGGGAAGCCATGAAAATAGCTTTGAAGAACATCCAAGAGGGAAATGATCCAAAAACCTTCAAGTTTGAGAATGTGTGTCCTTACCCATTTGATAGAGCCATTACCATGACACCATATCCCAAGCATTTTGAGACACCCAAGTTTGACAAATTCAGAGGAAAAGGAGACCCTGTTACACATATCAAAGAATTTTACATGCACTGCCAAGAAGTGGCATACAATGACATCTTCCTCTTGCATCTCTTTCCCAAAAGCTTGGCCAGACCAGCTCTTGAATGGTTTTATAGAATCCCCTATGGCACAATTAAAAATTTTGCTGAATTGTCTCAGGCATTTGTAGCCCAATATGCCCATCTTGTTGAAACAGAGCTATCAGTAGTTGATCTTGTCCACACTAAGAAAAAAGGTGGAGAAAGCCTTCCTGAATATCTACAAAGATGGCAAACCCTTACCACCCGCATATTTGCACCTTGCTAGAGTGCCATTTGGTGAAAATGTTTATTGATAATGCCCATCCTAGCTTGGCTCACCACATGACCATGAACTGTTTGCAGACCTACAAAGACATCGAAGAGAAAGGAATGATCCTTGAGCAAGGACTCATTAAAGATGGTGTGGTCAAGATTTACAAGGAAGCCAACCAAAATCAATCACATTCTAATGACAAGTCTAGGTATTGGAACAAAAACAAGCATGTTGCAATAGATGGCATCACTGACACCAGACATGTGAATATTGTTGGTCCTTCCCAAAATTAGTCTAACCCACCATATCAATCAAACAATCAACAAGCTATCAACTACCAACAACATAATAACCAGAGCTATCAAAAACACAATCCAAGACCCAACTTTCAAGGGTCTAGCAATCAAGCTAATGCCATCAATGTAGTTGCAGGGAAAAATCCCAGATTCCAACTTGCACTTAGAAATTATACACCCCTTGGTGAACCTTTGGATGTCATTTTTGAGAAATTAGTCAAGGAAAACCTCATCAAAATTCCTCCTACCTAGCAAATTGACCCAAGCCAATCCAAAGCTGCATGGTACAAAGACAATGAGTACTGCAAATTTCATAGGGTAAAAGGTCACACTACCCTCATATGCATGAAATTGAAAGATTATGTGCAGGACCTCATTGATCGCAAACAAATCACTATTGGTGCCCAAACCTCTCCCATGCAGGCTTACAGATATAACAAAATGCTTTTCCTCCTCAAAACAACCAAAATCCTGGAAAAGCACCTATCCAAGCCAACAACAACAAGACCAACAACCGCCAGGCAAACCAACAGCATGGGAAGAACAATGACCACACTTCATCCTCTATAGACTATGGTAGCCTCATAGGTTGTATATCAGAGAAAGAGACTTCTATCAATGTTATCAATATTCAAGGACCAAACAATGAGTGTGCAGTCACCACTCGAAGAGTGCAATTTAACATTGCAGGCCCACCAGTTTCACCAGCACCATCAGCTCCATCAAAAAGCCAGTACAATATCTTGGAACACCTTGGGAACATGCCAGCCCAAATCTCCATTTTAGACCTTCTTCACACCAATCCTGTGTACAAGAACATCCTTGACAGTGCTCTTATAGAATCTCGTGTCCCTTTAGATATCAATGCTACTAATTTTTGTAATCTTGTTGGAAACCTATCATCCTCGTGTGTCCTATCTTTCAAACCCATTGACATACTCGTGGTCAAGCCAGATCACACCCTTCTACTTTGCATAGCCATCATGGTATCCAATTTTGCTGTGAAAAGAGTAATGATAGATAATGGATCAGCCTTGAATATTTGCACCCTAAAATTCATAAAACAAGATGGGTATACTGAGGTAGATATCATTAGTGAGGTTATCACCATCAAAGCTTATGACAACTTGGAAAGAACCACAGAAGGAACTATTTTGCTACCAATCAAGGTTGGGCCAGTCATCTAAGAGACACTCTGCCATGCTATTGATCTAAACCTACCATTTAACATCCTCCTCAGTTGCCCATGGATTCATGCCATGAAAGCTATTCCATCCACTTACCATTAGTGCGTCAAATTTTTGCATCAAGGCACTGAGGTAACCATCCATGCCAATCTAGAACCCTTTACATACTGCAATGCAGTTGAAGCTTCATATACAAACCATTGCCCTGGAATTGATATCAACACATCCATCGCCAGCTCATCCCACACTTGTAATGACCCAGAAACCATCCTTGCCTCTACCCTGTCTACCGTGAAGATCAAAAACAAAGGTTGTGGAGAGTATAGTCTATTAGATGCATTTGTTGTTGGGGCACTCCCAATTGATCCACATGCCCATGGATGACTAACATATCAAAAAGCTAAGGAGATTCCACCTCCTCGATACAAACAGTTTGGCCCAACAACCTTTGTATCCTCAAAAATCCCTCTTCATGAGGAGCTCACTTTAGATATCAACAATTGGTTACATAAGGATGCACCTCAAAGAAATCAAGCATGCCTTGATCACTTCAGCTAGAAGTATCCCGAAGAACATAAGCTCATCACTAACAAATGGAACTATCAAGGTGGTGGTCTAGGACCAGAAGAAAGAGGCATGCAGTGCCCCATCGATGCACAGAAGTGGGAATCAAAGTCAGGTCTTGGCTTTGGCATACCCACAAGTAGGGGCACCAATATGGATGGTCACACTTTTTCGAAAATTCATCACGACCTTGTCAAAATTGAAGAAATTCCTGAGGAAGTTGAAAAGAGAGCCTACGATGATATCCTAGACCAAATCTCTCTTAGAGACTCTGTTCTCCAAGAACTATCCATCCACCTCATTGACCTACAACTCGCCCATCCACAACTCATAGATTGGGACCAACCAAGCATCATACACATTGATGAGTTCACATTAGAGGAAGCACTTCTGAGATTCATGGGAGCTGAAACTCCTCATAAGCAAACAAAGCCAGATTCTGCCTATATCTACAAGCTAGATCCCAAGGGGTATTTTAGAGAAAATCTCCAACCTAGTTCTGATACACCCAAAACTGGAACTAAGGTGAATCTGAGACTAGCTATGGTAGTGAAGAGAACCCCTTAGCAAGAAAATCTAGAGCCACAAGTAGAACATGAAGATTTAGCATTGCCTCCTCAAGATAATCGACCAGAGGTGTCTTCTATTCTAATTGAGGATACTCGAGAAGTCAACATTGGTTCTTCAGAGATCCCCATACTTGTTCACATTGTTGTATCCCTATCACAAGACCAAGTTGATCTCCTCTTTGAGGTATTAAGAGAGAACATTGGCCAATTTTCATGGTCATATCAGGACATGCCAGGACTTGATCCAAAGCTTGTAGTTCATCATCTTGCAGTCGATCCAAAGATCAAGCCCGTTAGACAAAAGCTTAGAAAAATGCACCCCAAGGTGGCATTATTGGTCAAAGCTAAATTAGAAAGAATGTTAGCTGCTAAGGTTATTCAACCTATTGACTACTCAGAGTGGATCTCCAACATGGTCCCCATCACTAAACCTTCCGGTGACATCAGAATCTGCACTGATTTCAGATATCTTAACAAAGCTTATCTAAAAGATGATTTTCCCTTGCCCAACATAGATATGATTGTAGATCTTACAGCTGGACATGAAATTTTGTCCCTCCTAGATGGATTTTCTGGGTATAATCAAATCAATATTGTAGAAGAGGATCAGCATAAGATAGCATTTACTACCCCATGGGGAACCTTTTGTTACAACATGATGCCTTTTGGCCTAAAGAATGCTGGGGCTACCTATCAAAGAGCTATGACAGCCATTTTTCATGATCTCATCCATAGCATTCTGGAGGATTATGTGGATGATATCTTGGTCAAATCTCATACCTTCATGGATCATCTTGCTGACCTGGAGAAAGTCTTTGATAGGTTAGCCAAATATCATCTCATGTTGAATCCCAAGAAGTGTGTCTTTGGGGTCACATCTGGCAAGCTTCTAGGCTTTATAGTGTCTAAATGAGGTATAGAGATCAACCCCAAGAAGGTCAAGGCTATCTTAGACATGCCTCCTCCCCAAAGACTACGACAGCTTTGCTCTCTTCAGGGAAAGCTTCAATCTGTCTGGCACTTCATCTCCCAGCTTGCAGATAAGTGTACACCATTTTCACATTTACTAAAGAAGGATGAGAACTTCAAGTGGGATCCTTTATGTCAGTGCAACTTCGATCAGCTCAAGTAGTATGTCACCAATCCCCCTATCTTGGTTCCACCAGTTCTTGGTCGTCCCCTGATTTTGTACATATCAGCAATGCCTACTGCTCTAGGGGCACTTCTAGCACAGCTCGATGACTACAGCAAAGAAAGAGCCATCTACTACATCAGTAGAACCCTAGTTGGTTATGAACTCAATTATACTCCTATGGAAAAAACTTTTTTGGCAGTTGTTTTCTCAACTCAAAAGCTTTGCCACTACATGCTAAGTCATACCATCTAACTAGTCTCCAAGATCGACCCTCTCAAGTATATGCTCTCAAGAACAAAACTTACAGGTCATTTGCCCAAATGGGTTATGCTCCTTAGTGAATTTGACATCCAGTATGTGGATAGAAAGGCAATCAAAGGGCAAGCTATAATAGATCACCTAGTTGATGCACCTCTAATAGATGCTTATCCATTGATCATAAAATTTCCAGATGAGCATATCTATCTAATTGAAGAAAAACCCCCATGGAAACTTTATTTTGATGGCTCATATACATCTCATGGATCAGGGGCAATAATATTGTTGGTCACACCTCAAGGAGATTACATTCCAAAAGCCTTCAAGCTACAATTCCCTAGCACCAATAATATAGCTGAATATGAGGCCCTCATAGTAGGATTAAAGATAGCTGCAGAATGGAACATTGCTAAGTTACAAATCTTTGGTGATTCCTAGCTCATCATCAAGCAAGCCCTAAATGAATATCAAACCAAAGATGAAAAGCTGTTACCCTACAAAGAGCTAGTTGATCAGCTAACCCAACATTTTACAAGGCTTCAGTTTACACAAGTGCCTCGAATATAGAACAAAGCAGCAGATGCTATGGCTACTATAGGCTCACTCTTGGAAATTCCCCAAGCAGCTACACAGTATGATTTTTTAGTCTAACAGGTCCTCACACCCGCCTATGTGAATGAGGATTCAAATTGTGTTTGTATCTTGGTTGGTCCCCAATCCCCTTAGTACCATGAGATTCATGCTTACCTTAATGATGGTATCATATCCCCTCACCTCACATGTACCCAACGCCAAAACCTCATCCAAAAATCATCTCGCTATGTTATCATAGCCAATACCCTATATCATCGGGGTTATCACGATACTCTCTCTCGATGTTTAGATCAAAATGAGGCAGTGATGGTGTTAAAAGAAGTACACTCTGAACTTTGCGGTGCCCACATGAGTGGTATTGTCCTAATGCGACAAATCCTTAGAGCAGGCTAGTATTGGCCTACGATTGAAGAAGACTCCTGTGACTTTGTCAAAAAGTGTCTCCCATGTCAGCAACATGCAAATCTTGTGCACACTCCATCACAGGATCTATAGCCTATTGCACCACCTTGGCCTTTCGCTTGTTGGGGCCTTGATCTAGTTGGAACTATCAAACTCCTCTTATCTGATGGACATAAATGGATAATAATAGCTATAGACTATTTCACTAAGTGGGTGGAAGTAGTCCCCCTCATCTCAGCTACAGGAGTTCAGGTCTCCAAGTTCATCTTATACCACATTTTTTGCCACTTTGGCATCCCATCCACCATCTTCACTGACCACAGAGGTAACTTTGAAATTCTCAACATGGAAGAATTATGCACTTCCCTCCACATCCATCATCGCTTTTCTAGCCCATATTTCCCACAAGGTAATGGCCAGGTAAAGGTAACTAACAAAACCCTCCTCAAAATCCTAAAGAAAGTTGTCAATGATTCCGGTCACGATTGGCATCTACAAATAAATCCAGCCCTATGGGCCTATCGAACTTCCTTCCGTACATCCACAGGCACAACTCCATACTCCCTAGTCTATGGTGCCGAAGTAGTACTACCTATAGAGGTATAACCAAAAAACCCTCCAGGAATAAGAAGGTAAAAATGTAGTGGGTGTGATACCCACAAAATAACTGTGCAATTTGATTTCAACCACTTCTGATGGTCTGCCCTGTTAAAGGCTACAACACATTGTTAAATGTGACCTTGTTAGAGGATTTCACCATACTGTTAGGAATGGGCCTGTTTAAAGGACTTTGGAACATACACTTGGAATGTCACCCTATTAAAGGATTTACAACATGGCTATTAAACCAACCTAAGTCCATAGGATTTATTTTAACTATTACAATTGCTAGAGAGTAACAATAATTCCTTTTGATCTAATACAACTTACAATATGTCTTGTATATTATTGATCACACTTCAGTTCAATCCTTTGCTTGGCTTTAATCACTTTAGATCTATTAGCTTGTCATCTCAAGCTTCCTCACCTTGAGTCTTCTTACTCATCATACCAATGCAATCACATCTATGGTCACCTATTGAAGCAAAGCATCTGTACTCTCTTTCACCTTAGCACCTTCTTCAACACTTCATGCTAGACCATCTCTCTTTGTTTCATTACCTTATGACTCCTTAAATAGAAATTTGGAATACCTTTCTCGCTCAATTCTCCCTCTCCAACTTTAGGGTTTTAGTAGATTAGGTAAGATACGATGTATCTATCCCATATTTTTCTCTTATCTAGAAACTTCATCTACAATCCAATTGTATTTGCCAAAAATGGTTTACATAGTGTTCTGTGCCACCAAATCATCATTCTTATCTTCTGTCTGGTTCACAAAATTCTAGATAACTACCATATCATCTCAGATCTGGTGAATCTTCAATTTTCAAAATAATGCAACAACTTGACACTATTGGTTTACTAATGCTCAACATCTTCTATGCTACTCGGCACTTAAATTATGCTCAGCACTTGATCTTCACTCGGCACCTATTCCTTTCTTGGCACCTGAAGACTTACTCAACACCTATTTCCTTTCTGTTACTTAGCACCTGACCTTTACTTAGCACCTGAAGACTTACTCGGCACATACTAAATTTGAACTTTGCTCAGCTTCAACTAAGAATCTATTTGACACAACTAGCTTGCTCGGCAGTCTCTTATGAACTTAGTTAGGCTATACAAATGACTTAGCTAAACCTTACATCTTTGATATGTCTTGGTGTGTCTATCCTCTGTGTCTTAGAGTATGTCATCAATACACTATTATATCAATGGATTAGCTGATCCTTATACTTCATTACTGTAGCCACCTAAAAACGTTTAGAAAATAAAGTATTTTTATTTTCTGAAAAATTCTTGATGACATCATCATTTATTAATTAATTAATTATTTAATTAATTAATTTATTTTTATGCCATTAAATCCCTTTATCTTAAGGAATCCCTCCCAAAAATATTTAAATCTTATTTAAAACATTATTTCCTTATTTATTAATTATTTAATTAATAAATTGACCAAAAAATCCAAAATAAATAAAAAATTTATTTTTTGCCCAAAGCTTGGCCAATTTCCTTAAGACCACTAACCTCTTCCAAAATCTTCTAATCCTTCTTTAATTTTTATTAAAGGCTAATCCCATCATTTTCTACGCCTAATCCCAACTCAAAATATTTAATTAAGATTAAATATTAATCCTCATGTTTATTAAAAAAGTTTTAATAAATATCTCCTCAACCCAAACCCTTGAAATAAATAAAACTTTATTTATTCCCTAAGAATCTAATTTATCCTTATCCTAAGAAGTTCTAGAGTCTTCTAGAAAGTCTTCATCCTCATCCTAGGAAGTTCTAGACTATTCTAGAAAGTATTTATCCTCATCCAAAGTCTAGACTTTTCTAGAAGATGTCTTTAAACCTAATCCTAATCCCCTCCTACCCTTCTCACATTCTCTAAACATGGGTTAAGACTTACTAACCCAAGCCAGATTTAACAAATATCTCCTCCTTCACCCACCCTCATTAAATGCCATCCACTTGCCTATCCCTAAGCTAATCGTAAACCATCCTAATCCATCCTCTAATAATTTGCACAATCCTAAGCAATTTTAAAACCTTCCTAATCAAGCCCAAGTCGAAATTCCTCTCATCTCCCTCAAAATATCCCAACCATAAAACTTTATGAAGCCCACTAGGCCATAAATGACTCTTCCAAAGCCCTTTCATTGCTCTTACAAGCCATTATGAGGATCTTTATGAAGATTTTATCCCTTGAGCCTCCTTTGTTGACTCATCCTTCCCCTTTCCTCCATCCTCTCACCCTGTGACATGTGTCACTCCCTGATTGGTTGTAAGGAAGCACAATCCATGTGCTCTCCTCTCATGCAATCTGAGCTCTCCATAAGCTTTTCCCCATCCTTGCATCTTAGCCATCAAACCCTAAAGCTTCTTGCCTATAAATTGGATCCTTCCCCTTTGCAAAAAAACACAATCTAAGAAGTAAAGTCATAATGCCATTTTAAGAAGCCATTTTACATCAAAACCATACACTCACACCCAAATCCCAACTCCATTTGAAGCCCTTTTTTGAAGCATAAGCTTGAGCATACATCCTATCTATTTAGACAAAGCCACTCAACAAGAGAGCTTCTCATTGAGAGAGCCCATTAATGGCTCATATTCTCAATTGAGAGTTCATCTTAGTCTATCTTGAAGTTTATGAATTTTGTTTAGTTTGTAGAAGCTTTATTTAAATTTTGTTTCTATTAGCATACTAACATTGCTCATATACAATTACAACATCATAACTTCAACCTTTCTCTAGGTACTCTAGTTACATCTTATTGATTGCCATCTCCTTGTCAATCAACCAACTTATAGTATGTTGATCACTGAAGCAATTTTCATTTGTTCAAGTAGCAAGTTTGACATCAATGACAAAACAATGATTGAAAACATTCTTTACCAATTCCATTACTCTTCATTCATGAGCTTTTCAATCATTCTCAATAGGTAGTACATCAAATGAAGAAGGGATCACTTCACCTAATAGGTCAAGTGGTCACACTTCATTGCACTAAGAAACAAAAGGTATGTGAGACTAATACTCAAAGTGTTATATCATACATCAGTTCCTAAAATAGAATTTAGCACTAAAAGGGATAGATTGACATGAATAAAGATGCAAGATGTTGTTGAAAGTTCAAGGTTAAATCTTTAAGTTTTCATGTTGTTGTCAAGCATGGAAAAATTTTAATAGATGCAAAGTGAAATGCTAGTTGATGTCAAGCTAGCAAATAGGCTAGTAGTTACCAAGCTAGTAGTAGCTACCGAGTGAGGGAAGTCTATATAGATGCTAAGTTTATAGCTATATAGGCAATGAGCATTAAATGCTAAGTTTTTAAGGGTATATGGTCAATTTTCACCTAGTTTTTGTCATTACAAATTCAAGTGAGAGCAAGCATAGCCAAGAGGCAAGTTAGAAAGCTATTCCAATCATCCACAAAGATCATAGCAACATTTATGTTCCAGATTCTTCAAATCACCAAGGTATTATTCATAAGCCAAGTTACACAGTTTAAAATTTGTTAAACCTTAGTTTGAAAAAATGGCTTCTAGTTCAAAGAATGTGAAGGAGAAAGAAATTTTTGATGTCCAATTAGTCAATAATGAGGTCAAACAATCGAATTTTAAATCCATCCCAAACATTGCTTATAAACTAGACCCATCAAGTGTGTTATCCATGATTCCACCTAAGGTCATAATGGTTCAAGACGTAAGGAAATATTACAATTGCAAAGTAGTAGGTATAGGTGATATTGAAATAAGGTAAGCTTATGATAAGTTGTGTGAAAATGGAGTTTTGAAGGAAGAATTTAAGATTGTTGAGATAAAGGATTTGACCTGTGACCTAGACTTTCCCACGGTGTTCAAAAAAAAATGGATCAAGATAGTTTTAAATAGGATACATCATGGATGTCTATGGTTGGAAGGAGGACCAAGCAAAATTTCCAAAATAATTATTCATAGAGTGACTAGTTTTCCAACCCTAGATCAGCCAAAGACCCTACATAGTGACTCAAAAAAAGTAATTGATAAGAACATAGTTACAAAATGGAACAAGAGAGGAATGACAATAGATACCATAACTAATCCTCTACTTGACTTTGAAATTAGGGTTATTTCTCATAAGTTTTATGATTCAAGTAGGTTAAATAGTGTACCTTGCATTGCATTTTATGTTGGCTTCAAAATTGTAAAGAAAGATCATACTTATGGGTAAGTGCACAAAGTTGTGGTGCCAAAAGGGGGGTATAAGTGGACAATTTTTTCTTGAAATCAGTAATTTCTCAACTTCAACAAGAATTTGAAGATAGTTATGCTCAAAATTTTAAGATATGACAAAAAAAAGAGCCGTAGTCCTTTGAATCTAGTTTTTAAACTACTAATTTTTTTTCAAAATAGTTTAGTTTTAGGTCCTCAAAAAAGGGGGCCACAAAAGGTGGTACTATTTATTCCAAAAAAACATAGCACACTACAAAGTGTGGCCCCCCTAAAATTTTAACTTTTTTTTTGAAATTCTTCAATCACTCTAGTCAAAAGTTACTCAACACTATGTAGTTTATCACAAATTTTTTGGGTAATTTTATAATGTGTATTTTTTAATGAATTTTTTAACTAGACACATGCCAAAAATGTGAAATATCTATGTGCTCCCCATAGAAATAATTGAAAACTAATCTAAAATTAAAACTTTTTTTTTCAAAGTGTGTAGAATGGAGTCTAGTTTCTAAAAAACTAAGTTGTTGCAAAATTTGATGAATGAGCTAAAATCTATAGCCCAATTGGTACATGATGGTTTTTGACAAAAAATGAACATACATTCAAAAGAAGTTATAGATGAAAGGCTTGAAATAGTTAAAATTAAAATAAATTATATGGTTACATACCTAACACAACGACCTACAATGTCATGTAACTTGATCTTATTGATGCTCAACCACGAGGAATCCTGAAGGAGAGCACACAATAAAAATCAATCATGTTTTGTATATTTGTTGGAAAACACATCTCAGACCTGTTTATAAACTCCAAACCTTTTGGTTGGATCTCCAAGGCAAAACCAAGCCTTAGGTTTGGTTTTAATGAAAAGCTTTCAATAGTGTATACACCCTATAGCGCATACATGCTATTTAAAGCATTTGAATTCTGGTCTCAATAGCATGTGTGTGCCATAATGTGCATGCACTATTCAAACCTTAATAATGCATAGAAGATGCAAATCAAGAGCAAGAGAGAGTGCGAGGGGGGGGGGGGGGGGGGAATGGCTATGTGTGTGTGAGAGAGAGAGAGAGAGATAGAGAGATAGAGAGAAAGTAGGGGATGGGAGAGGGGAGAGACTAGGGGATGGGAGAGAGAGGAAGTGAGAAAAATTAGGGGTGGCAGAGAGAGTATAGTACGGGAGAGAAGAAGTGAGAAATAATATGGGTGGCAGAGAGAGTACATGATGGGAGAGAGAGGAAGTGTGAGAGAGAGTAGGGGTGGTCGAGAGAGTACAGAATGGGAGAGAGAGGAAGTGTGAGAGAGGTAGGGGAGGCAAAGAGAGAGTATAAGATGAGGGAGAGAGATTGAAAGTAGGAGATGGGAGAGAGAGGAAGTGTGAGAGAGAGTAGGGGTGGCAGAGAGAGATTGAGAGTAGGGGATGGGAAGAGAGAGATTGAGAGTAGGGGATGGGGAAGAGAGAGAGAGAGAGAGTAGGCAGTGGGAGATAGAGTGGGAGAGGGAGAGAGAGAGAGAGAGAGGAGGATGGGAGTGCATGTGTGTGAAAGAGAGAGAGTAGGGAATGGGAGAGGAGGGAGATAGAATAGCTCGAGAGAGAGTAGGGGATGGGAGAGGGAGTAGGCAATAGGAGACAGAGTGGGAGAGGGAGAGAGAGGGGGAATGGAAATGTGTGTAAGAGAGAAAGAGAGTAGGGGATAGGAGAGAATATGAAAATGTGAGAGAGAGTAGGGGATAGGAGAGAATTTGAAAATGTGTGAGAGAGTATCTATAAGTAAGATTGACAAATGAGTGTCAACACATCTTCACTATACATGTCGAGTATACAATGGAAGCTGAGGAAGAATTTCTTTATGTGCAGAGTCACAGATAGTGTCGAGAAAACTACAGTTGTTGCTGAGCAAAACACATTACAATAGATGCCAAGTGACTCAGGATCCAATAGGTGCCGAGTAAAGCAGGAATTTAATAGGTGCCAAATGAAATAGTAATCCTATATGAGCCAAGTAATTTAGGAATTAGTAGATGCCAAGCATCAATATTAATTCATGTGCTGAGCAATGTAAGATCAGCATAAAAGTTTGTGCAATCACAAGCCAAGATGAAAAATGGTTATGCACAACTCATTGATAGGATAAAAGGATAAGATCAAATCCTCACAATCACCTATGTGATCCTCATGCAACCAATAAAAAAATTGGAGATTGCATGCAGCCAATGGGTGAATTTCAAGGGTTTGAGCAGGAACATTTTAATCAAGGATGGATGACTGACCACTAGTCTTAATAAGGGAGTGTTGACACCATTGAACAATGTGAGAGTAAGAGAAGAGAGAGGAATCGTGTGAAGAAGGAAAAGTAGAGCCTATTAAGGTCATTGTAGAATATTGTTGTCAAAGATTTAGAGGAAAGGACAACATTTATACATCTAGTTGATTAGAATAGAACAAGGAACATAATTAGCAGATCAGATCTAGCAAAGATCAGTTAATAATAAGAGCAAAACAAGTACCTGAGATCAGCATTAGAGATTGCATTAGTTTAGGTTTGTTATTCTAATACTCTCTCACAATTGTATTAGAAACTTGGAAATCCCATGGAATTGGGTAGGTTTAACAACCTTATGTAAATCCTTTAACAGGGTGGCATTCTAATTTGAATGCTCTTAAGTCCTCTAAAAAGGCACACTCCTAATAGGGTGTAGAAATCCTTTAATAGGGTCGCACTTAATAGTGTTTTGTAGCCTTTAACAGGGCAGGCCTTTAATAGGGCAGACCATCAGAAGTGGTTGAAATCAATTGCTACAGTAATTTTGTGGGTATCATCCCCACCCCAGTTTTACCTTCTTATTCTTGGAGGGTTTCTAGGTTACCAAAATCTCAAGTGTTATGTGGTGATGCATGTTTGTTTGTCATGATTTTTTAATGTTTATATGCATGCATGCTAATTTCAGTTATATGTGATTAAGGGTTTAAAAGTGCTTAAAAGGCCAGTACTTCTGATTCACCTCACCTCTCAAAAGTATTCTTCCCATTAAGATATTCCAACAATTGGTATCAAAGCTGAGTTCTCTCAAGAGGAAGCCTAATAGCTTAGAGGAAAAGATCTGAAGATGGAATTTTTCAAACTTGGAAAGATCATTGAGAACCAAGTGATAGATGTGCATCTTGCTCTACACAAGGTAGAGGAAGCTAGAGAGGAATTAAGAAAATCTTTAAAAAGAAGGAAGGAAATAGCTATAGCCAAAAATGATATTCACTATAAGGAATTTGACACCACACAAGTATTTTTCAAAGGAGATTCCAAATAATTTGATGCAACAATAGCAAAACTGATGGAGAAAAATAGAGTTCAAAAATAAGAGATAAGAACTCTTAAGATAGAGCATGAATCACAGGCCATGATGCTATGTGAGATCACGTAGAAAAAGAAAAGAGTAGTTGAGGATAGAATCATGATGGAAGATGAAAAAAGAAATCTTGCAAACAGACTTGAAGAAAATTGTACTAAACTAACAAGGATCTCAAACATGCAAATGGATACACTTGCCCAAATGATGAAGCTTCATCATGAATTCAATGTGAAAGATATTGAGATCTCTACTTTGAGGATGCAAAATGAACAACTACAGAATGAATCAAATAGAGAAAAAGATATAGCTAAGAATTTCAACAAGTCAAGTGAAGCTATCAAGTACTTTGAACAGTTGCTGAAATCCCCAAAATCAGCCCATGATACATCAGGACTTGGATACAACAACAATAAAATTAGGGAATCATCAAAGAGTGCTGAGCAAAGAAGTGACAAAGGTAAGGATTATAAACCCACCCAATTGTAATGGGGTACATATTTATCCCTCCTTACATGTTGATTTGGTGTCCACATAGGCTTTGTTCTGCATTCAAAGGCTTTGTGTCCATACTTCTTGCAATTGTGGTAGTGTCCATCAAATCTTTGTTTCCTTCTGACTTTAGACTTGTAGTCTTGTGTCATATGTCCTTGCATGTTGCACTTGTGACAGTAAACCTTACTTTTGGGTGTTTTTGGCTTATTGATCCTTCTACTCCTACAAACATTAGTAGTATTAGCTAATGTTTGTAGGAGTAGAAGGATCAATAAGCCAAAAACACCCCAAAGTAAGGGTTACTGTCACAAGTGCAACATGCAAGGACATATGACACAAGACTACAGGTCTAAAGTCAGAAGGAAACAAATATTTGATGGACACTACCACAATTGCAAGAAGTATGGACACAAAGCCTTCGAATGCAGAACAAAGCCTATGTGGACACCAAATCAACATGTAAGGAGGGATAACTATGTACACCATTACAATTGGGATTACAATATAAGGCAAAGCTGTCAATATTGTCAAGAGTATGGACATATACCATAGAATTGCATAACAACACATTTCAAAGGGAACTATAAAAGATGGTTGAACCAAACCACTTGCTTCAGTTGCTTGAAAACTAGACATGTTAACAAGAATTGTCTAACAAAGGCCAAGGCACCCAAGACAGAAGTAAATAAGGGCAAAGAAAAAGTTGATGAGGAACACACCAGAACAAACATGAAGAAGACATGGTAGAAAAAGAATGGACCAAGTACATCCAATGGAACGGTCACTTCACCCACAAGGTCAAGTGATCATTTCTCATCCAACTAATCACAATATGAGCCTATGAGGTTGATACATATAAGGAAGTATCATACATCATCCCTAAACCATGATGAAGCACCGCAAAGTATAAATTTGCATGAGATAAGATGCTAAGACAAAACTTGAATGATGATGTTGAGCTATCTTTGGTTGCCGAGTAAAACTATAGTGGTGGCCGAGTTATTAACAAATTCAATAGATTCCAAGTGTGAATAAGCTGTCAAGTGGATGCCAAGTTGAAAACCTTTTGAAACTGAGTGACCGAGGAAGGTACAAAATGCATTAAATGCAAGTTTTTAAGTCACTTAAAGGCAAAAATCAATTCATTTTGAGCAATTCAAATGAAGAGTGATTACTAGGAGCACAATTGAGCAATTTCTCAAGAATTCAACCAGCGATTTGCAGCAATTTAGCATCTACCCAAGCGATTTTAAGCATCTAACCATGTATTTCCTTCAGGTGCCGAGTTGTATAGTTTGTGAAGTTTTTTTTAAATGTTAAACCCTAGCTTGATAAATAATGGCATCTAGTTCAAGGTCAACCCAAAGGAAGGAAAGACATGAAATTTAGCTTGTTAGCAATGAGGATAAACAACCCAAGTTTAGGCCCATACTAGAAGTTGCATATAAAAATAATCCCACTAGTGCCCTATCTGCCATCCTTAAAAAAGTTGTTATGGTTTAGGATGTGCGAAAATGTTACAACTACAAAATAGGAGCCATAGGGGACTTGGAAATCTTTAATGCCTTTGACAAACTCTATTATAATGGTATATTTAAAGATGAGTTTTCTATCATCGAGAAGAAGGGTTTAACCAAAGCCCTAGTTTTTTTTATCATATTCAAAATTGAGTGGATACACATAATACTTAGCAGAATCCATGATGGAACATTCTAGTTAGAACAAGGACTAGTCAAGATTACCAAGAAAATGTTTCATATGGTCACAAGTTTTCCAACGCTAGATCATCCAAAGAAATTGAGAAGTGATAAAAAGGAAACAATTGAGAAGAACATAGGAGAAAAGTGGAACAAAAGAGGCATGACCATAGACACCATAACTAATCCACTTCTAGAATTTAATATAAGGATCATATCACATAAGTTTTATCAATCCAAGAGGTTGAATAGTGTACCCTATATAGCAGTGGATGTGGAATATAAGATTGTAAAGAAATACCACACCTATGACCTTGTAGAGCTCATGTTGAAACAAATTAATGAAAATCTTGGAGCTATTAGAAAGTCCAAAGAAGCACAATGTAAATTTGGGTCAATGCTAGTTTGTATGTTCTTCTATGTAATGAAGGAATTCCCTTCATTTGACAAAGTCAATTGGAGTTAGAAGAAAACAATTGTTAATCAAATAAATGATTTCATTGCACAAATGGGAGATAGCTTTGATGATCAAATGTGTATCTATTTTTATGATTTCAAGAATGCAATGAAGAAAAGAATGAGGATACTAGTTTCACTGGTAGAAAAGCATGTAAATGACATATGCTTTCAGGTTGACATTGATTTTACTTACATCCAAGAAGTCCTTCTAAGAGAAAGATGGCTTAGACCATTGGGATATGAGCTTGATGCTGACCAAGCTTCTACAGCTATCATAGAATTACTTGCAAAGGCATTTGGAACCTATGACACTGTCAAATCAAGAGTTGTTACAAAACTCAAGACAACCACGACAATGAAGAAGAAGGACAAGCTAGTGAAGAAGATAAAGAAGAAGTTTGGTGTTGGAGAAACAAGTGCAAAAGGAGAAGCAGAGGAGATTAGTGATGATGAAGAGGAAGGTGACGAAGAGAAAGATGAAGATGAGCTATAACAAGAAGACAAAGATAAAAGTGTTGAGGAAGAAGAAGCCAACAAAGCACCCATCAAAGGCAAAGTCATCAAAAGGAAGACAAAGACACCTCCTACTCCTCAGCCTAAACCAAAGAAATTTGGCACACCACCATCTAAGAAGCCAACAACTAGAGCTACAACAAGGGCATCCATGCAAAAAGATAAAGAGGAAGCTATAAAGAAGAAGAAAACAATCAAGAAGGCATAGGAAGAGCCAAGGAAAAGGAAAAGATATGTGGCTCAACCTGATACTGATGAAGAAGATTAGTCTAAAAATGTAAGTCATCCTCCTAAGTCTTCAGTTGATATATTATGTGAAAAGATTAGGAATGGAGACTTAAGTGATATGAAAAAGATTGATTTCAATAAGTTTAGTAAAGAGGAATAGAATAGCATAGAAGAATTAGTCTATGCATTAATGGCACGGTTCAAATATACACCTCTTGAACTTGATGGACAATTGCCAAAGGAATTGTCTAAAATTGTAGAAGAAAGATGGTATTTCTATCTAATGATGGAGAAGGAGATGAGGGAATCAACCCTAGCAAGTATACTACCTGATTTGACAAAGGAACAAATAAGTAAAGTAGTCAAAAGATATAACACTAGGTTTACACCTAAGTATAGGGCATTCTCCATTCTCCAAAACAAAATTGAAGAAGTTGTATAGAAAACCACCAAATCATGGAAGAATTTGTATAAGAAAATTGAAGATGAATTTGAAGAGGAATACAAAGAAGAAGCTACTACTAAACTAGAAGGAAGAAGAAAGAGGAGAGAAGAGAAGACAAAAGTTGAGAAAAAAGATTAAGAGGAGGAAGACAATGATACTAATGAGCAGCAAAGTGTGCAAGACACACAACTTCCACCTCCTAGCCCTCCTCACTCTACTACCACACCTACAAAAATCATAAAGATTAAGGATTTTATTGACACATCAAGTCAAAACATCAATCCACTAACTATAGAGGATCTCACTAAGATCCTTGACCAAACAACTCTTCAAGCATAGTTGTGCACAAGTCCCATATTGGTGAGTGTAGATGAGCTTCAAAAGGCAGTAGATAAACTCAAAGAAGCCAAGGTGTCACCACAAGAACCACCACAGACCACTCAAACTACTAGATTCCCATTTTTACTATCTCCATCACTACCAAGAATAGCCATGCAAGCTCATCAGGAGCCCAGTGCAACAATAGGGAAAGCCATAGGTACACTAGTATAGACAACAAATACACCCCAGGAGCAGTGATGCAAGAAGAAGATAAGGAAGAAACATAGGATAAGGAGGAGTTTGCAATACAAACTTTGGTTAAATTACCAAGAATAGGAACTCCTAAAAAATCTATTCAACGACCAAGTACTGACAAGTTAACATCACAAGTTAGTACACCAAGCTCAAGTTCTACTAGGGTAGCCAGGACCATTCATTTTGGTATTCCTAAGCTTGATGAAGAAATCCAAATACCCTACTCTGATTCAAGCACTCTAACTAAAGAAAAGATGAATGAAATTCATAGTGCATTGCATAAGAGAAGGAGGCAAGAGGCATTAAGGAAAGACTAAAAATACAAGTAGGCAATGAATGAGATAAAAGATATATTCATGGATGCCTTCAACCTACAACCTCCAGATTCAAGCAGGCCAATCCTTGAGCAACTATATGATATAGTTGACAAAGTGAATAATGAAGACCATGATACAAATGTAAAACTTATGGAATGGTTAGAGAAGAAGTTTCTAGGAAAAGTCAACCAAAAGATAGCCAATAACATTATTTTGGGATAGGTTGATCTAGCCAAGAAATTAGATAAGGTAAAGATTGTACTAGGGATCATCTTTTCCCTTTATATAAAATTGTGTGATTTTTCTAGGTTCACACAAGAAATAAATCAAAAAAATTTGATCCTTGAGAGAAACCTTAAGCTCTCCAGTATGCAACTACCCTCAAATCATGTACAAAGTGAGAAACATTTTTCTCAAACGCTTCATATTCAGAGGGAATTAGCTACATTATCAACAGAAGAGACTACTATTAAAGAAAATCTTATACAAATACAAGCCTCTATCACTCCCCATTTAGAAGTATTACATAAGGAGAAAATGTATGCAAAAATTGTCCTAAAGAAAGATCCAAATATTTCTACTCGTGAAGGACTTGTTGATCTAGTAGTAGAGCTTGCAATCCAACACAAATCATTGGATATTGCATTGAATAATTGGGATGCAACACTCAAAATTCTCCTTGAGGTAAATAAAACATTTTTAGCTGTGCATGGCATTACTATTTAGGACCCTTTGACATAAGTTTCGGAAAGGGGGAGATAATATAGAAAAGGGGAGATAATGTAGGAGATATATTAAGGGGGAGCACAATTGTAAAATTCTGAAATTTTGTTCAGCTTGAAGTTGATTGACTGAAAATAGCAATAAAAGAGTCAAGGGACATGCAAATTTTGGTAATCACATGAAGTCAGGGTCATCAAATAGAGAACAAATAGGATTAGAAAGAAAGAACAAGACATAAACAAAGAACATCAAGCACAATGGCACAAGATATTAGAATTTGTGACATAATAAGGCATAATCAACTCAGGGGGGGTCATAAGGTATATTGTTGTTCACAATATTATTTTGAAATTTTGTAAGTGAAGAATGTACACATAAGGTTTAGATCATGAATGATCAGTTAAGTGTTTTTGACACTCATGTCAAAGTGGGAGATTGTTGATCTATAAGTAAGACTAAAAAATGAGTGTCAACACACTTAATCATCTTCACTATACATGTCGAGTATACAATGGAAGATGAGATAGAATTTCTTTATGTGCAGAGTCATAGATAGTGCCAAGCAAACTACACTTGCTATCGAGCACAACACATTATAGTAGATGCTGAGTGACTCAAGATCCAATAGGTGCTAAGAAAAAGTAGGAATTAAATAGGTGTCGAGTGACATAGTAATTCTATATCAGACAAGTAATTTAGGAATTAGTAGATGCCGAGCAATCTAAAATAGATGGTGTCAAGCATCAGTATTACTTCATGTGTTGAGCAATGTAGGATCAGCATAAAAGTTTGTGCAATCACAAGCCAAGATGAAAAATGGTTATGCATGACTCATTGACTGGATAAAAGGATAAGATCAAATCCTCACAACCACCTATGTGATCCTCATGCAACCAATCAAAAAATTGGAGATTACATGTAGCCAATAGGTGAATTTCAAGGGTTTGAGCAGGAACATTTTAATCAAGGATGCATGACTAACCACTAGTCTTTATAAGGGAGTCTTGATACCATTGAACAACACAAGAGTAAGAGAAGAGAGAGGAATCATGTGAAGAAGGAAACGCAGAGCCTATTAAGGTCATTGTAGAATATTGGTGTCAAAGATTTAGAGGAAAGGACAACATTTATACACTTAGTTGATCATAATAGAACAAGGAACACAATTAGCAAATTAGATCTAGAAAAGATTAGTTAATAGTAAGAATAGAAGAGGTACCTAAGATCAACATCAGAGATTGCATTAGTTCAAGTTTATTATTCTAATACTCTCTCACAATTGTATTAGAAACTTGGAAATCCCATGGACTTGGGTAGGTTTAACAACCTTATGTAAATCCTTTAGTAGGGTGGCATTCTAAGCTGAATGCTCTTAAGTCCTATAACAAGGCACACTCATAATAGGGTGTAGAAATCCTTTAATAGGGCCACAATTAACAGTGTGTTGTAGCCTTTAACAGGGTGGGCCTTTAATAGGGCAGACCATCAGAAGTGGTTGAAATCAATTGCTATAGTAATTTTGTGGGTATCATCCCCACCCTAGTTTTACCTTCTTATTCTTGGAGGGTTTCTAGGTTACCAAAATCTCAAGTGTTATGTGGTGATGTAGGTTTTTTCTCATGATTGTTTAATGTTTATATGCATGCATGTTAATTTCAGTTATATTTGGTTAGGGGTTTAAAAGTGCTTAAAAGGCCAGCACTTCTGGTTCACTCCCCCTCTCAGAGGCATTCTTCCCATTAAGATATTCCAACAATTGGTATCAAAGCTTAGTTCTCTCAAGAAGAAGCCTAACAACTTGGAGGAAAAGATCTAAAGATGGAAGGTTTCCAACTTGGAAAGATCATTGAGAACCAGGTGATAGATGTGCATCTTGCTCTACACAAGGTAGAGGAAGCTAGAGAGGAATTAAGAAAATCTTTTAAAATAAGGAAGGATATAGCTATAGCCAAAAATGATATTCACTACAAGGAGATTGACATCACACAAGTATTTTCCAAAGGAGATTCCAAAGAATTTGATGCAGCAATAGCAAAACTGACAGAGAAAAATAGAGTTCAAATAGAAGAGATAAGAACTCTTAAGATAGAGCATGAATCACATGCCATGATGCTATTTAAGATCATTGAGCAAAAGAAAAGAGTAGTTGAGGATAGAATCATGATGGAAGATGACAAAATAAATCTTGCGAACAGAGTTGAAGAAAAATGTACTGAATTAACAAGGATCTCAAACATGCAAATGGATTGCCCAAATGATGAACCTTCATCATGAACTCAATGTGAAAGATATTGAGATCTCTTTTTTGGGGATGTAGAATGAACAACTATAGAATGAATTGAACAGACATAAAGAAACAACAGAGAATCTCAACAAGTCAAGTGAAGCTATAAAGTACTTTGAATAGTTGGTGAAATCTGCAAGATCAACCCATGATACATCAAGACTTGGATGCAACAGCACTCAAATCGGGGAATCATCAAAGAATGTTGAGCAAGAAAGTGAAAAAGGTAAGGATTCTAAACCCAATTGTCATTACTATAATAAAAAGGGGCATACTACTAATGTTTGCAGAAGTAGAAGGATCAATAAGCCAAAAACACCCAATGGTAAGGGTTACTATTACAAGTGCAACATGCAAGGACATATGACACAAGATTGTAGGTCTAAAGTCACAAGGACACAAAGATTTGATGGAAACTACCATAATTGCAAGAAGTATGGACACAAAGCCTTTGAATGCATAACAAAGCCTATGTGGACCCCAAATTAGCATGTAAGGAGGGACAAATATGTACACCATTACAATTGGGATTACAATACAAGGCAAACCTATCACTATTGTCAAGAGTATGGACATATACCCTAGAATTGCATAAGAACACATTTCAAAGGGAACTATAAAAGGTGGTTGAACCAAACCACTTGCTTTAGTTTCTTGAAAACTAGACATGTTAGTAGGAATTGTCCAACAAAGGCCAAGGCAGCCAAGACTAAAGAAAATAAGGGCAAAGAAAAAGTTGATGAGGAACACACCAGAACAGACATGAAGAAGACATGGCAGAAAAAGGATGGACGAAGTACATCCAATGAAAGGGTCACTTCACCCATGAGGTCAAGTGATCATTTCTCATCCAACTAATCACAAGATGAGCCTAAGAGGTTGACACATATAAGGAAGTATCATACATCAACCCTAAACCATGATGAAGCATTGAAAAGTATAAATTTGCATGAGATAAGATGCTAAGACAAAACTTGAATGATGATGTTGAGCTGTCTTTGGTTTCTGAATAAAATTGTAGTGGTGGCCGAGTTATTAACAAAGTCAATAGATGTCGAGTGTAAATAAGCTACCAAGTAGATGGCGAGTTGAAAACCTTTTGAAACTGAGTGACTGTTGAAGATAAAAAATGCATTAAATGCATGGTTTTAAGTCTCTTAAAGGAAAAAATCAATTTATTTTTAGCCATTCAAATGAAGACTGATTACCAGGAGCATGATTGAGCAATTTCTCAAGCATTCAATCAGCGATTTGCAGCGATTCAGCATCTACCCAAGCAATTTTAAGCATCTAACTAGGTATTTCCTTCATGTGCTAAGTTGTAAAGTTTGTGAAGTTTGTTTTAAACGTTGAACCCTAGTTTGGTAAATAATGGTGTCTAGTTCAAAGTTGACCCAAATGAAGGAAAGCCATGAAATTTAGCTCGTCAGCAATCATGTTAAACAACCTTAGTTCAGGCCCATACCATAATTTGCATATGAAAAAAATCCTGTTGGTGCCCTATCCGCCATTCCTAAAAATGTTGTTATGGTTCAAGATGTGAAAAAATGTTACAACTGCAAAATAGGAGCCATAGGGGACTTGTAAAAATCTTTAATTCCTTTGACAAACTCTATGATAATGGTATATTTAAAGATGAGTTTTCTATCATTGAGAAGAAGGGTTTAACCAAAGGCCTTTTTTTTTATCATATTCAAAACTGAGTGGATACGCATAATACTTAGCAGAATCCATGATGCATCATTCTAATTAGAGCAAGGACCAATCAAGATTACCAAGAAAATGGTTCATAGGATCACAGGTTTTCCAAACCTAGATCGTCCAAAGACATTGAGAGGTGATAAAAAGGAAACAACTAAGAAGAACACAGTAGCAAAGTGGAACAATAGAGGCATGACTATAGACACCATAACTAATCCACTTCTAGACTTTGTTGTACGAATCATATCACATAAGTTTTATCAATCTAGTAGGTCAAATAGTGTACCCTGCATAGCAGTGGATGTGGCATATAAGCTTGTAAAGAAAGACCACACCTATGACCTTGCAGAGCTCATGTTGCAATAGATTAATGAAATCTTGGACCTATTAGAAAGGCCAAAGGGGCACAATGTAAATTCAGGTCACTTCTAGTTTGTATGTTCTTCTATGTGATGAATGAATTCCCTTCATTTGGCAAAGTCAACTAGAGTCAGAACAAAACAATTGTTGATCAAATAAATGATTTCATTTCACAAATGGGAGATAGAATTGATGATCAAATGTCTATCTATTTTGATTATTTCAAGAATACAATGAAGAAAAGAATAAGCATACTAGTTTCACTGGTAGAAAAGCATGTAAATGACATATGCTTTCTAATTGACATTGATTTTACTTACATTCAAGTAGTCCTTCCAAGAGCAAGATGGCTTAGACCATTGGGATATGAGCTTGATATTGACCAAGCTTTTGCAGCCATCACAACATTACTTGCAAAGGAAATGGAAAAAATTGCAAAGGCATTTGGAACTTATGACACTATCAAATCAAGTGTTGTCACAAAACTCATGACAGCCACAATAGTGAAGAAGAAGGACAAGCTAGTGAAGAAGATAAAGAAGAAGTTTGGTGTCAAAGAAACAAGTGCAAAAGGAGAAGCATAGGAGATTAGTGATGATGAAGAGGAAGGTGGTGAAGAGAAAGAGGTAGATGATCTAGAACAAGAAGACAAAGATAAGAGTGCCAAGGAAGAAGAAGCCAAGGAAGCACCCATCAATGGCAAAGTCATCAAAAGGAAGACAAAGACACCTCCTGCTCCTCAGCCTAAACCAAAGAAAGCTGCCACACCAACATATAAGAAGCCTACAACCAGAGCTACAACAAGGGAATCCATGAAAAAAGACAAAGAGGAAGCCACAAAGAAGAAGAAAACAATCAAGAAGGCACATGAAGAGCCAAGGAAAAGGAAAAGATATGTGGGTCAACCTGATACTAATGAAGAAGATCAGTCTAAAAAAGTAAGTCATCCTCCTCAGTCTTCAGTTGATATATTATCTGAAAAGATTAGGAATGGAGACTTAAGTGATATGAAAAAGATTGATTTCAATAGGTTTAGTAAAGAGGAATAGAATAGCATAGAACAATTAGTCTATGCATTAATGGCATAGTTGAAGCATACACCTCTTGAACTTGATGGACAATTACCAAAGGAATTGTCTAAAATTGTAGAAGACAGATGACATTTCTATCTAATGATGGAGAAGGAGATGAGGGAATTAACCCTAGCAAGTATACTACCTAATTTGACAAAGGAATAAATAAGTAAAGTAGTCAAAAAGCATAACACTAGGTTGACACCTAAGTATAGGGCATTCCCCATTCTCCAAAATAAAATTGAAGTTGTATAGAAAACTACCAGATCATGGAAGAATTTGTGTAAGAAAATTGAAGATGTATTTGAAGAGGAATATAAAGAAGAAGCTGCTACTAAACTAGAAGAAAGAAGAAAGAGGAGAGAAGAGAAGACAAAATTCAAGAAAAAGGATGAAGAGGTGGAAGACAAGGATACTAATGAGAAACAAAGTGTGCAAGACACACAACTTTCACCTCCTAGCCCTCCTAACTCTACTACCACACTTACAAAAATTATAAAGATTAAGGATATTATTGAAAATGAGAGAGAGATAGTAGGTGGTGGGAGAGGGAGTGGGAGGGAGAGAGAGGTGGAATGAGAGTGTGTAAGAGAGACAAATTAGGGGATGGGAGAGAGTAGGTGGTGGGAGAGGGAGTGAGAGAGAGAAGGGGGGGGGGGGAATGGGAATGTGTGTAAGAGAGATAGAGTAGGGGATGGGAGAGAGTGTGAGAGTTTGAGAGAGAGTAGGGGGTGGTAGAGAGAGCTCATACGGGATGGGGGAGGGAGGGAGAGAGAGATTAAGGGATGGGAGAGAGTGTGAGAGAGTAGGGGATGGAAGAGAGAGAGTGAGAGTAGGGGATGGGAGAGAGAAAGTAGAGAGGGAGAGAGAGAGATAGTAGGCAATGCAAGAGGGAGTGGGAGAGGGAGAGAGAGGGGGGATGGGTGTGTGTTTGAAAAATTTAGATAGTAGGGGATGGGAGAGGAGAAAGAGAGGGGGGATGGGAGTGTGTGTCTATGAAAGAGAGAGAGTAGGGGATGGGAGAAGGGAGAGAGAGAGAGTAGGGGATGGGGGAGAGATATTAGGCAATGGGAGAGGGAGAGAGAGAGGGGGAATGGTAATGTGTGTAAGAGAGATAGAGTAGGGGATTGGAGAGAGTGTGAGAGTGTGTGAGAGAGTAGGTGGTGATAGAGAGAGCTCATACAGGATGGGAGAGAGAGAGAGTGAGAGTAGGGGATAGGAGAGTGAGAGAGAGAGTAGAGGATGGGGGAGAGAGAGAGAGAGAGAGAGAGAGAGAGAGAGAGAGAGAGAGAGAGAGTAAGGGATGGGAGAGAGTAGAGAGGGAGAGAGAGAGATAGTAGGCGGTAGGTGAGGGAGTGAGAGAGGGAGAGGAAGAGAGATAGGGGGAATGGGAGTGTGTGTGACTGATCTAGAGAGTAGGGGATGGGATAGAAGAGAGTGGGGGGATAAGAGTGTGTGTGTGTATGAAAGAGAGAGTAGGGGATGGAGGATAGAAAGTAGGCAGTGGGAGAGGGAGAGAATGAGAATAAAAAATGGGAGAGAGTGTGAGAGAGAGTAGGGGATGGGAGAGAGTGTGAGAGAGAGTAGCGAGAGGGAGATAGAGGGGGATGGGAGTTTGTGCGATAGATCTAGAGAGTAGGGGATGGGAGAGAAGAGAGAGGGGGGATGGGAGTGTGTGTGTGTGTGTGTTCGTGAAAGAGAGAGTAGGTGATGGGAGAGAGTGAGTGTGAGAGAGAGTATGGGGTGGTAGAGAGAGAGTATGAGATGGGAGAGATAGAGTGAAAGGATGGGAGAGAGTGAGAGAGAGAGTAGGGGTGGAAGACAGAGAGTATGGGATGGGAGAGACAAAGTGAAAGGATGGGAGAGAGTGAGAAAGAAAGTAGGGGGTGGCAAAGAGAGAGAGTGTGAGAGAGAGTAGGGGATGGGAGAGAGTGTGAGAGAGAGTAGCGAGAGGGAGATAGAGGGGGATGGGAGTGTGTGCGATAGATCTAGAGAGTAGGGGATGGCAGAGAAGAGAGAGAGGGGGATGGGAGTGTGTGTGTGTGTGTATGTGTTTGTGAAAGAGAGAGAGTAGGTGATGGGAGAGAGTGTGAGAGTGTGAGAGAGAGTAGGGGGTGGTAGAGAGAGAGTATGAGATGGGAGAGATAGAGTGAAAGGATGGGAGAGAGTGAGAGAGAGAGTAGGGGGTGGAAGAGACAGAGTATGGGATGGGAGAGACAAAGTGAAAGGATGGGAGAGAGTGATAAAGAAAGTAGGGGGTGGTAGAGAGAGAGAGTACAGGATGGGAGAGATAGAATGAAAGGATGGGAGAGAGTGTGAGAGAGAGTAAGGGATGGAAGAGAGTGTGAGAGAGAGTTGGGGATGGGAGAGAGAGAGAGTAAGAGTAGGGGATGGGACAGAGAGAATTGTAGAGAGAGTTAGTAGGCAGTGGGAGAGGGAGTGGGAGAGGGGGAGAGAGAGGGGGGATGGGAGTGTGTGTGAGAGATCTAGAGAGTAGGAGATGGGAGAGGAGAGAGAGAGGGGGGGGGATAGGAGTGTGTATCTACAAAAGAGAGTATTTAGGGATGGGAGATGGGAAAGAGAGAGTAGCCTGAGAGAGAGAGAGATAGTAGTAGATGGGAGAGAGAGACTACATGGTGGGAGAGGGAGAGAGAGAGGGGGGGGGCTAGGAGTGTGAGTAAGAGAGAGTAGGGGATAGGAGAGAGTGTGAGAGAGAGTAGGGGGATGGGGGTGAGAAAGAGATAGTAGGTAGTGGGAGAGGGAGGATGGGAGTGTGTGCGAGATATCTAAATAGTAGGGGATGGGAGATAAGAGAGGGTGAGAGGGAGAGAGAGAGTAAAGGATGGGAGAGTGAGAGCAAGAGAGAGAGAGAGTAGGGGATGGGAGAGGGGAGAGAGAGTAGGGAGAGAGAGTAGGGGATGGGAGAGAGTAGGTGATGGGAGAGGGAGTACAAGAGGGAGAGTGAGAGAGAGTAGGCAATGGGAGAGGGAGAGCTAGAGAGAGAGTAGTGGATGGTAGAGAGTAGGTGATGGGAGAGGGAGTAGGATAGGGAGAGTGAGAGAGAGAGTAGGGGATGGGAGATGAGAGAGAGAGAGAGAGAGAGAGTAGGAAGGATAGAGAGTGATGTGTTTTGACATAGTGCGTATGCACTTTATAGTGCATATGCGCTTTATAGTGCATATGCACTATAGGGTGTACGCACTATGTGAAGTCACCCAAAAATAGTTAAAAGGCAACTTTGGGGCCCATTTCATCCATTCTCTGCTTTTGGTTTGTTGTGCTTTCTATTATTCTGATAGAAATCATAGGTTTCAACATAGTAAACACTATTTCAAGACTTTTTGAAGCTAGTAAACACCAAATTCAATCATTGGATATGTGATTTGAAGACTTTTTGAATATTCCTTTTATAGAAAAGGTTAGTGCAATCCATTTTCAATAATTTTTGTTGATATATAGATACAAATTTGATTATAATTTGACATGTTTAATGTATATAGAATTCATTGAAATTTGTATGTTTGACTGAAATGTTATTTCAAAATGGTTAGAAACTTGACAAGTTGTTTGATATATATTGTGTATTCATTCAAATAATTATAATTTTTATATATATTTGAATAATTTTTAATTTAAAAATTGTAAGTAATTCAAATGTTTGAATAATTTGACATGTAAAGATCATCATCATGCCAAGGAAGAAACCAAAAACTCAAACAAATGAAGATAGGGAGAGAGATTTGGAAATTAAAAGAGATAAAATGAAACTACTACATGAACAATGAAAATTGGAAAGAAATAATTAAGAATTGAATTTTGAAGAGGATCAAGAACCACAGATACAAAGAAACAAAGAGGAAGAATTGGAAAGACAAAGAGAATGAATAAGACTATTATGCTGAAGAAGACAATTGAATTGTGAAGCTACACCATCTTCCAATGTTGGAGTCATATCATCCTCTTATGTTGAAGAGACACTAATTTATAGATCTGATGATGTACACACTCCATCATGTCATGTTGAAGAGACAACATCAACACATCAAGTAGGTGATATTCCATCTTTTGTATCTTATTGCCATGGTACATCATCTTTCGTTCAAGGTACGCAATACACTCAACCTTATATTGATGTTAAAAATGTTGAGGGAATGGAAGAGATTATAACACCTTCTAGAGTTCATTTTAGAAGACCAAAATATTTGATTCATATTGATACTAACATTTTGAAATCAATGCCTGACAAGATTATCAACCATACTTGTCAAATAAAAGTTAATCATATGTGGAGATTATTTTTTGAAGAATTAAATATTATAAGTCAATGCCAATTATTTGTTAAAATGATGAGGAATTTTAAATTTAGGCCTATCATGAAGATTCTTGGGCTAGGAACTATGGACAATTCAAATGAAAAAAACATTTTAAAGAATCTAATAAGTGCTTATGACAAAGTGGGTTCTAAATCACACACCAAAGATAGTAATATCACAAGATGAGTACTTAAATTGACAATAGTAAGTAGCCAAATGAAGAAAGGTCAACTCATGAGAAAGAAAAAAAAAACATTAAAAATTGATAGAGGTACTCTAAGGAGAGCCATCCTAAGGTGTGAGAGATTGGAAGATCCAACAAAAAATGCGTTATGGACATTTAGCGGTAGACTACCATGAAAGGATAAAAAAATTAGTGAAGCTTTGAAATCATTGAACGAATTTTTTTTTAAAATAACACACATGTTTCCTCTAATCAAAGAGATGTTGTAATAGGGAGGATTGATAGCCAAAATCACGACCCACATGTGAAACATTTTTTGGACTCAACTCAGACACAATTTTTTGCACTTTTTTTTGCAAAATTTATTGGTATGTGTCCTCAAATTCGAATAAGTCAAAGATTTTTTGAGATGGTTAAACCTTTTTATGTCAAGATAAATCACACATGCAAAATTTTTTTTTGTAGGATACATATTGAATTTTCTAACCATTTTGATGTTTTCAGGCATATATGTGTGTTTTTGCATTCTAAGTTTGTTTTGTAGGATTGTGACATGAATAAACCACCAAGATCTTCAAGAGAATTCATATCCAACATTTTATTTGAAATAAGGGATAGCCAATAATTTTATATGACATCATTCTTGGATGGTACATTCTTATTTTGTGGTTCTTTGCAACTTTTATCAACTTGTCAACACATGTATAGTACACATGCAATTGGAAATTAAATAGTAGATTACAAAAAATTTAAGACAGTGACATATGCTGTAAAAGATGGGAAATAGGGAAAAAGATGTAATTTAGTCATTGAAAAGATTCAAGTGTATGAGTTCATGAATATTTTTTGTGAAAAGATCATTTATGAGTATGTAAGGCATACACATAGAGCTCGATGGCTGGATTTGCAATTCAAGTTGTGCAAGAATTTATTTCTACTAGATACCATTGTTTTAGTTGTAGAGTTTGCAGAGAACTACACACTACAACCACAAAATGAGGTGCAAGAAAATTATTTTACCTCTCAACATGTTTCAATATTTGTTCACATAACATTCATGCATTCACCTACAAGTACAAAGGATGACATGAAAATTTTGAGGAAGAACCATTTTTACATCAGCGATGATCAATCACATTCTAAGGAGTTTGTACATGGTTGTTTTTAACAATTTTATGGAGATTTGGCTAACAGGGGCATTGCATATCATCAACACATTATTTGGTTAGACCATTGCAAATCTCAATTCAAGAATGCACAGATGTTCTATTGGTTAAGCAAGATGCACAGGTTGTGTAGAATTCAATATTAGTTGAATTTTATAGAGGTTGGTCATAGAAAGGGAGAGCATGATGGTGCAAGCACATGCATCAAAAGAGCCTTAGATTGTGAAGAACTAAAGTAAAAAGATGGAGCAATATTGACAGATGCAAAATCTATTTCCTAGTGGTGTAACGCTACAATGGGTCTAGGTAAGGAAGGTGAGTCTATGGTTTGTAGATTTTTTTAGTTGATAGATAATACTAACATTGCACTATATCAAGATTGTTGCACACTAACCAAATCTAGTGAGTTGCATTATTTTAGAAGCTCTGATGTAGGTTCATGGAGTATCTACACATGAAAAATGGCATGCTATTTTCCATCATGTGCAGAGGAAAATTGGGATGACTGTGAGTCGACTGAATGGGTGGACAAATGGGATATACGGGTTTTGGACCCAATTGACACCCATCGTCCCCCACAAGCACTGGAAATGGTACAAATGGATTTGTCTATTGACTTTGACTACTTGTTTGATCTAGTACAACTTGGTAATATATATATTTATATATCTTTGTAATTTCAATATGTAACTTTATAACTTTTACCTAAGTATTTTCTGAATTAATCACTACATTTTGTACATTTTTCACTGTAGGCCATGTTTTTTCTATTATTGCACCTGAAGGCAATGAAGAAGGGACAATTTTTTTTTTTTTTTGTTGTGTCCAAGCTATAAAAAAAATTGGATCACTTGGTTATAGATGGTGAAGGTTTAGAGTACCATGTCAGTGCGGTGGTTGTAACTGGCACATGGCTTAGATGATATTCTATGAACAACCCTAACTTGTGGTTATTTAAGCATTGGCAAATAGAGAGAAAGATTTTTCATTATTCAAACCTTGTTGTTGCATCAAATGTCCACTTGATAAAATATGGTGGAAAACCACATAATAAGATTCTTTGAAAAGTTCACGAGTTAGACCACAAGGCAATACTTGAGACATTAAAATGTAGAGTAGATCCAGTTGGCTTATTAGATTGAATAGGGAGAGAGGGAGAGAGAGAAAGGGTGATGAATTGGATCCAAATAAAATGTTGCAACCTCTCCCCCAAGACTATGCACATGACAAGGTAGACCCTAGTGTTATGATGTGTAAGTGATGAGATAAGTTCAAATCATAGATTTTATGTTTTGATTTGTTTAGAATCTAGATACATTATTTGAATTTATATTAGATTCTTTAATAGGACCCATTTTCAAATTAGTCATTTGAATAAGTGAAAGTTTAGAATTTTTTGTTTAGATCAAAATGAAATGAAAGAACATGAAAATTGTTAGAATGTGAATGCTTTATGATGTAAAGTCATGATTGTGTGCATGTAAGTAAAAACTTCAAACTGGCGAAAGAAAGGATACAATGGGAGAAGTTTCCAAGACTCATCAAGCCATGTTTAGTAAGCCACTTGATCATTACTATAAGCTCAAAAAAACAATTCTTTGCATTTGGAACATTGTTACCAATAATTATATTATGACTAACATGCTTTCATCTTTTAATAAAAATTAGAAGGAATCTAGTGGTTGAAATGTTGAAAGTGAGTCTGCTAATAGAGGGGCATTTAGGGGCAAAAGATCCAATGGTAGAGGAAGGTCTAGTGGAAGAGGGCCTAGTGTCTTCACTAGTAAGTGCTTTACTTGCAACCAAGTAGGACATTAGTCCTTTAGATGCCCTAAAAGGAACAAGCAATGATATTTCATTTATTTGGTTCTGTTCCTTTTTACAATTTTTATTGCCTTATGTGTTTTGGGTTCAAATTTGAAAAAAAGACACTCTAATGTGTCCTTTCTTAAATTATTAATACTGTGTCATAGAAAATAATTCTTTTCAAATCAATTTCTTTCTAGAGTTTGTCAATATGAAATATAGTTAGTATATTCTAAAACAAGTAAGAGAACCTAGAAATGACACCTCTTTTTCTCTGAGTTATCTTCATTCCTCTGACAGCAATCTCAATCTCAACACTAAAGATAATGCATGGTACAAATCCACTCATGCCAACTATTATTATTATTTCTAAAAAAGAGACAGAAAAATAAAAGTAATCCAATAGGAAGTAAAATAAAAATAGTTGAAACAATCGAGGGAAGTTAGTCACATGGAACCTTTATATACTTCACCATAGCCTTATAAATATATATATTGCCGCCTCGTGAGTACCCTCTTTTAAGGACCTCTTCACCTTCCATGTGACTATGGTCAATTTCTTTACTTCTATCACACTCCAAACATGTGCTCTTTTAATGCCCTTACATTAATTAAATAATTCATTATTATTATTATTATTCACTTAATGTTGCTTTTAATTGCCCATGATTGCTTGAAAAAAGAGTAAACACACCTACAAATGGAAGTGGAAGAAAATCTAAGGGAGCTAAGGAAGTAAAAACTATAACAGATCAGGACCAAATAGGGATATCATCAAATACACATGCAAGGAATTCAAATGATGAACCTTTGGTATGTAAACTCCAAAATACTATTTTTGGTTTTAAAAAAAACTTGACTATACATTTGACTTATTTATCCTAAAAATGTTGTATGCATGGAGATCACGTACACACACTGATTAGTAGACTTTGGGAGTCAGGCTTCACTTCAAAAATATATGAAGAACATGCATAGGTATAGGAAACTTCTTAGAATGCTTAACATAACCATCACCTTTAAAAATAGTTTCTACAAAGACAATACAAGGCATTTCATAAGACATTTCAGTGATCCTTCATAGGACCAACTTCCTAAGTGGCTCATGATGGAGGTTATAATGTTTTAGAATGTTAGGACTAGTTTCAAGTTGATATCATCCTAGTCATAAAGGCTTGAGACTCATTGGTGTTTCTATAAACCTTGAGTCCTTAAGAATGATACAGAGGTTAAGTAATCATAAGCACAATGTTGATATCAACCCAATAGAGAAGTGATGGAATATTCAAATGGGAAGAGAACTTTTGAGAGAGGGGGTGAATCAAAAGTTCCAATTGTTAACCTTTCAAATTCATAATAACATATAACTAAAATTAAAATGTATGCAACTAAACAAATATAAAATAAGAGCATGCATCAACACATAACACAAGAGATTTTGGTTACCCATAAACCCTCCAAGAATAAGATGGTAAAATTGGGGTGGGGATGACACCCACAAAATTACTATAGCAATGAATTCAACCACTTCTAACGGTTTGCCCTGTTAAAGGTCTACCCTATTAAAGGCTTTACACTATGTCAATAGTGACCCAATGAAAGGATTTACAAACACTTTAAATGAAGTGTCACCCTATTAAAGGATTTACATAAAGGTTACTAAACCTACCTAATACATAGGATTTTCTTTCCCTTCTCAAAGGACTTTCCTATCTAGCTGTTAAGCTAACCTATCACCATAAGATTTCAACTTCTAATAAAATTGTGAGAGAGTATTATAACTTTTGACCTAATTGAATGCAATCTTGAATTGCTAGGTTTAGGGACTTGATCTACTCTTTCTCTTCTAATCCTTACTTGATCTGATCCCTGTATATGTCTCCTACTCTACTATGGTCAATTGAGTATAACTATTATCCCTTTCACTAAGTTTTTTTAATTTCATACTAAGATTTCACTATAATCTCCCCTTATGCAACTTTTCTTCCACACATACAATGGTGCATTTGTCTTCCTTATAAAGAATGTGAAGACTTGGGGTTAGGTATGGATCTACAATCCATATTGAATCTCAAATTCCTACTCATATTTTGCATTTTTCTCATTGGTTGCATGCCTTCACAATTTTTCTAAATGGTTGCATGTAGATTTCATAGGGAATACAAATGACTCATCCTTATCCTCTTTCTTCTTCTAAGTCAGGTCCAAAAATGATTTACATCTTAATTTGTGCAAGCACAAATTGTTATTTTGATCATGTGTTGCTCGGCACTTGAAGTATTACTGATGCTCAGCACATATTATTTCTGGATTGCTTAGCATCTACTACATTTCCTAGTTTGCTTGGCACCTATTGTGTCTTGTATCACTTAGCATATGTTGTTCTAGGTTTCTCAACATCTAAATGATTCTATTACTTGACACATGAACAATTATTTTCTTGCTCAGTATGTGTTATACTATAATCTACTCAGAACCTATTGAAATTCTAACTCGACATCTATTCTGTACTTGACATGTATGGTGAAATGGTAAAGTGTGTTGACACTCATTTTTCAATACTATTTATTTGACCAACAATCTCCCCCTTTGACATGAGTGTAGAAAACACTTAACTTATAGCTCCCCCTGAGTTGATTATGCCTTTGAATTTTGAAATTCTATGACAATATGCCTGATCCTTTCTATCCTTTGATCTATTTCTGCATTTTGACCTTGTACGTTGTATCTAATCTATATGATGTGCCTATATTCCATGTGATTACTAAAATTTTACATCTCTTCTTCACTCCTTTATTCCTTATCTTCCCTTTTTGGAAATATACAATCCTTCCACTTTATTCTCAAAATGAAAGAATGATCAAAATTTGTCAAAATTTTGTCTAAATTTGGTAAACCTTATATCACCTCCTCCTTTTGTTATTACTCCCCCAATAATATATGTCTCCTCCTTTCTTCATTCTCCCCCTTTTTTGACACTAATGTCAAAGGGTTCTATGGAGTAACACCATATTTAGCCAAAAAAATGCTATTTACCTCCATTATTATTTTTAGAGCTACATCCCAATTCTCCAAAGCAATGTCCAATGACTTGTGCTCGATGGCAGTCTCTATAGCAAGGTGTATAAGTCAATCAAGAGTAGAAAAATTGGGATCTTTCTTTAATATTGTCTCAACATAGACCTCTTCCTTGTGGAGGATTTCTAAATGAGGGGTTATAGAGGACTAGGTTTGAATCAATTTAGCCTTTATATTGGCCTCCTCTATTGTTAGCACTACTAACTCCCTTTGTATGTGAAGCATCTGTGCAAAATGCTTCTCACTTTGAGCTAGATCTCTAGGTAATTGCACACTAGAGATTTTCAAGTTCCTTTCCAAGCTCATTATTCATTGATTAGTTTCTTGTGTGAAATTAGAAAAATTACACAACTTCCTATATAATGGAAAAATATTTTCAAGAACAATTTTGGCCTTATCAATTGTCTTGGCCAACTTTACTTGTTCAAGTGCAATGGAACTTGATAGCTTCTCATTAACCTTGCCTTGAAATTTTCTTTATGACCATTGCATTAGTTTAACATTCATGTCCTAGACCTCATTTTTCACCTAATCAACTATGTTTGATAGTTGCTCAATTATTGGTTTTCCTTCATCTAATGACTGCAAGCTAAAGGCATCCATGAAGATGTCCTTGATATCATGAAGTTCTTTCTTTTGTTTAAACTCTTTTCTCAAAATTTCCTTCCTCATCCTTCTATCCAATGCATTTTTCATTTTAGTCATTTGTGCCATTGTGATAGTTTTGGAATCATAAGAGTGTATCTCCATTTCTTCATCTAGTTCAGGGTCTCCATAGTGAAGTACCCTAGCCACTCTTGTTGAACTTAAGCCTAGCATGGAAAATTGCAATGGAATAGCTTTAGTGCTTGGCTCCTAAATAGTCTTAGTAGGAGTGCTAGTCTTGGTAATTCTACTAATGTTTGAATGACGACCTACTCCTTTTCTTTTTCTACATCATCCTTCTCATCTTCTTTCCTCTCCTTTGTACTCAGCATATGAGCATTATTCATATTTACACTTGGTGGAGGTGGTGGTGGAAACATAAAAAAATTAGCTTTAGTGTATGTAAAAGGTTGTACCTTTGGCTTCACCTTTTTTCTTTGTGGTGGTCTTGCTGCTCTTTGTATTTTGTCTACACTCACCAATACAGGATTTGTGCATAGTTGTGCCTAAAGAGTAGATTGGTGAAGAATCTTTGAGAGATTGTCTATAGTGAGTGGGTTGATGTTTTGAACTATTTTGTCAATAACATCTTTTATGATGACTAACTCTACAAGTATCGTAGTTGAGTGAGGAGGACTAGGAGGTGGCAGTTGTGTGTCTTGCACACTTTGTTCATGTTGCTCACCTATCCCCTTTTCTTCATCTTTACTTATTTCCTCCTCCTTTTCTTCTTCATCCTTTTCTTCTTCCTCCACTTTCTTCTCTTCTACTTTCTTCTTTTCTACCTTCTTTCTTCTTGCTTCTTTTGTTTCCTTTGTTTTGGCACTTGCTTCTACCTTGTATTCTTCATCAAATACATCATAAATTTTCTTGTAGATAACTTTCCACACTTTTGTGGTTTTATTGACAACCTCTTCAATTTTATTTTGTAGAATACTAAATGCCCTGCATTTCGGAGTAAATTTACTATGGTGCCTTTTTACTGCATTTGTTATTTGACTTTTAGTTAAATCAGGCAGCATCCTTGCTAAGGTAGACTCCTTAATTCTTACTCATTTTGTAGACAAAAATGCCACTTTTCTTCTACAATCTTATATAATTTCTTTGGTAATGAACTATCCAGTTCAAGAGGTGTATGTTTATATTCTGTCATCATATTATAGACATATGTCTCTATTTCATTTTGCTCATCTTTTGTGAGCTTATTGAAATTTATATTATTTAAATCATTTAAGTATCCATTCTTAATCTTAGCACATAATTTATCAATGGAAGACTTTTGTGGATGACTTACCACTTTAAATTGGCTTATATCTTTAGATTCTATCCTTTCATATTCTCTGTCTAGTTGACCCACATATCTTCTTCTTTTCTTGGGCTCTTCTACTAGCTGTGATTTAGCTTTCTTCTTTTGTTTTGCTGCCTCTTTGGCCTATTCAGTTGATGCTCTTGTTGTGACCCTTGTTGCTATTGGCTTGGTTGGAGGTAGCTTGGTTGGGGCTGATTTTGTTTCATTCTTGGGCTTTCACTGAGTTGCAAGTTGTGCTTTTTCCTTTCTCTTCTTCTGCTTGGTAGAAGTAGGTGCTTCCTTGGCTTCTTCTTCTTTGACACATTCCTCTTTGTCCTTTTCTTGCCCTTTTTCTTCTTCTTCTTCTTCACTATATCCTTCCACTTCTTCTGCTTCTTCTACTTCACCTTCAATATTTGTTCCAAATGTCTTCTTTATTTTCCTCACCATTTTATCCTTCTTCTTAACAACTGAAGTAGTTTTTAGTTCTGTCTCAATTTTGGACTTAATAACATTATAAGTTCCAAAGTGAGGAGTTGCTTTATCAATTTCTTCTGCTAACATTGTTGTGATTGTTGCTAAGGCTTCATCAATATCTAGTTCATATCCTAATGGCCTTAGCCATCTTACCCTTGGTATTGCAACTTGAATATATGTGAAGTCAATATCTACCAAGAAGCATATGTCATTTACATGTTTCTCAACTAGTGAGACTGATATCCTCATCCTTTGCTTTATAGACTTCTTAAAATCTTCACAATAGCTAGTCATCTAGGCTTCAAAATTGTCACCCATTTGATCAATAAACTCATTAATTTGACTGACTGTTGTCTTGTTAGAATTCTAATTTACCTTCCCAAATGAAGGGGATTCTTCCATCAATAAAAGAATATGCACATGAGAACTGAGCCAAATTTACACTGTGCACCTTTTGATTTCCTTATGGCACCTAAGTTCTCATTGATTTGCTGCAACATGAGTTTAGCCAGATCATAGGTGTGATCTTTTTTTACTAACTTGTATGCTACATCAATGGATATGTAGGGAACAATGTTTAGTCTACTAGATTGATAAAATTTATGTGAAATTATCCTTACAGCAAAGTCAAGTAGGTGGCCATTCACAATATCAATAGTCATTCCCCTATTGTTCCATTTTGCACCTGTGTTCTTCTCAATTACCTCCTTTCTATCACTTCTCAATGTTTTTGGTCGATCTAAGGTTGGAAGACCACTAACCCTATGCACAATATTCTTAGCAATCTTCATTGGTCCTGACTCTAGCCACAAACATTCATCATGAATTCAGCTCAAAACAATGCAGATCCATTTTGTTTTAAACACTATGGGAAAAAATAGGGTTTTAGTTAAACCCTTCTTCTCAATGATAGAAAACTCGTCCTTCAATATCTTATTATCACATAAGATATCATAGGCATTAAGTATTTCTAGGTCACCTATAGCACCAATTTTACAATTGTAGCATTTCCTTAATCTTGAACCATAATGACTTTGGGTGGAATGACAGATAGTGCGCTAGCTGGGTCATTTTTATAGGCTACTTTAGGTATTGGTCTAAATTTAGGCTATTTAACTTCATTGCTAACCAGTTGAATCTTGTGATCTCCCTTAGCCTTAGGGTTTCTTGATCTAGAAGCCATATTACCAAATTAGGGCTTTAAAATGTATTAAAAATTAGAACTGTGCACAGCTTGACACTTAATAAATACCTTTAGATCGATAAGTTCATGCTCAATCTCTATTGTAATTGATGTGAGTGACTATAAGATAGCTGCTTGATCGCCTCTTAGGTCTTCTAATTTTTGTTCTTTGTTTGAATGCCATGAAAATAAATAATTTTCATTTTTATTAGTCTTGAAACCTAGCATTTATTGCTTTTGTACTTTACAACTATACACTCGACTTCTAAAGGGTTTCCAACTCGGCATCAACTATTTTCCACTCACTTGGAAACTACTATTATCACTTTTCTTGGCATCCACTAATCTATTTTAACTCAGCCTGTACTGGAGTTTTACTCGGCAACCAAAGATAGCTCAGTATCATCTTCCAACTTTTATCCTAGCATCTTAACTTATGTATATTTCTTCTTTATAGTGTTCCTATGTTCTTTTTGGGCTGATGTATGATACATCTTTCTATGTATCAGCCCTATGTGTCTTTCTAGTGCTTAATTGGATGAGATGTGATCACTTAACCTCTTGGCTGAAGTGATCTCTCCATTTGATGTGTTGCATTCACCTTTCTTCTGCCATGTCTTCTTCATATCTTCCCTAATGTGTTCCTCATTAACTTTTTCTTTGCCCTTATTAACTTAAGTCTTGGGTGCTTTGACTTTTTTTGGATAGTTTATGTTGATATGACCAGTCTTCAAGCAACTAAAACAACTAGTTTGATTTAACCATCTACTACAATTTTCCTTAAAATGCATTTTTATGCAATTTTTAGGAATGTGTCCATACTCTTGATAATAGTGATAGCTATACCTGGTGTTGTAATCCCAATTGTAGTTATGTGCATGATTGGTTCTTCTTGCAAGCTGATTAGGTGTCCATGTAGGCTTTGATCTGCACTCAAAATCTCTATGTCCATATTTTTTTCAATTGTAGTAGTGACCTTCAAATCTTAGTGTCTTGGTTCTACATTCATGTGCTTGATGTCCTTGCTTTTTGCACTTGTGACAAATTTGCATTTATAGGCTTAACATGCTGATGACTATTCTTGCTTCTGCACATATTAGAGGTATGTTCCTTTTTACCACAGCAATGACAAGTGGATTTAGTGTTATTACCTTTTTTTATTCTTTCTTCTACAGTCTTAGATGGTTCTCCTTGTTTAGTGCTAATGTGGCCAAGTCCTGAAGTATCATTACTAGCCCTTGGTGATTTCAGCAATTTCTCAAAATATTTGATGGCCTCATTGGGTTTGTTGTAGGTTTCTTCTATTTCCTTTTCTCTCTTTAATTCATTTTGCAATTGTTCATTCTACATCTTCAAGGTGGAGATCTCAATGTCCTTCATGTTCAGCTCATGATGAGCATTCATCATTTAGCTCAAGGTGTCTAGCTGCATGTTTGAAATATTTTCAAATTCAATTATCTTTTCTTCCAATTTATTGATGGGATTTCTCTTGTCATTTTCTACCATGACCTTATCTTCAATAGCTCTTTTCTTTTGTTCAGTTATTTCACAAAGCATTGTGGCTTGTGATTCTTGTTCAAGCTTGAGTAATTTGATTTCTTCAGCTTGTGCTCTATTTTTCTCCATTAATTCTTCTATTGCTACATCAAATTCCTTGGAATCCCCATTGGCAAATATGTGTGTTTTATCAATCTCCTTGTAGTGTATGTCATTTTCAGCTATGGCTATCTCCTTTCTTCTTTTCAAAGATTTTCTCAGTTCCTCCCTGGCTTCCTCTACTTTGTGTAGAGCTAGTTGCACATCAATTACTTGATTGTCAATGATCTTCCCAAGTTTGAAGACTTCCATATTTTGACCTTTTTCTCCAAGTTTTTAGGCTTCTCCTTATGAGAACCAAAGCTCTGATACTGATTGTTGGAATATTCAAATGGGAAGAGAACTTCTGAGAGGCAGAGGGGGGGGGGGGGTGAATCAGAAGTTCCAATTGTTAACCTTTCAAATTCATAATAACATATAACTAGAATTAACATGCATGCAAGTAAAAAAATTTAAAATGAGAGGATGCATCAACACATAACACAAGAGATTTTGGTTACCCAGAAACCATCCAAGAATAAGAAGGTAAAACTGGGGTGGGGATGACACCCATAAAATTATTGCAACAATAAATTTAGCCACTTCTAATGGTTTGCCCTGTTAAAGGCTTTACATTATGTCAATAGTGACTTGATGAAAGGATTTACAAACACTTTACATGAAGTGTCACCCTATTAAAGGATTTACATAAAGGTTGCTAAAGCTACCTAATACATAGGATTTTCTTTCCCTTCTGAAAGGACTTTCCTATCTAGCTATTAAGCTAACCTATCACCATAGGATTTCAAAATCTAATACAATTGTGAGAGAGTATTAGAACTTTTGACTTGATTGAATGCAATCTTGAATTGTTGGGTTCAAGCACTTGATCTTCTCTTTCTCTTCTGATCCTTGCTTGATCCGATCACTATATATGTCTCGTGTTCTGCTATGGTCAATTGAATATAACTACTATCCCTTTCACTAAGGATTTTTTTTTCATACTAAGATTTCACTATAATATTTCCTTATGAAACTCTTCTTCCACACATACAATGGTGCATTCATCTTCCTTATAAAGAATGTGAATTCTTAGGGTTAGGTATGGATCTATGATCCATATTGAATCTCAAATTCTCGCTCATATTTTGTATTTTTCTCATTGGTTGCATGCCTTCACAAATTTTTTGGTTAGTCACATGTAGATTTCATAGGGAATACAAATGACTCATCCTTATCCTCTTTCTTCTTATAAGTTGGCTCCAAGAATGATTTACATCTTAATTTGTGTGAGCAAAAATTCTTATGCTAATCTTGTGTTGCTTGGCACATGAAGTATTATTGATGCTTGGCACATACTATTTCTAGATAGTTTAGATTCTACTATGTTTCCTAGTTTGCTCGGCACCTATTGTGTCTTGTATCACTTGAAATATATTTTTCTAAGTTGCTCGACATCTGAATGATTCTTTTACTTGGCAAATTAAAAAATTATGTCTTTCTCAGCATGTGTTATACTATAATCTGCTCGGCACTAACTATGACTTGGCACCTATTGAAATTCTAGCTTGGCATCTATTGTGTACTTGGCATGTATGGTGAAAATGGTTAAGTGTGTTGACACTCATTTGTCAATACTATTTATTTGACCAACTGGTAGGTCTTACACCTAAACCTCTACACCATGGCACAATAGCAACACAAATGGATCAGCATTAATCCATAAACTTAACACCTTGCAACTTGATTCAACACCCAAGAAATGGTGAATCTTCACAAATTAAGACTCTTGGCATGTAAAGGGGGTTCCATATATTAGAAAAAAAATTAAAAATAAGGCCATGCAACAACTTGAACATGAGTTCCATAGTTCTATTGAAATAATTCAACACTTAGCATTAATCCATGCAACTTCAAACTTGACTCAATGCTCCAAAAATGGCGGATCCTTAAAAAAAAAGTTGAATAGCATAATAAGGGATTCAATATGTCAGAAAGACCCAAGAATCAAGACCAAACAACATGTTCAACATGGGTTTCATGGCACTATTTGAGAATGCAACAATTAAGGCTACTAGCCCATCCAAGACAAAATGTGCAATAATTATAAAAAATTCCAATGGACCTCCCCAACCAATTGGCATTCTAGACACCCTTTACAAATTTTGCTAAAACTTTAAAAGGAAAAGCACTGGAACCAAATATAAGTCCTCCAGAACTGAACTGTCATACGGGCCTTCCAAACTCCAATCAGCACCTTAACTTTCTTTCAACCTCCAAATAGTGGTGCAAAGAACCTAATAAAAATATTTGTTTTTTTCAATGTAATAAGGCCTTAGGATTGATTAAGAAAATATCCTCAAGGCCATCCACCCATGTAATGGATACAAGACCCCAAGGTGTTAATATGAACTTGGGCATCATTTGGTCCAAAAGGTGGAATTTTGGTTTATTTTATGTTTGTTAGGATAGTTTTGGTGTTTTGAGTCTTAGAATAACATTTAGGAATGGTTAGAATTGAATTAGGAAGAAGGTTTGTCAAAATGGCAAAAATTGCAAAAGTTTCATTAGTAACTTTTGCAATAATTTGACAACTTTTTCAAAAAGCCACTGCCAATGGCTAAAACTACCTGGGGACATTCTACCCATTTTTAATAGCCTATAAAGGCTCTAGACACCTGAGGGGAGTGATAACATGAACAAATATATGTACTTGCTCTTTAGAATCAATAAAATCTTCTGTTTCTAGACTATTTTGACTGGTAGTTTTGTACAATACGGCCTGTAGTGATTGGGAAGTCAAAATTTTTGTACTGATTTGATAGCCCTACTTATTTATGAAGTTTTGGTTTTGATTTCAAGTGTTCATCAGTCAGGATAATCAAGTTATTAGTTTTTCTTAGTCATTGCCCTGTGAAACCCTCAAAATAAGGGTTTGGCCAAAGAAATGGCCCTAACTTGAAACTCCACTATTGGAAATTGTTCCAAATTTGTATGGAGCAAGTTAGGGAAATGTATTATCATCTTTTAAGGGTCTTGAGATAGGAGGTTGCAGTAAAGATTTATGGAAGCAAGCCCTAGGTCTAATATTACCCATGTATTAGACCTTGTTTGTGCAATTTGGTTGAGTAATGTGAAGAAAACGAGTTGAGGACTTGGTGAATTAGTAAAACACTTTTATCTAGGTTAGGCGAACACTCTGGAGTTGGAAGATTGATTCCATGTACCCATTTCTTGGCCATTTCCTTACAGACGATGCCTATAGTTTTTAATTAAGCCTGACAACATGGTTGGGGTTAAGGCATGCTAGAGTGGAGTGAAGTTTTAAAACTTTGGAGTCTTTTAATCCTTAGAAAAGGGTATCTAAAACTATACTTTTTTGGCTAGGTCCTTTGGAAGCATTTTGAGTTATTGCTAAAAAACTGAAGTAGGAGGCCTAATTGCCTAGTAGGTCAAATGTTGCATTCTATTTTGTGGGTTGTTTGCAGTCAGTCTAATAAGTAATTTGCCTTATTTTGGTCATGTTAAGGTTGCCTCAAGTGATCATTGGTGTTATAAAGATTGGGAACACCATAAACCCACTTTTGCCAAGTTGGGGGGTAGTAGGCCATTGTTGATCCAAGTAGTAAGAAGTTGGATTCTTGTCTTCTTTGGAGAGTTGGGTTTGTAAACCTGTTGGAAAGTTGTAATATCAAATTAATATCCATTTGGAAGTGATTCATAGCCTTTTCTTTACCCTTGTGGAGTTTGGAGGTTTGGGGGGTGGAAGGTTGATTGTTTGGTGCTTCCTTGTGCTTATTCTACATTAAACAACAACTAGGCCTTCTTCCAAGGTTAATGACTGATCCAATGGACCTCTAACATAGGTAGACTCTACCTCTAATTGGAATCCACTTCACAAGCCCAACCCTCAAACCTAGGGTGCTCAAACAACTTGGACTAACCACAACACTTAGGGACTCCCTATAACCAATAGGCTTAAAATGAAAAATACTTCTTAAATGGTTCCAACACTCAATGTTATTGATGGAAATGGTTTTTTATAGACTAAAACCAATAAGAAAACCCCAACTTTGGAGTTTCTCACACTCAACAATCAAATTGCAAAAACTGTTACCAACACTTCTTATTAGGACAATTCCTAGTTTCAATGATCAAACTCCCAAAACATACAAAGGATCATCCAATGCTTTTACATTTCTAAACACCCTTCAACCACTCCTAAGAGATTCCAAAAGATCAATCACAAACTCTTCTCTAGCATCAAGTTATGCCCACTTTGTGTCACAGTCCTAAATGGCTAGGTCCTTTGGAAGCATTTTGAGTTATTGCTAAAAAACTAAAGTAGGAGGCCTAATTGCCTAGTAGGTCAAATGTTGCATTCTATTTTTTGGGTTGTTTGTAGTCGGTCTAATAATTAATTTTCCTTATTTTCTTTGTTGGCTAGGTCCTTTGGAAGCATTTTGAGTTATTGCTAAAAAACCAAAGTAGGAGGCCTAATTGCCTAGTAGGTCAAATGTTGCATTCTATTTTGTGGGTTGTTTGCAGTCAGTCTAATAAGTAATTTTCCTTATTTTGGTCATGTTAAGGTTGCCTCAAGCCATAATTGGTGTTAGAAAGATTGGGAACACCATAAACCCACTTTTGCCAAGTTGGGGGGTAGTAGGCCATTGTTGATCCAAGTAGTAAGAAGTTGGATTCTTGTCTTCTTTGGAGAGTTGGGTTTGTAAACCTGTTGGAAAGTTGTAATATCAATTTAATATCCATTTGGAAGTGATTCATAGCCTTTTCCTTACCCTTGTGGAGTTTGGAGGTTTGGGGGGTGGAAGGTTGATTGTTTGGTGCTTCCTTGTGCTTATTCTACATTAAACAACAACTAGGCCTTCTTCCAAGGTTAATGACTGATCCAATGGACCTCTAACATAGGTAGAATCTACCTCTAATTGGAATCCACTTCACAAGCCCAACCCTCAAACCTAGGGTGCTCAAACAACTTGGACCAACCACAACACTTAGGGACTCCCTATAACCAATAGGCTTAAAATGAAAAATACTTCTTAAATGGTTCCAACACTCAATGTTCTTGATGGAAATGGTTTTTTATAGACTCAAACCAATAATAAAACCCCAACTTCGGAGTTTCTCACACTCAACAATCAAATTGCAAAAACTATTACCAACACTTCTTATTAGGACAATTCCTAGTTTCAATGATCAAACTCCCAAAACATACAAAGGATCATCCAATACTTTTACATTGCTAAACACCCTTCAGCCACTCCTAAGAGATTCCAAAAGATCAATCACAAACTCTTCTCCAGCATCAAGTTATGCCCACTTTGTGTCACAGTCCTAAATGGCTAGTTTAGGATGGGTTACAAGGAAAACATAAAAAAATGGGTTCACACACTTGGTTCAACCCATTGGATCTATTCTAGACCTTGATTTTTTCCTTCTACACCCTTCACTTAGGTCAAATTAATCAACTTGGGAGTTTGATCCTTCTTTTCCCTTCAAAACTAGACTAGACATAAGACTATGTTCAGTCTAGGGCTTGCTGGTAAAAATAGGTGCCCTACTCCTACAACCCTAAAACTCTGCCATCTTAAAGAAACCTATCCTAAATTTCATTCCACAAAGTTTCATTGGAATCCTATAATGGATTTGCAAGTTAGGAGGCCATCTTGCCGAAACCCTCAGATTTAGGGTAAATTCGGGTAACCTTCACAAAATCTACTATAACTTTTGTTCTAGATAAGATAAACACTTCAAAAACAATGCAATGGAATCCTCACTCAACCCTCTATCAAACCATTACAACTTATGCCACTCCCAATCCATACAGGCCATATAGAATTGAAAAAATAGTAAAAAAGGTAGAAATTTTGAGTTTTATTCACCAAATGTTGTCCACCCGTCGGTACAATGACCTTCCCCACATGTGGAGAGCTTAAATAAACACCTTCCAATGGTTAAAAATTCCATTTGGATGGTTGGAAGACCGTACATCTTCTTGTTTTTAGTTTGACAACAAAAATTGCAAAAAGTGCTCTTTAGCAACTTTTTGCATTTTGCAACTTTCTTGCACTTTTGCACTTTTTTACAAATGTTTAATCCAAAGGCATCTTAATGAATCACATCCACCTAAAACATCCTAAAAATATCAAAATACTCAAAATCACACCTATTATGACTTCGTGGTTACAAATGGTCACTTGGCTTATAACCACACCAATGTGTCATTGTACCTTACAATTGATTCTTTTATTACAAGTATGGATCAAACTTCTTTCGTAATGATTCTAACCTACTAAACACCTTAATTTCATGCCTAAGAGCCTCAGGTGCCTTGCACCACTGGGGCTCTCAACTGACTTAGATCAATCACAAATTCTTACAGACTCTTCTTCTCCAATAGGCCTAAAAAGGAAAACTCTCCCTAGATGGGTTTAGAACTCAACTTTCCTAAGAGGAAAGGTTTCTATGGACCTAATCTCTCAAAAAAACCCAACTTTAAAGCTCTCAAACCCCCAACAACTAATTTGCATAATTGTTACCGACATTTCTAATAGGGCTAATCCTAGCTTTCTTGGACGAAATCCCAAAATTTGCAAAGGGAAACACTCTCTTTTCACCTCTTTAGACACCCTTTAACCACCTCTTAGAGATTCCAAAAGATCAAAATATGACTCTATTCTAGCACTGACTAACACCCACTTTGAGTCACAGACCTAATTGGCCAGATCAGGTTGGGTTATGAAGGAAGTATGAGTAAATGATTTAAAAAACCTGACTTCACCCCTTATAACTCTTCTTCACATCCAATTAATCCTCCTACACCCTTCACCTAGGTCAAATCAATCAGTTTGGAAGCTTGAACCTTCCTTCTTCTTCAAATCTAGACTAGACATATAGCATTGTTCAGTCTAGAGCTTGCTGGTAAAAATAGGTAACCTACACCTATAGTTCTAAATATTTTCCATCTCTAAGTTCCCTTTCCTAGCTCTCATTTCCCAAAGTGGCATTGAAATCCCACAATGGAATTGCAACTTAGGAGACCATCTTGAAGAAACCCTTAGATTTAGGGTAAATCTGACCAACCTCTACAAAAATTGACATAACTTTTGTTGTAGATAAGATAAATATTTCAAACCAAATGAAATGGAATATTAACTCAACATTCTATCCAATAATATCAAACTTTCATCCCCTACCAATTAGTACAGGCTATAAAATATTGAAACAATAGAGAAAAAGGCAAAAATTATGAGTTATATTCAATGTTTGTTGTTCACCCATCCGTACAATGGGTTTCTCCTCTTCTGGAAAACTTAAATAGATGTCCTCAAATGGTAAAACCTACTTATCAACACTAACACTAATAATTTTCAATAATAATCAATAAGAACACTAAAATATTGAACTCAATCATAAAAAAAGATAGATTATTATACTCAAACTCACAAAAAACACTAGCTCATTGGTCAAGTTGATCAAATATAAGTATGAATATCTAGTATGGTTGGATAGATTTGTGAATCTTCTTTTTTTTCCACTTGGAATGAGGTTCTAATTCACTCTACAACTCAAGATATTCCCATTTTACTAACTATTGTCCCCATTTTGTGCCATTACCTAGGGTTTCATCTGTTTTCCCTCATATCTTGAGATTCCACAATGGGAAATAAATGACCCTTGGTGGAATCCAAGTTAGGAAAATGTGTTTTATGTTCCTTTTGGTTTTATGTCAAAATAATGAGGCTGGAGAGAAAAACTTGATTCCCTAAGCATGCAAGATCCATGTGCATGCTAGAAATTCGTAGCAACATCTTCCATAACTCACTACAGAGAAGGTTTCAAGGCTTGAAAATTGATATGTGATCATTTGATATGATACCCATCATGTTCTAATTTTTGGATTGAATTTTTTCTCAAGGGAGAGGGTACTTCCTTTGTTAATGGATGCCTAATTGCCTACATTCCTAAGTGAGCTTAAAAAAACTCAGTTGCTGCATACTTCTCTTGAGATCCCAAGACTTTGGCATCTTGTATAAAACTGAAAAGGGTATCCAAATTAGTGATTCTTTTTTTGGGTTGTGAGGAGATGTTTATGATTTTCCATGTTCAAGGCTACAAGCCTAGTCTTGAGTTTGTGAAGCAACTAGCCAATGAAAGTTGCATAGTTTGAATGTAATGTTGGATTTATGTTAGTTTGGACCTAAATAGACCCTTTCTATTCTTGTAAGTCACCACTGGTCATTATTTGTATTTGTGGGATTTTGTGTCAAATAAGCCTTGTGACGCCCTTAAGAGCAACTAGTGCTTAGTTGTCTTTGTGATAGGGTTTTCGTGTTATTGTGGATTCCTAGGAGTGGTTTGGTTTCTTATAAGGTTATAAAGGTCCTTAGGGTCATTAGGTTAAGTTTTAGGCATCTAGGAGTTAAGATGTCAAAAATTGCAAAAAATTGCAAAAGTTGTCAAAGCAAAATTGCAAAAATGCTGAAAACTTTGTAGGAGTTTAGGAATTAATGAAGGGCTGAGCATTTGGAAATAAATCATTTTACTATTTATAAACCTTTTCCAATTCATAGAATTTGAATCAAGTGAAAAATGTAAAAATTGCACTTTTTGTGCAAAGTTGCATTGTTGAAAGTTGTAAAAGTTGCTCAAATTTGCAACTTATTGGAAAAAGGGTCATGGGATCAAACTATCTATTATGTTAGCTGCAAGTGGTTGGGTAAACCCTATACCCAACCTTATCCTATCCTATTGAGTGCTCAAACATTCTTGGACAAGCCAAACCAGAAGGTCCCTAAGGGTCACTAAATGCCATAGGGTTGTGATCTTTGATGGGGCATATCTTGGAGTCATGCGAGGTATGGATGTGTTTCTAGTTCTTATAGGACCATGTTGTGGAGACCTAAAATAAACTCTCTCACTTTTTGGAGATCATACTCCATTTTGATTTTGTGATGCCATCTAGGGTGATGCTGAAATTTGTAGTGTTGGCCAGTACAAAGTTGCCAACTGCCAAATCTCTCTCATCTTTCATCATGAGATCAAACTGTCAACTTTTTTAGCTCCAGATAACTGGGTAAACCCTATCCCCAACCTTGTCTCATCCTGTTTAGTGCTCCAACATTCTCAAGCATGCCAAACTCAAATGTCCCTAAGGGTCACTAAATACCATAGAGCTGCGATCTCTGACAGGGCATATCTTAGAGCTCATGCAAGGTATGGATGCAATTCTAGTTCCTATACGTCTGTGTTGTAGAGACCTACAATAACCTCTCCCCCTTTTTAGAGATCATACTCCATTTTGATCCTGTAATGTCATCTTGGTTGATGCTAAAACTTGTAGTGTTGGCTAGTACAAAGTTGCCAACTGTCAAATCTCTCTCACCATTCATCGTGGGATCAAACTGCTTGCTTTGTTAGCTCTAGGTGGCTAGGTAATCCTTATCCCCAACCTCATACCATCTTGTTAAGTGATCAAATGTTCTTGGGCACGTATGTCCCTAAGGGTCACTAAATGCCATAGGGATGCAATATTTGACGAGGCATATCTTGGAGCTCATGTGAGGTATAGATGTGATTCTAGTTCCTAGAGGACCCTATTGTGGAGATCAACAATAACCTCTCTCAATTTTTAGAGATCATACTCCATTTTTATTTTGTGATGCCATCTCAGGTGATATTGAAAGTTGTAGCGTTGGCTAGTACAAAGTTGCCAACTGCCAAATCTCTCTAACCTTTCATCGTGGGATCAAACTATCTACTCTATTAGCTTTAGGTGGCTAGGTAAACCCTATCCCCAACCTTGTCTCATCTTGTTCAACGCTCAAAAATTCTCAAGCACGCCAAACCAGAATGTCCCTAAGGGTCACTAAATGTCATAGAGTTGTGCTCTTTGATGAGGCATATCTCAAAGCTCATGCAAGGTATGGATGCAATTCTAGTTCCTATAGGACCATGTTGTAGATACCTACACTAACCTCTCTCACTTTTTGGAGATCATACTCCATTTTGATTTTGTGATGCCATCTCGGGTGATGCTAAAAATTGTAGTGTTGGCTACTACAAAGTTGTCAACTACCAAATCTCTCTCACCTTTCATTGTCAGATTGAACTATTTTCTATGTTACCTCCAGGTGGCTGGGTAAACCCTATCAAAAAGAATAGTTTTAAGGTCAATGATTAGAACAATACAAAAAGTGTAAAAAATTCATGGATATTTGAGCTTGGATATGTGTTGCAAGATGATTATAGACCTTATGTCTACAATTGTAATACTTTATGTAATGATTTGACTAAGTTATAGATGTTTTAGTAAAGACTAGTTATAGGCTAGTGGCAAAGAAATATGTCAAGTATTGTTACTATGTTTTGGTTATAACTTGTTGGTGACCTAGAATTAAGGTTTGGGAGCATAAAGCATGGTAGAAGACTTGGAATAGTGCATGATTTGGGATTTACAACTCATTTGGTGTATGTTGTGAAAATCACTAGCGTGTGGCATATAGATTACTACTTCTAGGAGCTGAGGGGATGGTGTAGTTTATTGTTTGGATTGGCAAGTGTTAATTGATAAGTAGGAATTTGATGAGTCATAAGTGTTCTATTCATTCTCATGAGAGATGGGTTCATGCAAACTACTACTCATGTAACATGGGTCAATGAATTTGACTTTGAAACAACATAGTTGAATCTTGATAGAAATATCACAATTTGACATGTTGTGGAATATATATGTTACTTATCAAGTAACAAGCTTAAGGGTATTACTAATGAATGGTTCATAAGACACAACACTTGATGAAGGTTTTACAAATGGATTTGCAAGAAGAGTGGTTTTAACCATGGGGGAAACTTTTTAGTTAAGCACACTTGAGTTGGAGTAGTACTAAGATGGGTGATCTCCTAAGAAGTATTCATACTTCACCTCTCTAAGGATCAATTAGATTCAATGAGTGCTAACTATTTTATTCATTATCATGAGAGATCAGTTTGTGTAAACCACTACTCATGAAACATGGGTCAATGAATTTGTCTCAAATACTACACAGTTGAATTTTGATAGTAATATCACAATTTGACTTCTTGTATAAATGTCTCATACTTATCAATCAATGAGCTTAAGGGGAATTCTAATAATTGGTTCCTATGGCACAACACTTAGTGAAGGTTTTGCAAATTGTGTTGTAGGAAGAGTGGGTTTAACCATAGAGGAAACGTTATAGTTAAGTGTGTTCAAGTGAGAATAGTATTAGGGTGGGTTACATCTTAGGAAGTCCATGTACCTCAACTCTATGAGAATCATCTAGATCCAATGAGTGCTAAGTGTTCTATTTACTCTCACAAGAGATGGGTTCTTGTGTCACATTTGTTGGGACTCAAAATTGCCTTCCCAATTTTGAGTACCATTGAAAAAATCAAGCCCCATAAATGCTTTTAATGAGATTGTATCTGACTATACCTTTGAGGCCTGAGAGGCGTTCAATGCTTCTAGCACCTTCCATTCAGCTTGTCTAAGTGTTCCATGAAATTAAATTGAGATTTTGAGCCATTTTGTCATGTCTCGCTTTGAGCTAGTGTCAAATCTACATTTTCACCTGTGTCAAACAGTGACAAGAGGCCATGTTTGCAAGTGAATATCTCACACCCAGAAGTGTTTCATGACTCACCGCTTTGGGAGTGTCTAGTGTCCATACCAAAGAGCCTTTGTTTTAGATTTTGAGTCATTTTAAATTTGTATGACTAGGTTTTGAATCCCTCAAAGTTGGTAGTTTACTATTTTCATGCTAATGCACTTTGCACATAATTCTAGGAAGTCCTATTTAATGTGTTATAATTTTGACCTAGTTGACCAAAATGAGAAATTTCCTTTTGTGTTGCATTGTAGATGTCAGAGACTTGTTATGTTTCAAGTTTTAGCTTATGACAAATCTTTTTGATCAGTTTTCAAATGCGATTCCAAAAGCAATTTCTATCTTTTTACTGGTGTCAACAAATGCAGATTGATCAGCACCCCTATTTGGGATGTTATAACTTGAAATTTGTGATTTCCTAGATTGAGTGGATTATACCACTATGTTTTCCTTTGAGAATACTTTAAGTGTGCCAAGTTTGAAGTCTTGATGAATCTATTTGCACACTTTTCTAGGTCAATTCCATTTGCAAAAAATGCTTTTCTGTTAGCATTTCCAGTTTGCAAAATCCAACCCACTTTGACCATGTGCCATTTACGCCTTCTTATTCATCATGATCCCAAATCACATATCCATACTCTCCTCATGATAGTGAACCAATGCCCCGAGTTTCATTTTCCCAAGTGTTCATTTGCCCAGTTTTTGATGCCAAATCCGAGCCTAGTTTATTGCTTTCTAATGTGTTTTCTTGCAAGTAGTTCTAAGAGGTCAACTTTGACAGTGAATATCTTTTGACTCCAAATTCTTCATGAGAAGAGATTTGATGGGATAAAAGTGTGTGTAACAAAGAGTCAATGTGCCATTTTCCAAAGCTTGATTAGGTGTTCTGGTTAGTTTTTAAGGCTAGTCAACGGACCTCTTGGTGCAAAAATGATAGGTTGCAAGAAAGTGAATAAATGGGTTTTTAATGACAGATGATTGATCAAACTTGTTTCAAATCAGCATCAGATAGTGAATAGATCAATTTGTTGGTTCAGTCATTTGAAAATGAAAAAAAATTTAGTCAGACCCACCTTAGGGCCCAACTAAATTTCATTTGATTGATAAGGCATGCTAGAGTTTTCAAAGTGACTAAAATGGGTTAAAATTATTTTGATGTATTAAAGTGTTGCAATGCAAAGGTGGTTTATGAGGAAGCCAGGCAAGTTGCAAATGATATTGTTCAAAGCATCCAGATTGTCGCCTCCTTCTGTGTGGAAGATAAGGTTATTAATTTTTACAATGAAAAGTGTACCACCCCAGTGCAAAGTGGAGTCAAGCAGACATTTGTAGTAGGATATGGTTTTAGATTGTCAAATTTTGTGATGTTCACTCAATATTCACTCATTTTTTGGGTAGGGGCTTGTTTCGATGGAAAAGTAACTTTTGATAAAGCTCTTTCAATGGTAGCCATAGGAGTCTCTCAATCAGATGGCCTTTCTCTTGACCTTGCAAAAGTCAAAGCCTTTGTCAATAAAATGTTTAAAATTCTTGACCTCAAATCTTAGATTGATGCAAGGGATCCATATGGGCAAACAACAAGGAAAATAATGTCGTGGTTTGTAAAGGGATTAATATCCCATGTCATGAGCATGATCAATGCTTAAAATAGCAAGCATATATAGAAATAAAGGTGAAGCCAAATCAAGAGGCTAAAGGGAATCCGTGGATCAACAAAAAGAGGCAATAGTAGAGCATAAAAATGTAGTCCCCATTATATGAAGGGAGTTGACCATTTAGAGACAGTTTTGAAAAGAGGGGAGCACACCACATTCAAGTGAAGACCCCAAGCTAAGAGGTAAAAGACTTTTCCCAGACATGTGAAAGCAAGATAAAAAAATAACTAGTAGCAATAAAACACATGGAAGGGTCAAAGGAAGATAGTCTACCAGGTAAAACCATCCACACCATTTTAAAATGAAGAATTAGTAGATAGGAGACATTGAACAAGCTGCCAAAGACTGGGCAAAGAATCACATCTCAAGTAGCAATAAGGAGTAAGCGTAAAAGAAGAGTATGTTTGAATTGAAAGTCACTACCAAATAAAGGAACCCATGTGAATGGAATAGTCCAATGCAAGAGCAGACTATCATTTAAAATGCAGGCACATTGGCATGTTACAAGGAAGCCCATGTAATGAGTTGGAGCCACAACCACATAACAAATATAGGGTAACCATACCAAACTGCAAGAAGTTGGCATAAAAGACCTCCAAGACCCACAAATTAAGAAAAAGGATAGACCACATGCACAGCCAACAAGTGCTAAGTAAAAGAGCCTCAAGCCTTGAAGACGAAGGCTCCTGGTCAAAAAGAAAATTAGAGCCACAATGAGGCCCACACAAATGGTAGAATCTGTGGCATGTTAATATGAAGGAACAATAGTCAATGTCATCCAATGAAAGAAGAATGCCAATGAAAAATGGCAATATGCATATAGAGAAAAGATGCAATCAAAGCCATGGTATTGAAGAGCAGGCCCTATGCAAACAAAATGGAGGCGGCAACACTGATAAAGTGTGAAAGAGATTTATAGAGAAGAGCTACTAAGAGCAAAGATAACTCACATAGTGTTCTCAAAAGAACCTTCATAATGAAAAAGACCCCACACTAGGCTAGGGAGGTTGGCTTTTGAAATATAAGACATTATTGTTATGAAGAGGCGGTCATGTCCAAAAATCTACCACCAAAGACAAGCAATGAAGTCATTGATTGCACAGATGAGTCACGATGTAAAAAGGAAAATGTGAGCAAACAGGGGTCAACAAAATGCAGGTCAAAGAAAAAATGAAGTCAGATGTGCAAAGAATAAGCTGCAAGTAGTAAGAAAGGGTTCCAAGCCAGTATAAAGGAAATCAACTCCCCATGCAAAGAAATAGCAGAAGGAACAAATCAAGAAGCCTTAGTCAAACATGTAGATGCCATGTAAGAAAGGAGCAGTGCAAGAGTATGGGAAACCATATGAATTTTGTCCCACATTTCTTATGTGGGGAGTTCTTTAGTTTTTTAAATAGAAAGTTACATCGTATCACTAATGTGTTAAGAAAAATCCTTTTTGAAAGGCAAGCATCCATGTGATGCTGTGGGACCTGATCTAGATGCAACAGCTAGAGGAAATCAGGCATTAAATTTTGAATGGAAATGTATGCACAAAGCTAATGACATCAGTATTACAGGTCATTGGAGAAGTCAAAACTTTTGCACTTGCTACTTCGCTAGCCAAAAAAATGTAGGTTTCTCAGCTAGGGACATAGCAAGTTGCCAGAAAACCTTCGAAGCCTAGTGACAGTAAAATCAAAGGTCAAATAGGCAACATGGGTCTTGCCAAGATATGGAGCAATGAATCAGGTAGCACCAAGTAGTAGCTAGCAAGATGATGAATGATGACATGGAACCCGAGTGCTGAGATTGTGCCATGTGGAAAATCATGCAGCCATCACTATCTCACCAAGGAGAAGCTACTCACACAATAACATGGTGACATAGCAAGCATAAATGTAGTGATGACACATGGCGCTAATGTGGAAGGAGAGTCAAGATGAGATGTGGGTCCTTCTTGAGGTCATCGAGCTATAGAAGAGTGACACACGATGCTTGCCTGGAAAGCTAGTGCATGTTTGACAAGTGGTGTTGTCTAATTGTGTGAGGAGAAAAAAGAGTTTAAAATTTAAAAATATCCTTATCCTATTCCTGCACATTCATCCAAAATAAAAAATTTGATTTAAAATGTTAAATTTCTATAGTTTGAACTATAGAATGTTTTAAATTTTTCAAATTTATTCTTTTATTTGTGCAAACCTGTGCATGGGAGTTTGATTTTCAGAGAGCCATAACTAGAGAAATTTTTGACCAAAATGGGCACTCCAATATACCACCAGAATCAAAACAAGATGCATTTTCTAAATCTGAGGTTAGTTTTTGCACAAGTGCCCACTGGTTCAGTTTGTAAGCCAATTTGTGATTCTTGAGGCATTCTCAGGAAAATGACCAAAATTTGTCATAGATCATTAGAATTCATTAGAGGGCAGTTATGAAGACTAGTTGAAGCTAGAATGTGGAAAAAAAAACTTTGAGAAGATTGTATTGCATTTTGGAGGCCTTTTAACTAATTTTTGGCTTTGCCTTATTTTGGGATTTGGCATCAAAATTGGTTATTATTCTATCAAAATTTCTAAGATACTTTATGCCTTTGATAGCCAAATTGGTTAAGGATTTGATTCACTAGTTGAAGAGAGAGATTAAAGAGAGTCTTTTAATGGCAAAGAGAGGGAATTTCAAGTGGACACATGTTAGATGCAGAGTAGATCTGGGAATCCCTTCCTCTATATCATTCTCATTCTTTCTCATTGGAGGGGTTCCAATTTTTCAACTGTGAGACCATTGGTTCTAGTATTTTAGAGAAGATTGGCTCATTGTTGTGATACCAAGGTTTTGGATCCAGTCCTAATGCATTCCCAATACTGAGACACCATTTTCTTTAGCACAATTCTCTTGTATGAATAGCATTGAGAAGGATAATATAGACAGTTCAAATCTATTAGGTTGTTTCATGTTTTCATTTCATGCATATGAATGTATTTATTCAAGGAAATTAATGCAAAGAATAATAGGTTGAGTTTCATCTTGAATGTTGTCTCCTTTATTAGTGATCTTCAATTTTTTATAACCTTTGAACAAAGAGCTTAGGTTGTAGTTGTAGTCCCTTAAGGCTATATGTTGTTTCAGTGTTGCTTATAACTCAAGGGGTTATGTAAATGCTTTAGGGAAATCAACAAGGTTTTAAGTTCATTGATGGGGATATCATGTAAGAATGAGGTTTAGATTGAGCACAAATGTCTATGTACAAGGTAAATAGATAGATCATAAATCTGAATAAATAAGTATCAGATATCCATATGTATGCATTTGATTCATGGATTTGCCCAATGGATTAGGCACTGGTCAGTTATAGAATCATTAGGCCTTACTACTGCATATCTGAGGGTTTGTTGAATCCAACATCATTTATCAAACATTCTTTCCCTTTCATGTTGAAGAATCTAAATATGATGCCCTCACTTAGCTTATGAACTCCATGGTTTTGCATTTAGCTATTGCAAATTTATGTCATTTCATAAGTCATTATGAGATATAGGGCTTTTATCTGCTTTAACAGATTTAGGTATATGTTTTGCATTGGTACCATACATCAAAATCTCAATGTTAACCTGCCTAGGTTTAGCAGAGCCTAAAGTAGAAGAAGGGTCATGCCTAATAGTTGGCCCGTTGTTAGAAATGGCATGTTGAAAATAGGAGTTAGCTGCCCTTAGATATGTCATTTTCTTAGTGGGATAATTGAAAACCCTCCAGTGTTTTCAAAAACCAACAACACTACTCCTGAAACATGGGATAATAAAATTCACTAAAAAATTACACACTTGAATTCCATTAGTACTATCACAATTTGACTTGTGAAAAAAGATCTAACCCTACTTATCAATAACACAATTTGCTAGACCATTTCACCTATCCTGGCATATACATATATATCTAGTCTCCATGGTGATAGATTGATTGATTTATGAGGTGCCCATATACATGTGAGTGCCCATTACAATTGCTATTCTATGATGGCAGATCTAACATATGGAATTAATGAAACCTTGAGAATCCTATTAGGCTCTACATGATAATTAAACCTTGAGAATACTATTAGGCTCTACATGATAACTAATCCTTGAGAATCCTATTCTAGCTCTACATCATAACTAAACCTTGGAATTGATGTAATGTATTCTTTTCAGTTCCAGATTTGTTATATGTTTGTAGTAATAATTTATGATAAATGTTTAGATGCATAACATAGAAGGAAAACTTTGAACATGAACCAAGATATATATATATATATATATATATATATATATATATATATATATTGATGCAGTGGCATAGTGGAAGGATACGATTCCTTTACCCTTTAGGAAACTATGTTTAAATAACCAACAATCTCCATGAGGATGAAGGACACATGGTCCCTACCAGGACCCAAGGAGGTGACATATGCATATAGAGGAGGAATGAAGACCTAATAAGGATCCATGAAGGAATTTTAAATTGTATCATGGCCTTTGACCCATTGAAATGTACTTGGAATGTTAAAAAGTACAAATAATGTAATAAATTGCCATAAAGAGGCCAAAATGGCTAAAAAGTTAAAATATGGGATAAGGAAGTCAATTCATCTAATGCAATATTCCATGGGGTGTATTTGGGTCCTAGGAAGGTTTGATGAGGTCATTAAGTCATAAGTTGCATAGTAAATGAAAGAAAGTCAATGTAATTGCCAAACTATGTGAAGTTGTCATAATGTTACTAATAAGCCAAACATGGCAATCTAGTGGAGTCTAAGAGGTTAAGTTGAGGTCTATAGGTATTTTAGGAATTAGTAAGTCAATTAGTGGTGATCTTAAAGGTATTAAAAATCCTAAGTCATAAAAGGTCGAAATGAGAAGCAAATTAGAAAAACTTTGTTAATAAAAAGTTATTAAAACTATCTAAAACTGTCATAGAATAGTTAGACTATTTTAGTCAATCCAAGGGAAGTTGTAGTAGTTTTGGGGAAGAGAAAAGTTGATAAAAGGAATCTATTTTGAGTGTTTAGGGAGGTGGTCAAAGATCTCAAGAGAATTTTGAAGAATCAATAACATTTCATTTTTTCTTTGTCATTTCTGTCACATAACAATGACTATTACATTTTTTGTGGTTTTAAAGTTAAAAAAAATTAGTTTTCCTCTTAAGATTTTGTATTGAAATATTAATAATTTAAAAGGTATTTTTTATTTTCTCCTAAGATCTCTTTTCCATTAAAGACAAGTCAGCTTGCAGAGTTCTATGTAATAGTGCAGAATACATCACCGTTTATCTCTGTCATGTGCCAATCCTTCACTATTTTGAGGCTAGATTAATGCATTTACCCCTCCCACTATCTATGATGTAAATATAACTTGTGGGATAGGGTGTTACAATTTTAATTAAATTATATATGATTATTTTGTGTACAGAGTAAGAGTTTTGATAGAGAGAAAGAACCAAAGACTGGCTAGGTAATGAAGAACATGGGCATGGATGACTGCCCCAAGTAGAGAAGTAAGAGTTTTCTCCAAAAAAGGATAATTTTTATGTTTGATATCATCTATTGGGATTATTTTAAGTATGTTTTATCCATGTAAAAGATCTAGAAAGATTGGGACATGAGTTTTTGGGAAAGCCCTAGGGTAAAGGGCCTAGAAGTGAGGGTTTGGTGAAAGGGGATGTAAAAATGCTAGAGTGACCAAAAAAACTTTGAAATCCTTTCATTTGAGTCATATTATAAGATTATTTTAGGTTTTTAAGGTTCCAACAAATAATGGGATATGAGTTGCTTTGTAAATGGCCACTAATTTGGCCTAGTTGTGTAACTAAGATAACAAGATTTGAGAGATACTTTCCAAAACAACTATAGTTGAAATTTTGGTATGTTTTAGAAGGGGATAAAGGTTATCTAGAACACCAAAAGGTTTTGGAAGGTCAATAGAAAATTTTGTAGAAAAATAAGAATTATTGTCTAGCAAGGGCTAGTTGAGTCAAGCCTAGAATAGGCAAAATTGGGAAAGTGTAAGAGATGAGTTGCTAACAAGTTGCAAGGAGTTGGAACATGTTAGATGGGATGTGTTGAGATGACCCAAGGTTTTTGGGTCATGGTGTGAAGCCTAGAATGGGTTTTGGTATGTTGGAGGAACTAGGGTATAGTATGTGCATAGGTAGCAATGTGGGTGTTTTGAAGAAAAACTAAAGAATTGAGTTATAACCTCTTAGATATGGTTGTGGAAAGGTATTACCAATTCAAAGACCTACTCTTTAACCCTACTAGAGTTAGATTCCTTGAGTAGATTCCAAGAGTACAAAGGAATCCCAGAGTTGAGTTGTGATTCCTAAGGGAATAGTGGGAGGCTCTATATCAAGTGTAGGGCTTAGGATCTCTTATAAGGACTATTTAAACACCAAATCCACCTTTACTTAGTTGATTTCCTTCACATAAAACTCTAACAACTCAAATTCCTACAATTTAGGACCAAATACATGCAAATATTTGGCCTAGGGCTTGCAAGTAAAATTACCTTGGTTTTTTAACTCCAACTTTTTGAATCTATAAGAACAATCCCAAGGCTTTCATTTCCATTGGGGTTTTTTCCATTTGAACTATATAGTTTAAAGCTATAGGTCCATTTGTAGAAAGCCCTCCTAAACCTAGGGTTTCTAGACTAATTTTAGAAAAAATGCTCTAACTTTGCTTGGAAATCACCAATAAACCTCAAATAAAGTGAATAGGATAGAGGATTCAATAAAGTTTCTACTTTGACCATTCAAAATCCTATCCCAATCCGTACAACACATGTGGAAACAATAATACAACAATTCTGAGCCAAAAAACTAGTAAATTTTATTAAAACTTGCAAAAATCCATACATCAAACCAACTTGTTCTTTTGGGAAGGTTGGGTGTTGCATTTATATGCTTTCTTGACTGATTAACTACCATAGAAATAGTTGGAATTGGTTCAAACTTCTTCCTCCCTAATTAGCAACTTTTGACAAAAAATTGATTAGCAACTTTTGTTGCTTTTTGGCAATTTTCAAACCAAGAAGTCCTAAGACTTTCAAACCTACCTAAGACTTACTCAAACCTATTCTAAGGTCTTTTCAACCTTCTTTGGAGTATATTCCTTATTCTAAACCTATTTTTTTCCCTTATAGGTCTCTAATGATTCATGGCTTATATGAACACCGAATGAACCTTGAGCCTTTACAAATGGGCTTGTTATGACATAATCTTATTCCTAATACCTAAAAACCTTATCAACTTGTGAAAGGGACACCTAGAAAGGTGGTATGATGCAGAGTCCTTGAAAATGCTTCATGAAGTGCTTTAGCACCTTGAGTACCCTGCACCATATGTATGTATGTATGTATGTATGTATGTATGTATGTATATATATATATTTCATTTTCAATTCTTCTAACATTAAATATTTTGATATATCTCATTGATTAAATATATGAATATTCTATATTAACTCAACAACCAAGTTATTATAGGTTCCCAAACATCACTATTAGAAATGTATACATAAGTTCCCATAAGTAAAAACCATCATAAATAGATGAAAAATATTTCATCATAAATAATTGAATCCATTATTACAATTAGATAGTGTTAAAATCACATAAGCATACCAAGGATAATCATCCTGATATACCCATTCTTCTTTATTGCAACTAAGCATGTGTACATATACATATTACAAGGAGCAAGTAATCATTATATATCATGTTTTCATATACTTCTAACATTTTTCTCCTTCACCATGATCTCTATACAAAATGGATACATAAGTATTATATCATAGTCATGATACAAAAATATGATGTTGCAACATCTAGTCACAGACAAAAAAAGATGCAAAATTGGAATGTGTGAAGAGAGATCATCCAAGGCTCTTGAAAAACTTTGGAAAAATACTCAATGGATAAAAGACTTTCCACCCAACCATGGAACCTTACTACCCTACTGCCCTAAGCTAGGAGATAACACAAGGCCCCATACCAAGTTCAAACATAAGCAAGGGGATAAAATAGCTATTTTAACACTGATAAAGTTTATTGCTGATCAATATTGTATCAAAAATTCAAATTGATTAGGTATTGAATTAAGCTTGATAAACAAATTACAAAGAAATAAAACTTTAAACATGAACAAGATCATGAATCATATGACAATGACATATTGGAAATGATAAGCTTATGATCAAACAATGATAAAGTTTATTATTAATCAATATTTTATTAAACTGATTAGGTATTGAATTTAGTGTCATACATGAACAAAAATATCATATATTAACCAATAATTTCATAAGTCTAATAGTGTCATCCATCAAATAAATGTCATACATCAAATATAAAATGTCATATATACATCAAACGTATATCGAATATGTCCACTAACATAAAATCCAACATATATGTCAACTAATGCCTATACATGTACATGTCTATCAACTATATCTTCTCCTTCCCATGAGGGTAAGGAAACAAATATCTAGAGGCCTTTGGTCATCATGTGGAGGGAGATAGTGGTGATGATGGAGTCCTCCTCACATGCTCACTTGTCCTCTTATTGAGGCTCTTCTCTAACTTGAGCTGATACAAAAAAGTAGAAATGAATGAATAATTATTATACATTGAAATCAAATATATGTACACATAAAATTTATTATTTTATTACTGCCATCATATAGCCTCTCTGCAAGTCCACCTCAAATACTCATGGATGATCAAGTGTGACAAGACCCTACAACAATTGAATCAATATAATCACTTATAAATAACATTAGAAATTTTGATACTAACTATTATAAACAACTAGAACCAAGAAAATTATTTCATACCTCAGTCAATGGCTATGAACTAGCCATAGCTGTAGCCACTCCATGATCAACGGACTATCAAAGATGAGGAGTGTCCGATATCATGAGCTACATTTCATACAATAATGTTACATTTAACATGAAACATGAAAAAAATATAATCAAACGAATTAAATTAACATGAAACAAATGTTCCTCTACAAAGCTCGTATGATGTCTATGCTTTGAGTCCATAGTAAATGTCAACAATCCTGTAGAGAACTAATGCACATGCATTATTTTTTTTTTTCAATCCTAAAGACAATGAATTAATAAATATATGTATTAATTTAAATGATTAAATCGATACATATTGCTAGACTCGTGGACAGGGCAAAAAATGGGGCTGGGGGATTGCTACTAGGCCCACCAACACTTTGACCCTGGATTTTGAACAATGTCAATAGACACTAATTAATTAATCATTCACTATACATATGAAATGTGATAAAATTAGTAAATTTTAATTTTAATTTACCTATGTGTCAATGCCAAATGTGTCATTTAGGAATTGATCAATGATGAGCCCATCATCCACACCATCTCCAGCATGAGTGCCAAATGTGCATAAGGATCCACATGATGTGCACATGTGACCATGGTACACTAAAGGATTTCCGTCAACTAATGGGATCATGAAATAGATGAGGGTCTACATCAAAGCATGAATGGTCCCTAGAGTGCTGGCCTCTACATGTTCCTTCACAACTGAAAGAATAGTCACATGCTCACCCTGTGGCTTGACCATAGGTGCCCTAACTACATTAGGGTCGTGACATGCCCTTGACCTCTCAAATAATTACCCCCCACCTCTACCATAGGAGTCTAATATATCAACATAATTGGGGATCTCCCCAAGGAAAAACTCACAATACAATTTCTTTAAAAAATACATGGGGACCTCATGATTGTTGCAAGGAGGGGCATCAAAAACCATACACCATCTATCCAAAAAATAATTTCTAATAGCATTGTGTATGCACCAATGGATGGGGAACCATTTAGTACCCTCTCTAATAGTATTTTGTTCACTAGGTTTTCTAAGCAATGCACATATTCTACTTTTTTGTATTTCTTTTTTTTTTCTAACATCTTGATATGACAATTTATTTGCATAAAATCTTTTTTGTTCATCCCTCTTAACCCACCAAACATTTAACTAACCACTAAATAAAGCTATCTAGGTCTTAATGGATTCAAGGAATGATGCCAATTGAGCCTTCATTGAATTGGTTTGTCCAAATTCTTTCAACCGCCAATGAGTCGTTCTAATTCATTTTTGTCTCTTTCTATTTCATTTATTAGATTTTATTGTGTGCTAGGTGGAGGTCTTGCAATTGGTTCAGGTTGCATAATTTGTTGTTCTTCTTGGGGAGGGTTTTGGTTTTGATTTTCTTGAGGGTTTTGAGCTTCTTGGGGATTTGCTAATTGATTATTGACATTTCCTAATAAAAAAATCAATTGAAATGTAAATAAATAAACAAATCTAAAGAAAAATTGTAAAAACCCTACAAAAGAATATTAAAAACCTACAAAACAATATATAAAACATATCAAACAATGCAAAATGAAATTTAGATCACATACGGTGTGCACATGATCTCATATTTCACTAGTGAGGAGGCATATTAGCAAGGTGGGTGGCGAAAAGTTTGATTTCTTCCAATTCATGTATGTGCTGCTATTAGGAAAGCTTTAAAAAAAAAGTTAAAATGAATGGGCTGTGAGTATGCTACCCATTTATAACATTTTTATTTTTTAAAAGCACGAACACACTATTGCAAATTGAAAAAAAAAAGGTTGTCAACTTTTTGGCACCACAACTTGGTGCACATACCCTTATGATCTTGTAGAGATTCAATTATAGAAAATAATGGAAAATCTTGGAGCAATTAGGAAGACAAAAGGTGCTTAGTGCTAATTTGGATCAATTCTTGTCTGCATATTTTTCTATGTATAGAATGAATTCCCATCCTTTGGTAAAATAGGTTGGAAGACAAAAAAATGAGTGGCTTTATAGATCAATGAGTATATTGAGCAAATGGGTGAAAATTTCGAAATAGTTATGACAAGCTATTTTGAAGACTTCAAGAAGTCTATGAAGTAGAGAATGAGGATACCTATCTCTTTAGTTGAAAAATACTACAATGACATATGTTTTCTTGTAGACATTGACTATACATACATAAATGCAGTAGTACCTAGGGTAAGATGGTTAAAATCTCTAGAATATGAGATTAACTTTGATGAAGCCTTAGCTTTCATCACAACACTTCTAGCTGAAGAAATTAATAAATTAGCTAAAATATTTGGTAATTATGATTTTATAAAATCCAAAGTTGAAATGGAGTTGAATACAACATCCACATTAAAGAAGAAAGACAAATTGGTGAGAAAATTAAAGACCAATTTTGGAGAAGGTGTAGGTAAAGAGGAAGAAGAAGAAGATGAAGAGGATGAAGAGGAACAATAGTAACAAGCCCAAGAACCTCTTTTTTTGACCCAAGGCATGGGTGAGGACATTGAAGAAGAAGGTGTCAAAGAAGAGAAAACCAAAGAAGCATCAATACAAATAGAGCCTAAGAAAAGAAAGGTCAAAGCACAGCCTGTAGCAAAGAAAAAAGCTAAGAAGATTCCCAAGCCAAGCCTAGCAAAGCCAACAATACCAACAATCAGGGCAAGCACAAGGGCCACCACACAAAAGGCCAAAGAAAAATCCAAAGAAAAGATCAAGGCTACAAAACAAGAAGGTCTAGAGTAGAAGAAGCAAAGAAGACAATACATTACATAGCTAGAGATTGATGATGAAAGGATAGAATCTGAAGATACAAGTCAATTTAGAGTGGTAAGTCACAAACCATAATTTGATCTTAAAAATATCTATGATAATATTAATAATAATATAGATTTTATAGGTTTTTTAAATATTGATTTTGGGAAACTCGGTAGAGAAGAACAAAATTTGATTGAGGAATCAATATATGCAATGGTGTCTAAATTCAAGAACACTCCACTTGAATTAGATAATACAATGCCTAAGGATTTGTATACTATTGTTGAAAATAAGTGGCATTATTGTTTAAACCTAGAGAAACAAATTAGAGAATCCACACTAGCCCAAGTGATGCCAAAATTGACAAAAGGACAAATTGTTAAAGCAAACAAGAAACATGCAGGATAGTTTGCACCAAAATATTGGGCATTTAGTATCCTTTAGAACAATATGGTAGATGTTGTCAAGAAATCCACTCAAATGTGGAAATTGATCTATGGATTGACAATTGTTAAAGGAGAAGAAGATAAATTCAAAGGCATAAACAATGGAGATGAAGATAAGGACAAGGAGGAAGAAACTGAAAAAGATAATATTGTTGTGGAGGAGACACAAAAAGAAAAAGATTACATGGCTATAGCTGAAAAGAAACAAGAAGAATAGAGTGTTCAAGACACAAAAATGACTAGTATGAGCCCTCCACATAACACAAGCATGCCTATAGAAAATATAACTAGTAAGGATTTCTCTAACATCTCTACTCAAAACATAAATCCTTTAACAATAGAAGATCCGAAGAAGATTCTTAACCAATACAAACTACAAGCCAAATTGTGCGAAAATCTAGTATTGGTCAGCATTGATGAACTTCAAAAGTTAGTAGCTGACATTACAAGGGATAAGGTGAATGCACAAGAATCACCTTCTACCATCCCTTCAACTACTAGTGCTCAACCTTCAATACAAACATCAATAGATATATCTTTCAAGGTTGAAACAAGTGGCAAAGAAGACAAAGTTGAGCAGGGGTAGACTACCAAAGAAGAGGTAAAGGAAATCCACAATAGAGAAAACATGATAGAAAGACACATCTATCCTTGCAACACAAACACAAGGTGCAACTCAAATCATTGTGATTGGTGGAAGTAGATCTGAAGAGAGCAAAGAAATACCAAAGGAGAAGGAAAAAGAGGCCATTCAAGCATTGGTAACATTACCAACATCTGACACTGCTACAAAAGACCTTTAGAAGTTGAGCATTGAAGATATACCACTACAAATCTTAGCACCAGGCTCTAGTTTCTCCAAGGTTCCTAAGGTAATTCACTATGGAGATGTAACTCTAGATGAAGAAATTATGATACCTAAGTTTGGTTATGCAAAAATGTCATTGGAACAAATAAGCATAATGCAACAAGCCTTGCAAAAGAAGAAAAATTAGGAAATAATTAGAAAGGAGCATAGGCAGAGGAAAACATTACAAGAAATCAAAGACATCTTCTTAGATGCATTCAACTTGCCAACACTTGAAGAATCAAATCCACTATTGGAATAGTTATTAGAAATTGTGGAGCAGGTAAACAATGAAGACCAAGACACTAATGCAAAATTTTTGGAATGGTCTAAAAGGAAATTTCAAGGGAAAGTAAATGAAAAGATATCTGGTAACATAGCACTAATGACAGTTGAATTGGCTACAAAAATTGAGAAAGTGAAGAAGATAATTGAGAACATATTCTCATTGTACATCAAACTATGTGATCCCACACTCTTCACTCAAGAAACAAGCCATAGAATTCTTAGTCTAGAGAGAAATTTAAAAGTCTTAGGTATGTAATTACCTCAGAACCTAGCTCAGACTGAGAAGCATTCTCACTTGTTGCTTCATTCACAAAGTTAACTAGTTGTGTTAACAGTAGAAAAGGCTAATATAAGAGCCAAGTTGACTAATATCCAAGCCTCTATTACCCCTCATATGGAGATACTCCATAAAGAACTAGAATATGTAGAAACTTTTTTGAAGAAAGATCCTAATCTTTCTACATTAGATGGACTAGTTCACTTTGCAGCAGAGGTAGCAATCCAAATAAAGTCATTGGATGTTTCATGTGACAATTGGGATGTTGCTCAGAAAATAGTGATGGAAGTCCATAAATATTTTTTTCAACAAATACACCATAATTTTATAAACCCTTTGACATAATTGACAAAAAGGGGGAGATATACTTACAAAGCAAGGGGGAGATAAAATAAGAAAGAAAGGACAACAAATTTTGACATAGAAAAGGGGGAGAATAAGAAAAATAATGAAAGGGGGAGCAAACAAAGTTAAGAAAGAAAGAACAAAAATAGAGCACATCAGATAAAGAGTATCAACACATAAAGAGTATCATTGAAAGACAAATCTACTAAGAGAGGAGAATAGATTTTGGATACAAAAAAAGCATATTAACTTAGGGGGTTACAAATTTTTTGAGGTATATAGTCTACTACAAAATTTTGCAAGTTTGAAGTTTTGTATATAAGCCGAGTTGTGAATATATTATACTCAAGAAGACTTGATTGATTATGTACAATTAAGTGTTTTTGACACTAATGTCAAAGGCAAAGATTGTTGATCTCATATTGGTTTTGACAATTGAGTGTCAACACACTTAAGACATTTATTAAGCTTATGTCAAACTAGTAATGCACACCAATTATAATATGTAAATACAAGACTATTTTGAGTCACTCAAGTGCCAAGAAGATAAACCATGCTGAGAAATTCAAGTGTTGAGTAAATAGTAGATGTCAAGGAGTTTAGGTGTTGAGTCAGAAATAGTATTAAAGTATGTGTCGAGAATCAATAACTTCAAGTCCCAAATAGCACAGATTGGACATACTTGTTTTTGATTGCATAAACAACTATGTAAATCATTTTCAAGCCAACATAAGGTTAGATTTCAATTCTTTAAAGATAAGGATGAATCTATTTGCATAATCCCTATGTGTTTACATGCAACCAATAAGAAAAATGGAAGGATTAAGTGGAAAAAAGGATGAATCTTGGCCGTAGATTCATACCTAACCCTAAGTCTTCTAGTCTTCATAAGGAGGATGGAACCTTAAACTTCATATGAGTGTCTAAGGAATTGAAGGAAGAGAATAGAGAAGTTTGCAGGTGCAAATAGAGTATTCATGGAGACTTAGAAGATATAGAGAGCAAATTGCGAAATCAATTTGAGAAGAAAAAAACATAAAGGATACAATGTTGACACATTAGATCAGAAAGGATAAAGAAAGCCACTATATAGATTCGATCTTTAATCAAGTGACCAGAGCCAATCATAAGATCTATGCTGAAACATCCTAATAGGTGATTTTAATTAAATCTCCTAGGTAGAGTAATCCTAATACACTGTACTAAATCCTTTAATAGGGTGGAATTCCAAGTGAATGACCATAATTTATTTAACTAATCACACTTCTAACAGGGTGTTGAAATCCTCTAACAAGGTGAGATTTAACAATCCTTGTAAGCCTTTAATAGGGTAGGCCTTTCATAGGGCAGATCATGTTTCATGGTCAAACCATTGTAATTTTAATTGGCTACACTTTATTGCTGCAATAGTGAAGAATTGTGGCTGTCATCCCCACTCTAGTTTTACCTTCTCTTTGGAGGGTTTTTGGGTAATCATATCAAATGTCAAATGTGTGATTGCTTATATGTTTACATGATTTAGATGTATGTACTTTACATGTTATTTCAATTTATCTATTGAATGCATGAGATGGATGTATGGTGAAAAGTTTAACAAGTTCATTTTTAAACTATTGATTCACCACCCCCCCCCCCCCTAGAAGTATATGTTTCCCATTTGTAATTCCAACACTATTCTTCTAATAAGGACTGAGACACTATATGCATATAATAAGCTCCTAACAAGGTCAATATCCTTAACTAGATACTTTTGTTTAGATGATCATTTTGTGGGTACAATCCACACTAGTATTTTGCCTTGGATAGCTAGTTAACAAAATATGATGTTACGAGTTCTCTTTGTGTATGGTTATGTTTACTATTCATAATTGTTAGTTTAATTTTTGATGCCAGTTACAAGGAAAATAATAATATCCTATTTTGGGCTAAAGTTTGTAGAATACTTATACACCCACCCCGTCCCCCCCATTCTCTCTTAGTATTTCCTATTTCTAACATAACCAATTGTTGAAAATGCACTTCAAGATTCATCAAGTGAAGACGCACAATGAATACAATTTTTTTATGATGGATAATATGAAGGTCTAGTAGTAGAAGAAAAAGAGTTAAAAGAACTAGAAGCCCTAATTGGAAAAAGATTTTCCAAACAAAAAGATGTATGCAAAGGAAATAATCCAATTACATGCTGGAAATGTAGAAAGACTATTCATTTTGTACATAGATATCCTAACAAACCAAACCAAGAGAAAAGTGAAGAGAAGATGAATGACTACAACAAGAAAAAATACTTTGAATAGAAAGGAAAGAAAGAATGTTATATAGCTAAAGATGAAGACAATGAAGATGATGAAAATTGAGATGATAAGGAGATAGTCTATTTTTTTGTAAAAGAAGAATAACCTATGGACAAATAAGTTATCTGAGAATAGAAGGTGTTACTCTTACAAGTGGACAAGAACAATGAACAAATCATTCACAATAGATGCACACATCATATAACTAGAGACAAAGATCAATTTTCAAACATGGAACTATATGATGGAGCATGAGTGAAATTCAAAAATTAATAGCCCTACATGATCAAAGGAAAATGTATAATTAATCTAACTGATGATAATTTATGTTATGAAGTTTATTGCATTTACAGTTTAAACTACAATCTTCTTAGAGTTTCACAATTGAATAATAAAGGTTTTATGTTTGAGTATAGTAATGGAAAATAAAAAATATTTGAAAAGAGTGGAATACTCCTTTTTACTAGAGAATAGACAAAAGGACACCTTTTCAATTTGGATACATCACTAGGAAAATGTTTGATTGCTAAAGTTGAAGAAAGCTAGTTATGGAACAAGAGATTATGTCACATGAACTTTGACAATCTTAAACAAATGAGAAAGATAAAAAGTGTAAGAGTAATGTCAATTGTAGAAAAAACTACAAAATTAACTGTATGGAATGCCAATTAGGAAAAAGATTTGTTCAAGCTTTTAAAAATAAGGAATAAATGACACTTAGATCTAGTTCACACTGATCTTTTGCATCCTAATGGTCCAAAGAGATTTATGGTGATAAACTCCTTATAATTTTTTTTGATGACTACTCAAGGATGAAGTCAATAATATTTTCAAAAGAAAAATTAGAAGCATGTGACATGCTCAAAAAATAGAAGGTCAAAGTAGAAAATGAAACTGGAAGAACCTTGAAATATCTTAGATCAGATAGACAAGGCAAGATTACATCAAATGAATTCATTCAATATTGTGATGATAAAAAAATCAAAAGATAACTAACAAAACCAAGGACACCCCAACAAAATTGCATTGTAAAAAGAGAGAATAGATCCATAGTTTAATATGTGAGGATATTGTTAAGTCAAAATATCATGCCACACAAGTTTTAGAGAGAACCCATCAGCGCAATAGTCTACACTCTTAATCAGGTAGAACTCTAGAAAGAAGTAAATAAGACATGTTATGAAATTGTTGGAAATTATGATTTGAACAATTATTATGTTGTCATCTACATCAATCATACTGGTGAAACATTGTCAAACCTACTAGAGACACATTTATTAATAGTGTAGAGTGCCATTTTTTTTATTGATGACAAGTATTTGAAAAGAGGACATCGCAAGGGTAATTTTAAAAATATTTTCATAGACAAAAGGGCATTAATTTCAATAAGATATTTTCTCATGTTATTTAAGTTGCTTCTATTGGCACTATTATTTAAGTATTTTGGCTATTGAAGATTTGTATTTGGAGCTACTTGATTTTAACACAAATTTGCTTCATGTTGATTTTTATGAAAAAGTATATATGGAATAGCCATAGGAATTTGAGGTCAAATGTAAGAACTCAGTTTATAGTTTGAAGAAAATTTTGTATAGCTTGAAACAACTACTTGAGCAATGGTATCTTAAATTTGACAACTATATGCATTAGCAAGGATACAATAGGTGTCATTTATACCACTTTTTTTAATTATAAGAAGTAGGATAATGACAAATACATTATTTTATGTTTATATGTTAATGATATTCTTGTAGTTGGGTCTTACATAGATCACATTTAAGGGGTAAGAGAAATAGTTAACATATTTATTTTATATGAAGGATCTAGTGGTAGAAAAATAAATCCTTTTCATGAAAATTTGGGGAGATGGGTAAAAAGGAAATTGGCTTTATATCAAGATAATTATATTGAGAAGGTATTGTAATATTTCTCTATTGGGAATACGAAAGTTGCCAACACAACTTTACCTTTCCATTTGAAATTGACTAAGGAGATGTATCCAAAGACAAAGAAGAGAATTATTAGATGTCCAATGTACCTTATTCTTTAGCTATAGGGAGCTTAATGTATTCCATGGTATGTATTGGGCCAAATATTGCACATGCAGTGAGAGTTGTTAGAAGCTATAGGAGTTATCTTGGAATTGAGCATTGGAGTGAAATCAAATGAATTCTCATATATTTGTGAGGAACATCATGTAAATGTTTACATTTTGGGAACTCTACTAATAATTTACAAGTCTATATGGACCTAGATTTAGTAGGGGTTCTAGCTACCAAGTGATGTGCTAAAACACATGTATTTACTATGGGTAGGACACCAGTGAATGGATTATTTATTCACTACAAAGGCATAGTATATTGCTGCTACAAAGGCATCCAAGGAGATGATATCACTTCAATTCTTCATGGAATATTTTGGGCATCCTCTGATGGACAATTATTTTCTTAAAGATAGTGAGTATGCCATTCACCTTGTGAAGAATTCAGCTTTATTTTAAATAAAAATACACATATAGTTGTGGTACCATTTCATTCAGTTAGTTTTAGATGATCAATAGTTAAAGTTCGAAGAGATACATAGGGATGGTAATCTAGCACATATGTTTATATAGGTAGCGAGAAGGGAGAAGTTGAAATATTCTTATTGTTTGTTTGGTATTCTATACTAAACATAATAGAAGAACAATAGAGTCTAGGGTGATTTTTTATTTGAATGGAAGCTATAGGTTTAGTGGTCCTATGATAAGTCTTTAAGTGGGATTGTTGTTATGTGGATCCAAATTAGACTCAGAGGTTAATTTTTTCCCACTTTGTTTAGTGCACTCTCCCACCATATTTTACTATTAGTGTTTTGGGGAAGTGCCCCCAAGATGGGTTTAAGGGGTAATACACCTTGTGGGGTCCTAGGGAAGATCCCCAAGTGTGCTCATTGTCAAAGTATAGGATGTGGTCAAGGGACAATGCCTCATAAGGGGTTTTGGAGAAAGTGGCCCTGAAAGCTCAAATAAATTTATTATTGTAAAAGGCATCATATTATATCTTTTCTATTGGAAAAAATATTCTATCATTAGCCTTTTAAGAAACAAAATTCTTGCATAAAATGGGTTAAGGTTAGAGATTTCATAATGTGTATGGTGATTTGATAGCTTCTTGTGGTAGTATTAAGTTGTAAGGGATAACATATTGTAATAAGGATATAATCACTCAGTATATTAACAATATTGGATTTTTTTTTGGTGGACATAGACAAGGGATCAGGTGAACCACAATAAAATTAAGTGTGTTGTGTTATCTACTATGTGGTTTACTATTTTTGTTTGGGCTATATTTGTATATAAATTTTAATTTCATCTCTTTAGTCCTTACAAGTTGAGATTTACCTTGAAAGGAACAAGAATAATAGTTAAAGGTATGGTCTTCTATTTCTAAGGCACTTGTAGGGTATAGATAAAAAATACTCATGAGTGCCTCATGTATACAAGCAATATCAATGAAATGAATAAAAGGATTTTATCTTGATAACAGAAAGAACCATGAAATCATCAAAAGGTGTCTTGTGAGGAAGAGAGTAATATACATCATTATCTAATGGTCGATCCCAAATAGTTCTTGCGGTGGTATTGAGCTGTAAGGGATTACGGATTGTAATCAGGTTGTAATCACCGAATTGTAATAAGATCGGACTTGCTGTTTGGTGGACGTAGCCCAGGGATTGGGTGAACCACGTTAAATCTTGGTGCCTTGTGTTCATTTCTGTGTGTTCTATTATTTTTTTTATTGGTTATATTTGCATGTAGTTTTTTTTTTCTTTCTGTCCGTGGTTTATCCTAACAAGTGGTATCAGAGCCTAGTTGTTTCTCAGTTATCCTCTGCAGGAAAGTCTCACGGTTAAGTGGGAGTCTCACGGTTGAGTGGGAGCAATGGCAGATGATGGTAAGCTGAGGGTTGATAGGTTTAATGGGCAGAACTTCCAGTTATGGAAGATGCAAATGGAAGACTATTTATATCAGAAGGATTTATGGAAGTCGTTGGAAGGAAAAGCCAAGAATCAGGGAACTATGTCAGAGGCTGAATGGGATCTTTTGGATAGAAAGGCACTCGGAAGCATTTGGTTATGCTTGGCACCATCGGTGGCATTTAATATTACAAAAGCAAAGACGACAGAAGATTTGATGAAAACCCTAGCGACACTATATGAAAAGACCTCCACTTCAAATAAGGTATTTCTCATGAAGCGTTTATTTAATATGCAAATGGCAGAAGGTGGATCTATTGCAGATCATTTAAATGAGTTTAATACTATTACTAGTCAATTATCTTCTATGGGTATCAATTTTGATGAAGAAATTAGGGCTCTCTTGATTTTGTGTTCTTTGCCTAAAAGCTGGAATGGCTTCATAATGGCGGTGAGTAATTCTGTTCCTGGATCAAGTACCCTAAAATATGATGATGTGATCGGTGTTATTTTAAGTGAGGAAACTCGTAGAAAATCCTCAGGTGGATCTACATCAGGAAGTGCTTTAAATGCACAAAGCAGGGGCAGAACGACTGAAAGAGGAAGTAACTCTGGAAATCATGGGAAATTAAGAGGAAAGTCAAAGGGGAGGAGGTCTCAATCCAGAGGACCAAATGATTGCTGGTACTGTGGAAAACCAGGGCACAAAAAGAAAGATTGCTGGACTCGAAAGAAAAATGAAGGAGGTAAATTAGATGGAGACAAAGAGGCAAATGTGGTAAGTAATAAATCTGAAGAGGATGCTTTGCTTCTGTCTTTAGAGAGTGTTGATGATTCATGGGTTTTAAATTCTAGTGCTTCTTTTCATGCTACACCTCATAGAGGTTATTTCATTGATTATGTCCAAGGGGATTTTGGGCTTGTTTATTTGGGGGATAATGAACCCTGTCAGATTGTTGGAAAGGGAAAAATTAAGATTAAGTTGCAGAATGGGAATCATTGGCTACTACATGAGGTAAGACATGTTCCAAAGCTGAGTAGGAATTTAATTTCAGCAGGGCAACTCGGTGATGAGGGTTGTGTAATTACTTTTAATGATAAAAATTGGAAGGTTTCAAAAGGTTCCCTTGTAGTAGAAAAAGGTGTGAAAGTAGGAACCTTATATCTTTGTATAGGTCATATTGTTCCTTCTACTTTGATTGTTTCAGAGAAAAATGAATATTCAGGAACAATTACTGCAGTTGAGCAGGGAGAACAAATAACTGCTGTAGATTCTGATACAGCACTGTGGCACAATAGACTTGGGCACATGAGTGAGAAAGGTATGAAAGTACTTCATTCAAGGAAAGTTTTACCAGGTCTAAAATGTGTGAATATGGATTTCTATGAAAGTTGTGTGTATGGAAAACAAAAGAGAGTGAGTTTTGTAAAGACAAGGAAGGAAAACAAAAAGGAGAAATTAGAGCTTGTGCATACAAATGTATGGGGACCGGCTCAGGTATCTTCCCTTGGTGGCTCTCATTATTATGTTACATTTATTGATGACGCAACTAGAAAAGTATGGGTTTATTTCCTTAGACAAAAATTTGATGTATTTCAAACTTTTAAGAAATGGAAATGCTTGGTTGAAAATGAGACTGGTAAGAAATTAAAATGTCTCAGATCTGATAATGGTGGTGAGTATTGCAGTCATGAATTTGAAGATTATTGCTCCACTAATGGTATTCATAGACAAAAAACTATTCCAAGGACTCCATAGGAAAATGGAGTGGCTGAACGCATGAACAGGACTATAATGGAGCGCGCAAGGAGCATGAGGTTGCATGCTGGGTTGCCCTTACACATGTGGGCGGAGGTTATCAATACTGCAGTATATTTGATTAATAGAGGTCCCTCTACTCCTTTGGGTTGTGGTATTCCAGAGGAAGCATGGACTGGTAAGAAGGTGAGTTATTCTTTTCTCAAGACCTTCGGTTGTGAAGCTTTTGCTCATATAGACTCTGAAAATAGAACCAAGCTAGAAGCGAAATCAAAGAAATGTGTCCTTGTTAGATATGGCATTAATGAATTTGGCTATAGGCTTTGGGATTTTGAAAATCATAAAATTATAAGAAGTTGGGATGTCATATTCAATGAAAAAGTGTTGTACAAAGATCTGTTGCAGCAAAATGAGAAGAAAGAAGATGATTATGTAGTGCTGGATGATACTCCAAAAGCTGATGTTCCAGCCATTCCTCATGATGTGCAACAACTGCAACAACAAATACCACACACACTAGTGAATATTAGACGGTCAACAAGGCCAATTAGACCTCCACAAAGGTTTTCTCCCTCTTTGTATTCTATTTTACTTACTGATGCTGGTGAACCTGAAAGTTATGATGAAGCTGTGCAGGTGGATACTAAGATTCAGTGGGAGTCTGCAATGAAAGATGAAATGGACTCTTTGCTGAAAAATAAGACATGGGATTTGTGCAAGTTGCCTACAGGTAAAAAGGCTTTACAAAATAAATGGGTTTATAGGTTGAAAGAAGAGGAAGGAGGTAAGAAAAGATTTAAGGCCAGGTTAGTTGTAAAAGGATTTGCACAGAAAAAGGGAATTGATTTTGATGAGATATTTTCTCCTGTTGTTAAAATGACTTCTATTCGTACTGTTTTAAGTCTTGTGGCTACTGAAGATTTGCATTTAGAGCAGATGGATGTTAAAATAGCCTTTCTTCATGGTGATTTGGATGAAGAAATATATATGGCTTAGCCACAGGGTTTTGAGGTCAAAGGTAAGGAGAACTTAGTGTGCAAATTGAAGAAAAGTTTATATGGCCTGAAGCAAGCACCTCGGCAATGGTATCTGAAATTTGACAGTTTTATGCATGAGCATGGATATAACAGGTGTCATTTAGATTATTGTGTTTATTTTAAGAGGTTGGATGATGATAGCTACATTATTTTATGTCTATATGTTGATGATATGCTTATAGCTGGGTCTAACATGCATCATATTAAGGGGCTAGAATGCCAGTTAGCACATGCATTTGCTATGAAAGATTTGGGGGCAGCAAAACAAATCCTTGGTATGAAGATTTGCAGAGATAGGAAGAACAGAATATTGACGCTATCTCAAGCTGATTATGTTGAGAAGGTGTTGCAACGTTTCTCTATGGAGAATGCTAAAGCTGTCAGCACACCTTTACCTGGTCATTTGAAATTGACTAAGGAGATGTGTCCCAAGACATAGGAAGAGGAGGATAAGATGTCCAAGGTACCCTATGCTTCAGCTATAGGAAGTTTGATGTATGCTATGGTATGCACTAGGCCAGATATTGCACATGCAGTAGGAGTCGTTAGCAGGTATATGAGTCATCCAGGTTTTGAGCATTGGAATGCTGTCAAGTGGATTCTCAGATATTTGAGAGGAACATCCAATAAGTGTTTACACTTTGGGGGCTCTACTATTGATTTACAGGGCTATGTTGACTCAAATTTGGCTCAGGATCTTGATACCAGGTGGAGTACTATAGGTTATGTCTTTACTATTGGTGGGGCAGCCGTGAGCTGGATTTCTAGGCTACAAAAGATTAATGCTCTCTCCACTACAGAGGCAGAGTATGTTGCTGCTACAGAGGCAGCCAAAGAGATGATATGGCTTAAGTTCTTCTTGGAAGAATTGGGACATCCTCAGAAGGATAATTATTTGTTCACAGATAGTCAGAGTGCCATTCATCTTGCTAAGAATTCAGCTCTGCATTCTAAGACCAAACACATACAGTTGCGGTACCATTTCATTTGGTCAGTTTTGGAGGATGGACAGTTAAAGTTAGAGAAGATACATACCAATGAAAATCCAGCAGATATGTTGACAAAGGTTGTCACAAGGGAGAAGCTGAACTCCTCTTCAGCTTCAGTTGGTCTTTTAGACTAAATGTGAATAAAAGAACAGCAGAGTCCAGGGTGGTTTGATCTAGTGGGAGCCCCATGCGGTAGTTGTATTGCTACAGGATCAGTCTCCAAGTGGGAGATTGTTGTTTAGTGTGGAGCCTGATCAGTCCCCAAGTGGGAGATTTTTAGATTGTGGTGATTGATCAGGAAAGTACTGTACATATGGCCGACATGTTATAACCCTAAAGCAATTTAATACTTGTATAAAAGGGGCTTAGGGTTGGGTATTTTTAATGTGTGATTATACGAAATTGGTTCTTGCGGCGGTATTGAGCTGTAAGGGATTACAGATTGTAATCAGGTTGTAATCACTGGATTGTAATAAGATCGGACTTGCTGTTTGGTGGACGTAGCCCAGGGATTGGGTGAACCATGTTAAATCTTGGTGCCTTGTGTTCATTTCTGTGTGTTCTATTATTTTTGTTATTGGTTATATTTGCATGTAGTTTTTTTTTCTTTCTGTCCGTGGTTTATCCTAACAGTAAGATCATTAAAGGAAGAAAGTAAACTCAAATTAAAGGAGAAACAATCATAACTAAAATAAGTTTCAAGGAGAGAGTAATCAACATTCCTATCCAATGGCTTATCCAAAATGTTCTCACCATCAAGAGTAAGAACATCATGAGTCACTAAAGGTTGATAAAAATCATCAATAAAAGGATTACCATTTTAAGGGGAATGATAATCAATATAAGAATTACAAAAATCAACATATGAATAAAATGGAACATCTTGACACTAGTACATTTGGGCTCATTTTTTGACCTTTATTGGTCAAATTTTTGACCCATTTTTCGACCAATCTTCGACCAAATTCGACCAACGAATTGGTCAAAAATTTTTTGGTCAAAAATTAAATGAACCTACTAGATGGTTGAAATTTTGACCAATATGTTGGTCAAAAAATTTCCAGGTTGTTGAGCCATTTTCTACCATTCATTGGTCGAACTTTCGACCAATGCTTGGTAGAAATCTGTGAGGCATTGGTCAAAATTTTGACCAATGCATGGTAGAAAACTAGATGGCACTGGTTGAAAACTTTTTGGTCAAAAATTCGACCATCCAGTAGGTTGGTCGAAACTTCAAAGAATACGGTGGTTGAAAAATGTTGGCATTTTTAGCGCATTTTCTGCCATTCATTGGTCAAACTTTCGACCAATGCTTGCAAGAAATCTGTAGGGCCCATATCATGGACAGTGATATCATGGACCCACTTCCTATGTACTAGGTACACAGATTTCTGATCATGAGATCGAGCCGAGATCAAAGGGTGGCATTGACTCGCTATGATGAAGTGCTCAAAAGTTAAGTATAGCGAGTTAGTGAGTGTGGCCCACTACTATTGAAGTAAAATTGTTGTCCACAAGATCAAGTCTGGATTGATGATTCTCATTGACTAACTATAAAGAGATGTGCAAAAATTAGGTATAGTGAGTTAATGAGCAATGGACCCACCATCGTGTTCTTAAAGGTTGTTTCAATTGTCTACCACATGATTAAAGTAAGATTAGTGATCATCGCTAGCTCACTGTGGAAAGGTGCTCGAGAATTATGTATAACAAGTTAGCGAGTTGATGACATATGTGCATAGTCATGCATGGTCCCAGTTTGAAGTGCCAGCCTTGAAGGAAAGGTACAGGTGGAGGTGTTTTATTGGCTTGACTACCAATGTGTTAAGAAGAAAGCTGAGTAATACTTAGTTGTCATTCCCAGATCGTAGGATTTTTCAAGGATCAACAGCACAAGTTTGAAAATAAAGTGTGACACCACTCTATTTTTTTGTTCGGCACATTTATGATAAGTGAAAGCTTCACATGTGGGAGAAATAGAGTATAACATAGAGATTTTCATTAATTCTAGTCCTATGCAAACAGAGATTGCAAATTTTTTGAGCACAAGAGCTTGATTAATTGTGTCATGTTAAGCCTAGTAAAGATATGAAACTATTATTCTATCATTCGAGAGAAATTTTAGAAGTTCGGAGAAGAATGAGTTCAGCAAGTCAAGTAAGTACTCATATTATAACCTTTGTGGCATTCCAATTCTCTCAATACTGTCAAAATGCCTCCTAAGAAACTATTATCTTTTGTCACCTGCCAAAAAATTCAAAATTCAAACATTCGGCTCGTCCAACAGCTAGTCCCAGAAGTAATATTATTTTTATGCCTAAGAGGCATAAAAAATTCTAAACAATCAAACCTTATAAAAGTTTCCATGGCTTGCAAGTTTTTTGGCCATCAGATCTAAGGAAGATCTATGGAGGGTGCCATCTCCCTATGGTGAAGTTGTGTGAAAGTTACATTAGTGACATCATGCCCAGTTGATGTGTGTCTGATGGGTCTAGCGGCAAGCAATTAGTTCACGAGCCGAGCACCAGGTTTCGCAGTGTGCCAAAAAGAGGTTCACGATGGGCGGTCAATTTTGTTGGCCAAAGAATTTGAAAGGCGGCAATGCACCATGTCGCCATTGAAAAACTCACAAGTTTTCTGATAGCGACATAGTGCCCAGCCAGTCAAAAATGTTCTATGGTGAGTCTCTGTATCGATGGCAAGGTTCATGGCGACAAAAAATATCAGCGGTAGGAGCTTCAGGCAAGTGGTTGGGTCCCATTTGTACTTCACCTCCATAGTTAAGAAGTGGCACCATGGTGGCGAATTAGAGGGAGCCATGTGCAAATAAAAGACATGTCATTAGTTGGGCGCTATGGCGCTATGGGAATTTGACCTTAATTTTTTCATAGTGACATGGCACCTAGTCGACACGTTGCCACTCTATGGGGTCAGGTCTTGTAATTTGCCAGGTCGGTGCTTCAAATGGCCAATAAGAAACTGCCACATATACCAAGTCAAAACACAGTCAGTACATGGGACCAAATCGTCAGCATTGTCAGTGCCATCAGAGGTTAGGATCTCCACTGTCGGATCAGCTCAGATCAACGGCAGGTGCCATCATGCTATAGAAGAGCCGCTCAAGTTTTATGTTAGCAATACAGTGCCTAGAGGACATGTGTCCTTATGGGTCTAGGTTTGGAGGCGCAAGAGATACAGATGGTGATACGTGGCTGATTTCCATTCATTGATGTGTTGAGGGTAGTATCCATCTTGCTTTTCGTCAGATTTAAGGCAAATCAATGGATGGCACCATGTCGCCATGGTGAAGTTGCACAATCTTTACCATAGCGACATGGCACCCTTTCGCCACATGTTAGTGGGGCCCAGTTGCAATAGGGTACGTCGATTAGTATCACCAGGTGTCATTTGGGGTGGCGCAGTCACTGAAGTGGCACTAGAGAGGATGGGCCTAGGGTAAGGACAACATGGAATATGATAAGTCTTCATGATCATGAGATCGAGACAGATTGATGGCAGGTGCCATCACACTATGGAGAACTGCGTGATGTATATGTTGGCGACATAGCGATTTGTTGACATGTGGCTCACTGGCAGACTAGGGTTGGCTATTGATGATTGATGGTTAGTGGCTGGTAGTTACGATGAATAATAATAGTCTGAAAGGTGGCACAGTTGGTTCGATAAAGCTGGTCAACCATGGAAGGACTCCCTAGGTGGTAGAATAAAGAGAGATGATTGACCCAGCTGGTTTATATAGCTTGGTTGACTTTTTGACTTCGATGAATTCATGAACCAGGAAGCAAAGATGATCGATGTTATCTTGTGATCTAATCTTCGCGATCAATTCCAACCTACCAGAAATGAATGCAAGGCATAGGGAAACACTCCACCATCTCAGTCGATCCATCTACTATGTCAAGATCATTCATTGGTGCCACTTTTGTCTACTCAAGGCATTCCTTCAGTCAAATATCTAATTTTGTACTTCAAAACCATGTTCGAGTGTGATCTTTGATCAGATATTTTTGGGGTTCAATGGCAGTAGTTGAGCAGTTAATGCAGAGCTAGTTTCCTCAGTTATGCCTAAACTATAAAGGCAATTTTGTGATCTTTTCTTAAGGTCGACCCTTCTCCGTTATTCTCTGCTACTGCTCATAGGTTTGCAGTGTAAAATTCCCTGTGTCTCTGAACTGTATAACATTCTATATCATCTCCTTCAGCCATCGATGTGCATGTGTGTTCATCTTACCTTGCATTGGTGTACTGTTGAGATCTGTGACTGGCATATTGTATCTATTCTTGGCCTACTGGATAAAGTATAAGTGAAACCCTTTTCCTTGTGTTATTCAGCTGGTTCTCTAATCTGTATGTGGTTACTGATTGACATAAGTCTAAGTGTGTATGTCTTTGAATGTTATCTTGGTTTTGTAGTGCATATATGGGCAAAAATGGGTCTGAACACTCTATTTTGGTGCATCACCTCCTTAGAATAGACTAGGTAGATTTGCTCCATGCTCCTTTTTTCTCCCTTTTCCTCTCCAAGAGTAGATAGGTGCGCCCTAATAGTAAGAGGAAGCTGACCTTCTCAGGAGACTCAACCTCACAGTTCAAGTCCCACAGCTTGGAGGTTGTTTCCATGTTTCACTAGGTTGTCCTCACGCATAGGTCTTGGACAAGGGTGGAAACCTAAGTGACAACAGTTTTTCGCACGCCCAGTGGGACCACAACAACAAGATCAAGCAAAGATTTAAAGTCCATTGGTGTCAAAGAGGAAAGAGTTTCAAGATTAATACTAAAGAGGTAGTGCTGGCTTCAATATTCAAGCCTTTGAGAGGCTAATTCTTCAAAGTACTTGGTGACTCTGAACATCAACAAATCTAGTTCCAGGCCAAAGTTGTAGAAATTCATGCCCAGAGCTGAAACAAGGGTGTCTTCTAGAGGTAAATTTCAATATCAGGAGCTTTCTCTTTCAAATCCTAGAAGAAGGAGGACTAGAACTTCATTATCACCAGTTAGGGGTGTAATAACAGTTAATATACCTGTAAGGTCTATCTCTACTCCTCCTACTATTTGAACTTAGCCTAGATTGCCATCAACACTCATCAATAGAACACTTGTTTACATGGCACAACTAAGAGTTCATGCTTTTTCCACCTTTAATGGTGGGAGTCCTCTATTGTTAGCCCAAAGGCATGATATACCAATATCTGCACTAAAAAATATACCTGATTTTACTGGTGAAACTTCCATCTCCCCTTTAGAGCATATCCAAGAAGTAGCAAATGTCTGTAATATTCATGGTATTACAGAGGATGATGTTGCTGTTAGACTTCTAGCCTCATCTTTAAAATGAAAAGCATTACAGTGGTATAGAGGCTTAGCTCATGGTTCTATAACTAATTAGGATGAACTAGGAGCACAATTATCCAAACATTTTGAGGATAGAAGTGACCACTTGTCACTATTAGAGCAGTTGACTACAATAAAAAGAGCCCTCCATGAGTGTATGACTGATTTTAATTATAGATTCCAAAAGACATGGGATAGAATACCTACTGCAGTGAAACCTACCCTTGGTAATGCCTTCTTGCATTACCTTAGAGCTTTTAACAGTAATATTGCCACTATAATCCAAACTATGGGAGGAGATACCTTGAATAATGCTTATGAGATAGCCATAAAAGCTGAGAACATCCTAATACAAGGAGGAAAATTGGCTCCAAGGCCCCCTATGCCTTTCTTTCTTGATGTTCCTAACCACCAACCAGCAATGGCCCCTCTCCCTACAACTTCTACATCAAAAACCCTTACTCCAGTTCCTCAAGCTTCTACATCCTCAAATGGGGTAGATGAGCTCAAAGAAATGCTCCAAGGTCTAGTATTGAATACAGATAAAAGAGAGAAGACCCTGGATAAAAAATTGCAAGAGCAGGGGAGGGAGTTGAAGGACCAGGGGAAGAGATTAGAGGATAGTCTCTCTATGATACAAAAAATGAGTAACAAGGTGGTGGCCTTAGAAAGGCAGCAAGTTCAAAGTGGTAAGCCTCCCCAATTGCAATATCAAGCTCCAAGTAGTGGTAGGATTCCTAATCAGTGGAATATCTCCTTTGATTAGGGTAGGAAAAATAGTCATGCTTCTACTTCAAGCTCAAATCAGAATAGAGCTATAATCCCTCAAAATAACTTAGCCCAAGATCAAGATTTCTGTCCTTCTTGCAACTATTCTTATACCTATTGCATGTGCCAGAAGGTAGAATCTTATATGGCCCTAACTGTCCAAGAACCGGCAACAAAGAAATCATACAAGGAGGATCATCCCAAGGAGGCCTCATATATTCAAGGACGTGATGATTTCTCTTTCATGAATCATTAGATTGGGGAGCATTGTAATGTAAACCAGGATTCTGTTGCTCATAACACAAGAAGCGGGAAGAGAGCTATGGAACATGCTGCCCCTCCTTCTCCTAAGCAGGACTCAACTTCAAGTGCTACACCTCATATACAAGCAGCAAATGAACAAACAAAATTCACAACAGAAAAAGCAAGATTCTAGAAAGAAAGATGCAGGTGATCCTTATGTTGCCCCATCTCAACCTCTTATAAGTGTAGCTCCCAAAGTTTCTACCAAAGTTCCTAATGCACCTTTCAGTGTGGTAGAGAAAATGAAGAAGACCAATGTGAATATCTCCATGTGGAATGCTGTTGCTACCATACCAATGGAGAAGAGGATGCTGCAACAAGAATTAGAGAATATTGAACTCAAGGATCATCCATCTATCATGGAGAATGCCACAAGTCTAGTACAACCAGTAGGGGATGTGGAGACAAATAAAAAGGTTAGACCTCCTCCATTCTATGTTTCTTTGATTATAGGAGGCAAGTTAGTCCACAATTGCATGATAGATTCAGGGGCTAGTAGCTCAGTAATGCCTAGGTGTGTTTCTGATGCTTTAGGAATGAAATATGAGCCCATTGTTAGGAATGTGTTACAATTAGATGGTAGTACTATCAAAACTGTAGGTATCCTTAGGAATGTGGAGATGGCCCTACATGCATGCCCTAGTTGCACTGTGATTCAAGATATATCTGTTGCTGAAGTCAAGCCTTATTTTGCCATATGTCTTTCAAGAGACTTCACTACTTAGATTGGGGGATTCATATCTGCTGATTGGTCACATATTTCATTTAAGACCAGATATGGAGCCAATGCCTCAATTAGAGCAGAACCTCAAGCCCTTCATCACACTGAATCTTACACCCCCAATTCCAGCAGCATGAATTGCCCTATTCTAGAGATGGATGAAAATGACATAGTAAATGAGCTTGTCACTTCCATAGTAGAGATTCCTAATTTCTTCTTGGATGAATGGGCAAATGCATATCAGTTTGAGCCCATGTCAGAGACTCTTGACATAGGCCTTAGTTCATATTGCATAATAGAGAAAGATGCCCAAGTTCCTGATCTTGTTGGGACTAATGATGATATAAATGGAATATGGAGTATGTAATTTGATGGCTCAAGGAATAGAAATGGGCTAGGGGTTGGTGTTATGTTGGTCTCTCCTACACAAATAAGATACTACTTCTCCTTTAGGCTCCAATTCAGTTGCACCAATAATGTAGCCGAGTATGAATCCTTGATTCAAGGTCTCCTACTTGCCCAAAAGAGAGGAATTCAAGCCTTGAAAGTATATGGAGATAGTGAGTTGGTAGTCAATCAGGTGAGGAATCAGAATATCACCAAAAATGGCCTGCTCAAATCTTACAAACATAGAGTCTAGGATTTGCTTGAGGGTTTCAATGTAGTCAATATTCAGAGAATTCCTAGGAAAGAAAATAAACATGCTAATAGACTTGCGGCAGTGGGTGCAGCTTATGATGTACCAGGGAATCTTGAGGAGGAGAAGAAGCAAAAAATTAGGGTGGTAGTGAGGCCTACCATCCCTGACAAGAACACTCATTGGCAAGTGTTTGACTCTAATGAACAAATTGTGAGTTTCTTGCAGAATGAGGCAGAATTCTCAGATAGAAACCAGTTAAGGCTACAAGATCAGTATTGTGATCAGATCATTCACCTTAGTTCTAACAAGTTTCCCAAGGGTCTCATTACCTTGGAGAGTGTCTTTAATCTTGATGATCAAACAAGAGGCAAAGGGATGAATCTAGCTGCAGAGAAAGATGATTATGCCCTAGTTACAATTGCTGATGGAAAATCTCTAAATATGGGGAAGGCATGTTCTGAAACTGAGCAAGAAAACTTCATTCATTTATGTCAAGAATTTAATGATGTATTTTCTTGGACATATGATGACTTAAAAGGGTTTGACCCTATTTTGTTCCAGCATACCATAGATTTAATTGATAAGGCCAAACCAGTAAGGCAAAAAAAGAGACCAATGAATCCTAAGATTGAGCCCCCAATGAGAAAAGAATTATCCAAGTTGATAGAGGCCACTATAATATTTCCTATCAAACACTCATCATGGGTAGCTAACCTTGTCCCTGTAAGGAAGAAGAATGAAGAAATCAGATTGTGTGTGGACTTTAGGGATCTTAATCAGGCTTCTCTTAAAGATCACCATCCTCTCCCTTCCATGGAGAAAATTCTGTCCAAGGTTAGTGGGTCAAGGAGATTCTCTTTTCTTGATGGATTCTCTGGTTACAATCAAGTGTTGGTTAAAGAATTTGATAGACATAAAACAACATTTACTACTAAATGGGGCACCTATGCTTATTGCAAGATGCCATTTGGACTAACAAATGCAGGTGCCACATTTCAGAAGGAAATGGAGATGGCCTTCAAAAAATTAATTGATAAGTTTTTCTTAGTATACCTTGATGATATAACTGTATACTCAAAAAATGTAGAAGATCATTTTGATCACTTAAGGTAGGTATTTCTAAGATGTAGAGAGTTTGGGGTTTCCCTCAACCTAGCCAAGTGTGTCTTTGCTACAAGCCAAGGAAAGTTATTAGGACACATTATATCTAAGCATGGGTTGACCATTGATCCATAAAGAACAAAGGAAATACTCACCCTTCCTCTTCCTAAACACAAGAAGGGGCTGCAAAGTTTCCTTGGTAGAATCAATTTTCTAAGGAGTTGTATTCCTAATCTTGCTACCATGGTGAAACCTCTTACAGCCATGCTTAAGAAAGACATGGTCTTCTCATGGACCAAGGAGGGGAAGGAGAGTTTTGAAGAGATCAAGGCAGCCATAGCCTCAGCCCCTACTCTCATGAACCAAAATTTTGAGAAAGATTTCATCCTCTACACTTTAGGTGGTGAGTCAAGTATCTCTGCTATCTTGACCCAAACAAATGGCAAGGATGAGGAGCAGCCCATAGCCTTCTTTAGTGAAGGGCTCAAGGAATATGAAGATACATATAGCTTTTTTGAGAAGCAAGCCCTTGCAGTCATCAGAGCCTTGAAGAAATTTAGACACCTCTTATCCCAGAATAAAATCCGTTTGTTGGTGCCCCATGCTAGTGTAAAAGACTTCCTGTTAAGCAAAGATGTCACTGAAAAGAGAGTTGGATGGATCACTAGGGTAATGGAATATGATGTTGATATTAAAATTACTAAGCTGGTAAGAGGGAGAGGATTGTGAAAAGAAATGTTATCGGATCGGGACTCTGATGAAGAGACTGCTATGGTATTAACAGAGCAACAAGAAGTAAGAAATGTTGATGATCCAAAGAGCTGGATAAATGATATGAAGAGCTTCTTATCAGGGGATGGATACCCTCAGGGATTAGACAAAGCTAAAAGAAGACAATATAGACTACAGTCCATTCCCTATGTTGTAATTGATGGTATCCTATTCAGGAGGGATTTTAATGGGACCCTGTTGAGATGCATTGGAGAGGATCAGGCTGAAAGGATGATTAAAGAACTTCATGATGGCCCTAATGGTGGCCATTTCTCTACAAGAACAACTGCCATGAAGATCATGGGGGCTGGTTATTATTGGCCATCTCTGTTCCATGATTGTTATGGATATGTAAGAAAATGTGAGAAATGTGCTTTCTTTTCAGGCAAACAAAGGCTTGCAGCCCTCCCCCTCCATCCTATTCAGGTGGATCAGCCCTTTACCCAGTGGGGTTGGATTTTATAGGCCCTATTAATCCTCCATCTAGTGCAGGTCATAAATGGATTTTGGCTGCCACTGATTACTTCACTAGATGGACAGAGGCAGTTGCCTTGAAGGATGCTACATAACCATTGGTTGTTAAATTCCTTGATGTAATTGTGTCTCAGTTTGGTGCTCCTTCTACCATCATCTCAGACAATGCTAAGTCTTTCATTGGGACCTTGATTTGTGGGTGGGAAATGGATCACAACATCTACCTGAGCACATCATCAAATTATTATCCCCAGGGCAATGGTTTGGCTGAGTCTTCCAACAAGAATCTGATCAAAATCATGAAGAGGACAATAGAAGACAATCAGAGGATCTAGCATAAAAAATTAAGAACTGCTTTGTGGGCTGATAGGATAACACCCAAGAGATCTATTGGGAATTCACCTTTTGTGTTGGTATATGATAGGGAGGCCAGAATTCAAATCTCATTAGAGTTCCCATCCTTGGAGTTGGCTCATCAGATAGAATTAATTGAAGATAGTGCCATGTCAGTAAGAATGGCAGAACTGATTGAACTAGAAAAAAGAGAAACAAAGCCATGCAAACCCTGGAAATGCATCAACAATAGATGAAAAGGAGTTTTGATAAGAAAGCTAGGGTCAAAAATTTCAAAGAAGGGGATTTAGTCCTCAAATGGGATGCTGATAGGGTGAAACCAGGAAGACATTCTAAGTTTGATGCATTGTGGAGTGGCCCTTATCTAATCTCCAGTTGCAAGCGGGCCAATGCATTCCAGCTGAGCAGGCCAAGTGGTGAGATACTGCCCATTCCAGTCAATGGGATCTATCTGAAGCCCTATTTCTAAAGATTTGTGAAACCATGTACTTATCAGTTTAGGTTCCCTTATGTTGTTTCCTACTTTCAATAAGTGCACAGGCACATGGTTATCTCTGGGAGTTGCCAACCTTTCAAAGTTTTGGCAGTTTTGAGTCTTCTGTTTCAAGGTTTCAGAGACTAGGGTTTCATTTTTTGGCCTTTCATGGTAGGGTTAGGGTTACATAATGCCTAGATTCTATCTTATTTTCTGACTCTATAGCCCAATGGATTTTACAGGCCACTAGTCTCATGCATCGAGTAGGCTCATGCCCCTTGTGAGCCGCCAGAAATGTTATCTTTTGTCACCCACCAAAAAATTCAAAATTCAAACATTTGGCTTGTCCAACGGCTAGTCCCAGAAGTAATATTATTTTAATGCCTAAGAGACATAAAAATTCTAAATGATCAAACCTTATAAAAGTTTCCATGGCCCACAAGTTTTCTAGCCATTAGATCTAAGGAAGATCTACGGAGGGCATCATCTTGCTATGGTGAAGTTGTGCAAAAGTTACATTAGTGATATCGCTCCCAATTGATGCGTGTCTAGTGGGTCCAGCGGCAAGCAATCAATTCACGGGTCGGGCACCAGGTTTTGCGGTTTGCCGGAAAGAGGTTCACAACAGGCAGTCATTTTTGTTGGCCGAAGAATCTGAAAGGTGGCAAGGCGCCATGTTGCCATCGAAAAACTCATGAGTTTTTTGATAGTGACATAGAGCTCGGCCAACCAGAAAATGTTCTACAGTGAGTCTCTGTATCGGCAGTAAGGTTCATGGCGATAGAAAATATTAGCAGCAAGAGCTTCAGGCAGGCGGTTGGGTCCCATTTGTACTTCACCTGCACAGTTAAGAAGTGGCACCATGGTGGCGAATTAGAGGGATCCATGTGCAGATAAAAGACATGTCATCAGTTGGGCACTATGGTGCTATGGGAATTTGACCTTGATTTTCTCATAGTGACATGGCACCTAGTCGACACGTGGCCATTTCGTGGGGTCAGGTCTTGTAATTTGCCAGGTTAGCACTTCAAATGGCCAATAAGAAACTGCCACATATACCAAGTTAGAACACAGTCAGTGCATGGGACCAGATCATTAGCATTGTTAGTGCTGTCAGAGGTTAGGATCTCCACCATCAGATCAACTCAGATCAACGGCAGATGCCATCGCGCTATAGAAGAGTCGCTCAAGTTTTATGTTAGCGACATGGCACCTAGAGGACATGTGTCCTCGTGGGTCTAGGTTTGGAGGCGCAGGAGATACAAATGGTGATACGTGATCGGTTTCCATCATTGATGCGCTAAGGGCAGTGTCCATCTTGCTTGCCATCAGATTTAAGGAAAATCAACGGATGGCGCCATGTCGCCATGGTGAAGTTGCATGATCTTTACCATAGCGACATGGTGCCCTTTCGCCACATGTCAGCAGGGCCTGGTTGCAATAGGGTATGCCAATCAGTATCACCAGGTATCATTTGGGGTGGCACAGTCGCTGAAGTGGTGCCAGATAGGATGGGCCCAGGGTAAGGATAGCACAGAATACGATGAGTGTTCATGATTATCAGATCGAGACAGATCAACGGTAGGCACCATCGCGCTATGGAGAAGTTGCGTGATGTATGTGTTGGTGACATAGCGATTTGTTGACACGTGGCTCACTGGCAGACTAGGGTTGGCTGTTGATGGTTGATGGTTAGCGGCTGGCAGTTACGATGAATAATAATAGTTTGAAAGGTGGTGCGGTTAGTGTGATAAAGGTGGTCAATTGCAAAAGGACTCCCCAGGTGGTAGAATAAAGAGAGATGATTGGCCTAGCTGGTTTATATAGCCTAGTTGACTTTTTGACTTTGACAAATTCATGAACCAGGAAGCAAAGATGATCAATGTTATCTTGCGATCCAATCTTTGCGATCAATTCTAACCTACCAAAAATGAATGCAAGCCATAGGAAAACACTCCACCATCTTAGTCGATCCATCTACTATGTTAGGATCATTCATTGGCACTGCTTCTATCTACTCGAGGTGTTTCGTCAGTTGAATATCTGATTTTGTACTTTAGAACCATGTTCGAGTGTGATCTTTGATCAGATGTTTTTGGGGTTCGATGGTAGTAGTTGAGTAGTTAATGCAGAGCCAGTTTCCTCAGTTATGCCTAAACTATAAAGGCAATTTTGTGATCTTTTCTTAAGGTCGATCCTTCTCTGTTATTCTCTGCTACTGCTCGCAGGTTTGTAGTGTAAAATTCCCTGTCTCTGAACTATATAACATTCTATATCATCTCCTTTAGCCATCGATGGGCATGTGCGTTCATCTTGCCTCGCATTGGTGTACTATTGAGATCTGTTACTGGCATATTGTATCTATTCTTGGCCTACTAGATAATGTATAAGTCAAACCCTATTCCTTGTGTTATTCAGCTGGTTCTGTAATCTGTATGTGGTTATTGATTGACATAAGTCTGAGTGTGTATGTCTTTGAATGTTATCTTGGTTTTGTAGTGCATATATGGGAAGAAATGGGTTTGAACACTCTATTTTGGTGCATCACCTCCTTAGAATAGACTAGGTAGATTTGCTTTGTGCTCCTTTTTTCTCCCTTTTCCTCTCCAAGAGTAGATAGGTGTGCCTTGATAGTAAGAGGAAGCCGGCCTTCTCCGGAGACTCAACCTCACAGTTCAAGTCCCAGAGCTTGGAGGTTGTTTCCATGTTTCACTAGGTTGTCCTCACGCATAGGCCTTAGACAAAGGTGCAAACCTAGCTGACAACAGAAACCATTCTTTGGGAAAATTATTTATGTGGATAGGAATGTCCATGATGATTTATTAGAATTACTCCCAAAATCTACTGTACAACCTGCACAAGTTAAAAAGTTAATTTCCTTAAACCCTAGGCTTGAAATTGGTGATGGCCTATATGATAAGGGGAACTGGGTTAGGGATGCAACAACTACTCAAACTGGCCTTATCTTGTTTAAAAAGTGGTTTTCAGAAAGAAAGTTGTTTGGCCCGCATGCTAATGTTTGGAATTTTGATTTGGGAAAGTCAGTAGTCCCAAGTGTTTTCATGGATTATGATTTTCTTGAAGCCATTACTAAGAATTATGACCAAGCAATTAGGGTTGTAAGAAGAAAGGATGGTGTGCCTTTGGTCTCGGTTACTCCTGAAGAAATTAGAGAGGTTTTTCACTTGGAACCATTATCAGACTACCATGTGCAAATCAATCTACTAGAATTAGAGAATGAATATAAAGCAAAGAAGCATATAATTAGGGGAGGTTCACTAAAGGCACATATTGGTACAATAGGAACTTTGCCAGTAATTACTGTAGCCTCTAGAGAGCCTTTTAAGAAGAGTCTTTTCACTTCCTGGGCTGTAGAGATATACAAGACCTTATGCTGAGTTTTTGGTGAAGATGAGCAAGAATTTATGCCCATTGGTTTCATGTACATGATGCTTCAGATTGCTTCCTTCAGTGTAGATGTTATTTTTTATTTTGCTTCCTTTTTGGCTAAAGAATTTCACATTGGTTTAGTTCGGATTGCGAAGGGCAAGGTGGAAAAAACTTTTGGTCACTACTCTCTATTAATGCATGTGTTTTTGTTCAAAGGAGTGACATATTTTGGTAATGAGATGGAACTAAATAGAGAGGAGAATGGGGAAATACTGCCACTCTAGTTGTGGAGTACAGATATGACCTGGGATGCAAGTAATGCTAGTTTTGTTAGATTTGATAGATATTTTGTTGTTAAATTGAGATGCCTCATATTGAGTGACAATCCTAGAATCCCTAGGGTACTAATGAGTCTCATCAAGCCTATGGATAACCACCATGACTTGAAAGTTTCACATAATTGGGGAGATATCATCCCCTACCCTATTTCTACTATTTTTAGAATCTATGGTTTCAAGGGGAACCCTCATGTTTTGCCTTACCAAGTTCCTTTGAAGGTGGGAATGGCTGAAGTTTTATGGTAGTTAGGGGGAGTGGAAGAAATGTTTTTGTTGAAAAGGCAATTAGGGTCAATTTTCCCTACTTGCACAATGGCCCATCAGTTTGTGATACAAAATAGGGATGGATCTTTTTGCATAAAATTTTGGAGCAGTATATGATGGCTATCTCTCATCCCCGTTTTTGTAATTCTGAGGGATTTTTCAATCAGATGTTGAGGCATAGAATCAAGTTGGGACCGGTCAAGCACGATTCTTATTATCTAGAGGATATTATAAGGAATGAATTCTCATTGCAAGAGCAGGAAACTAAAAAGGAAAAATGGAGAGTTTATTCCCGAGTCTTAGAATTCATTCATTATTTTGATAGTAAATATGATCCTTTGGATAATGCTATTACAGAGGCTGACAAAATAAGTAAGCTCAACAATACCTTCCCTAAAATAATGGAGGTCATGAATGAAAAGAAACATTTTTTTATTGATTCATATCCTGATAAGGCCAGAGAGGTCATGAGGACATTGGCTTTCACTCCAAATGTGAGAACTGATAGAATAATTGTACAAAAGAGGCTCAGATATACTATAATTCAGAATAAAAGGGTTCCTATAGACAAGGGCAAACAAATAAATGGATCTACCAGTATAGCCCAAGAGGAGAGACCTGAAGAGCCTAGTCCTAAGAGGCAAATGGTAATGACAGAAGAAAGGCCTCAAGATGAGGAATATTCACCCACCCAGTTCCCTTTGAGGATTGGAGAAGAGTAACTCACTGGTGAACAGGTTGAACAAATGGGATCACAAGGAGATATTTTTATTACTCAAGTAGAATTAGATGAGGGTAACCCTCTAGAACTTCCTCTCTCAAGTTTGGATCTAACAATAGCTAATTATAGAGGTAGGGAGTTGGACCCTGTATTAGAGCAGGCAAGTCATCAATTTTTGACTAATGACAGTTTTTTGAAATCAAGGGCTTTTCAACAGTTTGCATGGAGGACAAACATGAACGTTTTCGAGCAGAAATGTAAAAAGATGAAAATAAAGCATCCAAAAATGGATGAAACTTCCATGCAAAACCAAATTAAAGAAGAAATAATCAAGGAATTGCAGAATATAAGCCCTGAGGAGGGGAGGAAAATGATAAAGGCATCTAACATTTTATTATTGTCCAATTGGGATATTGCAGATGCATTAATTTTCAATTTTGTTTCAAGTAGATTGGAGTTGCAAGACCCAAATAGAAGAGACTTCCAAGGCACTTAATTCATTGAAGATCAAGCTGCATTGGTCATTTGGTCATTGAGAAAGGGATCTAGAGCCACACCATCACAATCAGATGAGTCTGGGTTGATGAGAAATATACTTGTAAGAAGGGTTTTTGACCCTTGACATGTACAGGCAGCATATTGGAATTTGGATTCTTCTAAGTTTGTGTTGGCTACTAATAAGAAGGAGGAACAGTTTATGTCTGAGTTACAGAATAAATATGAAACACTTCTTGAGGCCTATAATAGGGAGGTATAAAGGAGAATTGAACTTGAAAACAAGGCAATGGGAAAATCCACAAGGCCAAGAATAAAATACCCCCATCCTCTAGTGGAACCTTTTAAATCCACCCCCCTTGTAGAGATACTAGACACACCTCAAAAGCCTGAATATTACACAGCTAAGGAATTTGAAGAAGAGAAGAGAAAACTATGGGCCTTACATGTAGAGTTAAATACAGAGTATGAGGATAAGCTTAGAAAGGCTCTAATGTATTTAGCAGATAAAATTGAGTGGCCCTTATTCTTTGATCAGTTGGTAAAAGTAATAGATATATGGGAGGAATTGAAAACTCATGATGATACCCTGAAGCCTATTGTTAATAAATGAGGAAGAAGGGAAAAGGAAATCACCCTTCTATGTTATTTAGTTATAAAGTCTTCCCATGACCATGTTGAAAAATTGTATGATATTGCTAATGGCCTGGCAGATTTTGATAACAGGAGAGTTGCTTTGCAACTGAAAATTGTTTCTTATTTGAATAAGTACAAGAATCAAAATTTTGATCCATTTTCTTGTGCCTTGGATAGAAAGAAGAAATTGAAAAATAAGGAAGAGTGGAGTAAAGAATTGGATGACCTTTTCTGCACAAGGATAAATAAAATTATTAATGAAAAGGGGCATGCTTGGTGGGCCACCATGATAGAGGAATTGGTTAAAGTCCAATTATTTTTTGATTCTTTGAAGCAAGAATTTGTTGGTTTTGGAAAGGAGGCTGGTTATATTTTAAAAAAGAAAAATGATAACCTATAGTTCAGCTAGCCAAATGATATACAATTTGACACTTGGATGGCAGATCTTCTATTGGACAAGTAGTTAGAGGAGGACAGTTTAGATGATGATGAGAAACTAGAAGGCAAGGTGCAGGTTATTGACACCTCTGCACCAGAACTGAAAAAAGAAGAAGGGGAAAAGGTAATAATGCCTACTCAAGGTGAAAGAAGTGAGAACCCATAGGAGAAAACTGATTTGGAGGTATCACAAGATCATCCTTCTTTGGCCAGCTTGGTAGCCATGTATTCTGAGGAGCCAAAATAATGAGAGACAAATTAGAAGTTCATGATTCACAACAAAAACTGGAATGGGCCTACCTGAAGGAATATTTGATACGCCTAGCATTCTGTTGTGATTTTTTTTGTCATTTTTATGATGCTTTGTTCCTTGGACACTTGTCAGATCACAATTTCCCTTTGCTTGTTGTAACTCATGCTATATAAATGAGTTTTCAAGGCATTGTGATGGTCTAAGACTTGTGCAATTTTTTGTTTCCTTCAAGAAGAGTACATATTTAGTCCATCCAATAGTATTCAGAGGTTTTGAGTTTTCTTCCATTGTACTTTCTGATAAGCAAATTGAAATGACAGAAATAGCAATCTATTTTGGGCATTCAATTGGTTTTCTATTGGTTATTGTATTAGTCATATGAAAAGGATAATACAAAGGGGTATTTACACTATATCTGTGGATCATCAATTTCTGTCTCCAGTTTATGGGTTTTTTTACTTTGAAGTCATTTAAATAAGGTTTATTTGGCTGAATGCAGTCTGGATGGGTTGTATGCTGGTTTTATTGTTGCTTTTAATTCAAGCAATTATATAAATGCTTCAGTAAATCAATAGGGTTTATGAGTTCATAAAAGGGATATTGCATAAGAATGGAGATGGGTGATTGCAGTTGATTAATTCTTATACAAGTTATTTGAATTAGATATCCCGCCAATAGTCAATTTCTTGCCCAATGGATAAGGCACTGGTCCTATAAATCAAAAGTAAACAAGGATGAATTTTTCTGCTGCATATCAAATCATCTTACAAAATCAAAATTATTTTCAATCCTATTCAAGAATTATAAATGCTGGTCTCAACCCATTTATATCTAATTCCTGAGCCTTAGGTAGTTGCTATTTCCAAGAATATTTGTAAATTTTAGGAGAATTATGACCAGATCTACTGATAAGGGATGTGTGTAAGTTTGAGAGCATTGAAGAATTGAAGTGAGCTATGTATGTATGTGAGGGTAATAGAGGAGAATCAGAATGAAACTAAGATAATTTAATTTTTGAATTCTACTGCACCATGCACTTGTATAGATCCTTTCTTGTTCCTCTTTGTGCCCACCACTTAGCGCACATTATTGAGTGTCCTATACAAGAAAGTCTTATACCAAGAAATTTACCCAAGATTCTTGGAGTTGTTCCACTATAAGATATGATGAAATCATGAACTAATTGCCTATTATTTAAGAAAATGAGAAACACTATAAGAAACTTTGTACTGCTGCAATAATAGCCAAATCACCAAAGTAGGCATGGTTTTTGGATCATATTCTCTCTTAGACATAGATATAACATGCATTTTGGTTGTAGGTGATTTCTAGGAGCTTGGGGTTCACTGTCAATTCTAATACCTTCGACTAAAATTTTTGAACAAGTCAAAAGTTGTTCCACTATAATGATTACTAATAAACTTTATCATTGTTCAAGTCAAAATTTTATCATTAGCAAAAATGGTAGATAATTTTGTTCATGGTCTCAAGGAAAACAAAGACTTCTTAACAATAGCAAGAAACAACATAGATGACTTAGAAATAGTCTATCACAATGAAATCTTAACATATTTTGCCCATCATAACACTAGCAGTGGTCTACTGTCTCATTTTTGGTAACAGAGACACCCCCCAAACATGAAGGATTCACCCCCCAAACATCTTCAAACATGAAATGATCCACTGTCTATTAGACTGGTGTCTAATCTAGGCTAAACCTCCATCAGCAATTACCATCCAACATTGCACTTGCACCAAGTTTTCCCACTCTCCTACATTTGGTTAATATAGTACAAATAAATTATCACAACCTCATTGTCTCCCACCAATAACAGTGACTACAAGTGGTAGGAGAGAATCTACATTGGAAACTTCAGAATAAGTACAATTGACTATGCCTAACTAGTCACTGGTTTGAATGCACCAGTCTATTATTCCTTACTCAACCCGCAATGAAAATTAAAAGAATGCGTGGACAAGATAACAAAAATAATGAAATGTTCTCAAATTAAATATTAGTCAAAATGCATTTGATACATCATAGGAACTCACTGTTCCATGGGACAAAGACTGAATTGCAGAGAACAAGATTATTTTATTGATTATAATTTTTTCACAATGCCTTGTCTCACCACCCGAACTCTACTTCTCCCCCAAACACACGAAAATCCCCTTCTAAGTAACCAAAAAATAGTAAAAAACCACTATTGTCTAACTATCTGACTATTACCAGTTAGTTATAAACTGAAATTTGTTGTTTAGTTGACACAAAGTGTCAACTTGATCAACTTACAATCATATATGCCTTTAATATATTTCACTAACCTTTTCAAAGGTTTTATAACTTCACTAACCCTTCCAAACACACCTAAAACCCTTACGAGTTGTACTAGGCCTAAAGACACCTAAAACCCTTACAAGCATTTTTTTACATTTTTTCTACATTTGATACTTTTCTTATAGGTGGACATGTCTATCACAAACATCCAACATGTCTGTCCTTAGACTTCATGGAAAAAACCCTACAAACAACACAAAAAAAAAAAGGACATGAACCATCCAAACATCTCTAATAGCTTGTGGATATCCCAAAGATTCATAAGTGCATGACTTGTGAAAACCAAAAAGATAATACTAACTTGTATAACAAGCGAATAACCAAAATGATTTTATGTCTGTGTTATGTTTGACAATGACAATGATATTTGGATTCAAGTATGAGGAAATTTGTATCAATAAATTCATTAATTATCATTTGAATACAAAGAAGATTTTAAGAGATTCAAGAGCATAATTATAAGCCAAATTTGTGGAAGACCTAAATCAGACCTAAGTGGATAGACATGTGAAGGCTTATTTTGAATATGATGAGCAAATCTAAGGTAGAATTTTTATGAAGGTATATTCCAAGTTTAGAGAATTTATTGAAAAACAATATTTCAAATCTTGGCAGATTATTCATAAGTAAAAGGTAGATTTGTTGAAGACCTTGAAGGAGATCTAAGGAAAATCTACCTACATTATAAACACTTTGCATTTCAAAGGTCAGTTCCTTCTGCATTGCAGGATTTGAGATTGGTGTCTCTTGCTAATTGAGTCTACACATTTGTTTGAAGTTATATACATACATACATATATGTGTGTGTGTGTACATACACACACAATTCACCTACAAGGATTACCATGCTAAATACTAAATGCATCTTGTCTTCTTTTGTTAGACATCAACTACGTGAATGCTTTCTACATTGCTTTCAGTTGACTAAATATATATAATAAAATATGCAGGTTTCTATGCCAAACTAACTCCAATATGGACAAATATCTAATAATTGGGATTTAAACTAAGAAAGAACTATATGTTCAAGGAACCAAAAGATGACTACAATGAGACTATTACATGCGAAAAAACTTTAGTCTCATTAAAGAGAATTTGGATGTGTGTTTGAAGACTTAACAAATTTGAGCTTCACTTGGTCTCAAGAATACTATAATATTCTCTACTTAACAAGGCCAACCACGTGAAGGTGAAAGCTCATATGGCCTCACCCCCCTCCCCCTAACATCAATCTAAAGTACCCATTATCATCTAATTACATACTTCATTCATTCATTCATCCATTTATGAACTATAACATTCAATCAATACAATCACATAACATTCATTAATATGATATAAAAATCATTAATACACAATACTAATCAAAACTTCATTAACACATAACAATATTCATTAACATAAAATAAAAATCTATATTAATACGCATCATTTATACATAATCACTTAAAACAAAGTTCTTTCATTATCCAATAAGGTTTATCAAAGAAGATTTTTAAAAGATCATTTCTTTTTTTTTGTTTTTCTGAGCTCTCTTAAGAAAAGTGCTCATAGGGACATCCATATCTGCTTCATTCTCCTCCTCTTTTGGCACGTGTAATGTCAAATTATGATGGCTCCTTCTCTTTGGAGAAGCAAGAGGTTGCTACACTAAAGGGGGCTTTATTGCAAGAACAAGTGAATGCGATAAATTGGCATACTCTTTTTCTTTTTCTAACTGTTACAAGTTTGTAATTAAGTACGAGTACAACATAAAATGCATTTTTCTTACCTGACAATGCCACATCATGTACATTAACATTTTGATCTTCCACCACTTCAACATGTTGAACACTTGGAACATGGTCCAGTCCTTCAGCATGATGTTCAACATGCTCTGAAATATTCAAAAAAAGGATACACGTCAAATTCCAATTGAAGATGTTAAATTGTATTCATAATTGCATAATTAATTTCCAATAGCAAATTAATACCTCCACCACTATAACGCACATCATGGCCTTCGTCAGGAGTAGGTTCTATGGTAGGATATGAAAGTTGTAGTAAAATGTTACGCACATTGTTATGTAGTCAATTTACATTTAAAACTAATACCAAAAAAGAATCTTCTCAACTATTTAATTTCATTTACTTTTCATCTGATCAATTTACCTATGAGATATCATTTGGTGCACTGGATTCTTGGGCAAGACTTACAAATTCTTCATGTAGGCATGCAACCACAACTTTATAGCCTTCCTTCAAGGCAATTTTTCTATCTTCATCTATGACCTCCACATTGAAATATGTGCCCCATGGTTTTTTCTTGATAATGTCAGTTTTCCATGTATGGTTTCATTAAACAAAACTGTTTGCAACATTATATTAAAAAAAAAAAAAAAAAATCATTGCTCTACTTACAAGCCAAGACTGTAGATTCATATAGCCACCAGAGCCAAGTTTGTGTTGGGCAACCTTTTCTACTCTCGCTTTTGTAGCCATGGATGTGTCCTGTAATCTATGAACAATTTCAAACATCTTAGATTATAGATTTAGAAATATTAATACTTAGTGCATGATTACAATGTACTTAATACTATAATGACATACCTCTTTTTTCCCTGTGTTGTTTCATTATCTCTATCTTCACATAGCCTTTTCTCCTTTGCATCTTCTATTATTTCATTCCACTCCATTGGTGCAATCATAGGAGGACGGTCATACTTTGGGTTATCCTTAAGACCCCTTCTATATTTATCCCTCACAGTCTTTATATGCTTTGCTGCTCTTTTCAGAAGTAGGCCAGTGTCAAAATTTTTTTGCCCAAATTTCTCCTCAATGGATGCAATCAGCTGATTTTTTAATTCCCTAGCTTGTAAATTCCACCTTTTTAAAAACAAATATATTGTTAGATCAATAACTTTAATATATTACAATAAATAGAAGAAAATAAAAATTATGTAGCAATGATATGAAACTACGTACCTTTTACGTATGGTGGGTCCAAACAGTCTCAATGTCATATGAAAAAGATGTTCAAAGAAAGCATTATTACCTACAAAAACATAAAGGATTTATCAATCCAAAATGAGTAATGTAAAAGTAAATTAAATTTACAATTTAAAAAATATCAATTTTAAAGCACCTGGAAGCTTTTGTTGTCTTAGTGGAAACATAGTTTTCTTATTCAACAACAATATCCCTTCATACAAACCAATACTAATCACACGAATTGCTCCAAGAAATGGATCAGCTTCAGTAGTACTGCTCTTTGTTGGTCTACTTCCCTACCTATGTCCATGTCTCTCTATATGTGGCTATATATATATATATATATATATATATATATATATATATATATATATATATATATATATATGTATGTATGTATATATGTATGTATGTATGTATGTATGTATGTATGTATGTATGTATGTATGTATGTATGCGTGGCATGTGTATGCATGTGTTTGTGTGCATGCAAGCTTCTATAGACATCATTTAAGCACTAATGTGCTACTTCATTGTTCATCAACTTGTAGAAAGACATTACAAAATATAGCAAAACAAGGTTTTACCAGTTCTACTAGGCATAGACGATGATGTTTGCATGGTCCTTGTTGCCGACAATGCAGTAGACAATAGTGGACCGCCAACCGAAGGAGGGGTCTGCACTTCATCATGAGCTAAAGAATAGAATATTGTTAGCAAAGACATTTTCAATTGATAAAGATCAAATGGGATACTAGCAAGAAATGTCAACAAAAAAAAAGGTAAGTATTATAATGTTGATCAAAAAAAACAAAGTGTTACTTACATGAAGGTACTATGAAACAACCCTGACCATGTTTAGCATGTGATGTCACAACTAGCACATATTTCTATACAAGAACACATAAAATAAAAGATCATGATCCATAAGATACTATAAAATATTAATAGCTATTGAACTTCTATTACTACTTTAGTCGAATTACTGCTTACTTTCAAAGATTGGATTCTACGGTCCAATTCTATTCTCAGTGCCTCTTTCTCCTCACTTTTGTCACCCTTGATGATAATTTGAACAACCTCATCAGTGTATCTTTGTGTAATTTTTTGGGTGATGAATATAGAGTCAGTAAAAAAGCCAATTTCATGTAGATATGATGCTCGTATTTCAGATTGCATTTGATTAGCGATCATTGTAGCTTTTTCCTATTAGTTGTGACATCAAATATTTGTATACGTTCATCAAAATAACTCCAAAGCCATAAAGAAAAGAACATAATAATAGGACATTTGTTTCTATATTAACATTAAAATTTACAATAATAAATGTTTACCTCTACTGAAGGTGTGTGACATGGTGCATCCATATCGCCCTGTCAAAAAAATTAGTAAGTCTTAGAAATCAGCAGCAAAATTAAAGTAATAGACTCACCAAAAAAAATATTAATAATTAAGTATATTGTATATGTAAATCGTTTGTCTTCAGTTAAAAATTTAGTGTAACTAATGTTTATATCTAAAAAATATTTGGCATATTTTACTTAATGTTTATATGTGCACATATGGTTTGGAAAGAAATATTTGGTCATACAAGACCCCATCATAGTTTACATTGATCGTACCTGAAGATTTCATTGATCATCATGATCATCATCCATTTTATCATCATCATCATCATCATCACCATCATCGTACTCATCACTTTGATCATCATCATCACCACCACCATCTTCATCACCATCATCATCCTCTTGATCAATATCATCATCACGACCATCATCGCCATGATCATCACCATCTTTGTCACCATTATCATGATCGTCATCAGCATCATCATCATCATTATCACCATTATCGTTAGCTTGACCAAAATCATCACCATCTTCTTCTTCTTCATCACTAGGTAACTGTTGTTCCTGATAATCATTTACTTCATCTTGTGCTTCTTCAATATCTTCTTCTTCGATCACATTATACTTTATCGACCTTCCTCTTTGGTCATGTCTAACAACAAATGACCAACCTAGTTTGTTTGGAACACCAAAGTAAAAAACTTTCTTGCATTGACTTGGAAGAACATAGGGCTCATCTCTGACTGGCTCAAATGACCTTGTATTAATCATAGTAAATCCACTATCATGTTCAATAACAGTCCTATCGAGATCATTTCGATTCAGTTGTAACGTAAACAATTTGACAACAAATAGAACTATTTTGAATGAATTAAAGTCGCACTCAAGTATATCATCCAAAATGCCATAGTATCAATTTTCAGATTGTTGAGGATGTTTGTTAGTTCTAGATGAAATATTGGTGACTGCAAAGACAACACTTATCCCGAAATCACACTTTTTTTTCATTTCATCTAACTTTTTTGTGCACAATTTATAGCCATGGTAGTACATAGCTTTGTGTTGTTTGACCTAAAATTATTCAAACATGCCAAGAATCTTCTCATTGATCTATGAGTTGATATTAAACTTATTTCTCATGATTAGTAATCTTATACATACCTTTTTATCTCTTAAGCCATATATTAGATCAAGTACCGTTGGCATAACATTGGGATCTCCATTACGATGAGCTTCTTTAACCAACGATGCAACACCATCCCATGTTAATGAGCAACCATTTTTTTGAGATTGTTCAATTCACACTGTCATCCAATCAAGATTGTTCGCAATATACAAGTGTAGTGCATCCCACTCATGACCAACTATAAAGAAGACAATTACACCAGTTAGAAACAACTTATATATATTGATGATGGATAAGAATTGTTAAATTATTAAAAAAAACTTATAATTACCTCTCACCCTCCTCAATCTACCTTTCCCCATTAGGTACTCCCTTTTGAATTTGTCATTACATTTGGGATCCCAAATGCAATCTAGATGGATACCTACTGCAAACTTTGGAAGATATTCACTAATATAAACCATGGTCTGGTATATCATATATCCTTCTATCAGAGAACCCTTAGGACATGCTCTTTTTTGAACCAAGCCCTTCATAAATTTCAAATGCCTCTCAATCATCCACATTGATCTAGCTTTATAGGTCCACACAATTCAATCTCCTCAACTTGATGTATGAGGTAGTGTTCTTGAGCATTGAAAAATGTTGGAGGTAAACACTTTTTCATTTCACACATAAGCTGTGGAATTTTTCTCTTCCAATATTTTATATCTTTTTTATCAATTTCTTTAGATGATAACCACCTAAATGAGATTCAACATGCAAAAACACATAGAGGAGATTTCAAATAAAATTATACAATAGATTTCAGATAAAAAGCTACAAATCTAAGAAAAAACACTCTTCTAACCTCATGTATTTTCCAAGATCATATATAACTTGTTTAATACTATTGTTAAACTATTGTGGAAGGGATAGAGGTAGGACGAACATCAATCATTAAAAAATGATCATTTCAATATATTATTAAATAATGCAACTGGTACTACATTCAATCTTACAAATATATTGTAACTAGAAAACATGACTTACCTTGAGGAAGGTATGCCAATCATGTTACTTCAACCCTAGCCCAAAATCACCTTTCTTTGATAGAAGAGTGCTTATATTTGCAGCAAATCCTATTTGAAATTTTGTTTTTTTTATGACTTCTTTTAATGCATCACTTTGTTGCTCTATTAATAACCAAGGAAGGGCACTTGTATTTATGCAATCTCCATTCCTATTTGATTCAATGAAAACTTTTAGTGCATGATTAGATTCATGAATGTTAGTACAAATTTTAGCAATTTTTTCTCTATCACACCTTCCATCCAACATTTTCCATAGTGTCTCTTTTACATTCTTTCTAATATGCATAGCATCAAACAAATGCGCGATTGGGAGATCCTTGTGGTATGGTAACCTACTAAATTGCATAGGATAACTTTTCATTCCTCTAAGAAGTTGGTCATTGATGCCTTGACGACCTTCACAAGCATCAGTTACAACATTAGTAAATATAAGACAATATTGAATTACAAATTGTAAACTTAAGATGACAAATTGGACATTACCTTGACGATTTAGTCGATCGTATTCCAACTTCCATAAATGAGGTGTCATTCTTCATGGCCTTGATGATGTCTCTTCTTTCCCATTGAAAAGATGTTTTTTGGAAATTCAACACCTATGATTATTGTGGAGAAAGTGTCTAAACTCATCAAACACCTACTTTTCTAAACTTCTCGAATGATGACATTTCATCTTCGAACCACAAACTGGACATGCAAATTTTCCCTTTTTTTGAAGACCTAAAAGGTCATGTATAATTGGATCATGTACAATTATCATGCATAACTTAAGCATTTGATAGTAATGTGTAAGCACTATAACATACCAAAAATATTTGATCTTAACAATATAACATACCAAAAAAATGAGTTAGCCCATGGGCATCATGTATTGTCCATATAAGCATTGCATGGAATTGAAATTGTCGATGTCCTATCGGTCTAGAGATAGCATACATAGTGATGTGATTCCATAACTTCAACAACTCGTCAATTAGGGGCTCAATATACATGTTTATATCTTTAACTTGGTATTTACCTAGCAATTGAATGAACATAAACATTACGTTATTATTATAACCATTTTCATGCACTATTTATAAATTAATTTAGATAACTATAAAAAAAAAATACCTGGCACAATCATTGACAACATTATGTGCTCCCTCTTTATGGACATCCAAGGAGGAATGTTATTGTTAATAACAAAAATAGGCCATATTGAGTAAACAGATCTCATATTTCCATATGGATTGACACCATCTGCCACCAATGAAAGTTTCAAATTATGAGGTTCTTCTTTAAAGTGTGACCATGTTTCTTCTATCTCTTTAAATGCAGAACCATCGATAGGCATTCACATAATGTCATATTGAATTCTATTGCATGCATGGTAATCCATAAATTGTGCCAAGCTAGCACACTTGAATAACCATTCCAGACGTGGAATAATGGGAATGTACTGAGGAACATTGTGAGGCACTTTTTTTGTTATTTGATCTGTCCAATATCTATAACATGACAATTAGGATATTCTATTGCAAATTCATGTTGTTTATGATATAGAATGTGATCATTGGGACATGCATGTATTGTCTGATACTTCATTCCAATATGATCCATAATGTTAGATAATTCTCGGTACAAGTGAGACAAAATGTTTGATGGTGGTAACAAAAACTCATTAATCAACCTACAACAAAAAATATGCATTGTTAATATAATGAATAGTACTTGTATGCTAACCTTGAAGATGAAAAAAATGACATACCTTAGCATACGTGACATTGCTACATTGGATATGCTATTCATAACCTTTAACTTCACCAACAACACTATAGCCAACAGTAGAGTTGTTTGGGAGCCTGGGTATAAGGGCTCGTGTGCCTTCTCAAGTAAAGGTATATCAAGACCATCTTCATCATTATTATCAGATTCGCTAGTACCATCATTGTGAGCCTCTTCATCACTTTCCTCAATACCATCTTCTTCAATCATGTCCTCTGGCACATTATCATCTTCTTCCATGGGAGCATTATCCTCGACTTGGATATTCACACCTCCATGTTCCTCTAGTAGGAAGTCCCCATTCAGAAATGGACGAAAATCATGGCCCCCTTCAACATGACCATATTGCCTACAATGACTCTGGGTTATTGTGATTAGAATTCTTTGATTCTTTAAACCCTTACACTTTTTGCAAGGATAATAACATTTATCATGTTTTCTTCAGAATTGAGCCCACAATGCAGCCATTGTCTCATTATTTTCTTCTACATTCATATTGTCAGGTGTGGTCTTTCTTCATAGGAAAATATACCTACAAATAAATTGGACATGTTGTGATTAATGTTTATATCTGCACATATGGTTTTTGTTAATTAATGTTCTCAAATGTAACTAAAATGATTACAAACATATCAAAAAGGACCTTCATAGGGTCTTATTACATCAACTGTTCTAACATGGTCATGTTGGTTATCTTGAGAGCTTAATGTCTTCTCATGCCTTCAACCTTGACCTTGATGCTCCTGCATCATTCTTCCAAGGATCAAGGAAAGTTGGATCATCATGGAATTGAGTAGGCAGACCTTCTAGGAAGTTGCAATACTTCAACCTTGTAAGTGTCATGTCAATGCAATGGGTACTAAAAAAACAATTTAAGTTGATGAGAAATGGTTGTTATGAATTCAAATTGTAAGCATCACCTCAATGCATTGGGTATTAAACAAAAAATTCAAGCTGATTAGTATGGGTTTTTATAAACCACAACTCATGAAATATGCATTAAGTCCATACTTGCTATTTACAATGAGTATGGGTTTTTTTCCTAAGAGCATACCTGTTGTTTACAGTCAGTAAGTTTCTATATCCTCTAACAAATTTGAAGCAATGAGCCAAAGTCACACGGTTGAAGATGATCATTTTCCCCTCAAAGCACCATCATTTGATAAATTGTTGCATTGAAATATGATCTAGAAAGGGCCTTTTCACACAGTATGTTGGCACTATTTGGCAATCATCGATCATGTGGTTATTGCAAAGAGGCTAAGGAACAAACATGGAATCATGGAGATAGTGCATGGATGTACAAGGAAAATTTGTTTCTCTTTAGGTACTAATCTTGCTTTGTGCTTGTCAATTAAAACATAAGTTTTAAACTTGATCTTAATACTTTTTATAATCAAAGGCTTTCTTTCCAATGTCTATCTCTCGACTCAACACATTTTTTCATTTTTCTTTCCTTCTTGCTTTATCATAAATACTTGGTTCAAAAGCACTTATGGTGTTCTTCTTGCTAAGATTATGAAGTGGAAAATTACTTTCAATCTAGATAATCAAATCTTTGGGTCAACTTTTTGGGGTAAGTGTGATGATATGTAGTGCACTATAAATTTTATCTTCAATGGAAGGATTAGCACCTCTAATTTTCAAATGGTGATCAACCAGAACTAGCTGACAATCTAACCTAAAAAATACATTTTATGCCAAATTCCAATCAAAATTAAAGACATTTAGCTATTGGAAAATGGCAAGATTATGTCTTATTTCAGATATGCAATAAAATGGGCAAGAAATGTGGAAGAACGTTAAGTTTTTATCCACCAAAACATGAGTAAAATTGTATAAACTGAATGTATTTTAAAAAATAATGTCAATTCCCTTCAAAAGAATTATTTTGCATGCAACTTACTTGCTAAAGATATTTCAAGTTTAGCAACTCTTTAATCATAGGATCAACAATAGTTGGAAGCTTTGACCTGTCTATCAGCTATGGCTTGGCCTGCAACAACAAAAAATTCTTAGTATATGCATCTCAACATTTAAAAAATGTGTCAAGCAATTCAAGCCAGTTACAGTCTATAAATTAACTAGCATTTGTTTCTTTTTTAACATATTTGACAATCAAGTACAATTAATAGGAATACAAGAGCAAAACTTGGAATTCTACTAATGTCATCAATGTTAATCTTGGGTACTAGTACAAAGCTAGTAAGAAATATGCAGTTGTACCAACCAATATATTTACAAGACTTGATCACAAAAGGTTTATTTAGCACAAAACAAGTTCAAAAATATTGTATATATACACTCTTTGATGCTGTCAAAGGGAACAATTATTTTAATGATGTTTTACGTAAGAATTTATAGAGGAAATGATAAGCATGAAATATATTTAAGTTTTGACACTAAGGAATTGAAACATTCGCACTCAGGAATTGCCTAGAGTATTTAAAGAGTGTGTATCCCACAAATGAAATTGGTATAAATGTTACAACCACCAAATTTGGAGGACATGGAAATTCAATCATCACTATCCTATGTAGTACACTTAATTTCATATGTTGGAATCATTTTGTGACTTGTACACATGATAGTCCAATAGTTTTTAATGTCATCTTCATCACAATTTTTCTATGATAGTCTAATAGTTGCAAGTGGCATCTTCGTCACAATTTTTCCATGATAGTTTTGTTGGTCTAAATTTTTGCATAATCGAATTCCTTTGTCCAAGGTATAGAAGAATTAAGATTGGGATCCACCTATGGTGAATAGGGTTTCTAGCCAAGTCATATTTTGTAGGTCTTTGAAGCAATTTTTTGTTGAAACCCTAGGTCTTGTTTTTATTTAAATTTTTTGAGCATGAAACTAAAAATATACAAAGATTCCCATCCTTTTCAAACTTTTCGTGCCCTGAGTCACATCTTTTATTTTGTGTTTTTGACTGCCCGATCCCTAAAAGATCTACGACAATCGCTATCTCACTATGAAAAGATACAAGTATTTTACCCTTAATGTCATAGCGACCACCACTAAGTTGAAAAGTGATACCATCAAGTGGAAATACGATGACTAGAGATTGTATTGTTTTAGAGATATTTCATCACATTTACAACAGACATGTCAGAACCTGAAAAGGAATTACAACATTGAGGTACAAAAGGCATCAAGAGAAATCTTAGCTTTTTCGATTAGTCACTTTGTTTCTATCAGAGAAATTGGGCACTTCACCATTAGTGACATGATGCCTTCACCAAAAATAATGGCCGGCAGTCACTTTTAAATTTTTTGATGATCGTAAGTTCTTTTAGGCTGCATGGTGAACGTGCTATTTTATTATGTGTTAGATGCATTAACGAGGGTTGTTATGACTTCACTCACCTTTATCTTTCTGACCCTAAATTTTGATGAGTCACCAAAAATCACTATGTTGCTATCAAAGAATTGGTGTCTCTCGTCATTAGCGACATAGCACCCAGACAGAAAGTAGTACCGCGACAACTTTTTAGAGTAAGTGGGTCCCAGAAAGTACTCCATCAGATATCAATTATAAAGCTTTGGAACACATTGGCATCTAATGGGCTACATGTATACGTCAACAAAAGCAAAGACACTAGGATTCACTATGTTTCTATTAGGAACTTGTTCTTCTCACCATTAGCAACATAGCGCTTGGCCAAGAAATAAACAAATATGGGCCCCAAGTAACAGGTAATATAGCCAGGATTTCATCACATCATCAATGATTGGACCCATGCTCTATTCACAAACTATATGAAAGACTAATCATTAGATCTATCTTAGATCCATGATCGTCGCTATCTCACTATGGCAAGTTGCATGAAGGTTACTAATAGCAACATGGAGACAAGGGGCTCACCATATTTCTTTTGAGAAATGCATCAAATTTCATCTGCATGATCAAATCAGGATCAATGATGGGTGATATCTCGCTATGGCAAGGTGCTCACTCTTTATGTATAGCGAGATAGTTCCTAAGTGATACATGTCCTCAGAGTTCTATGAGTCTAGTTCAAAGGTGCCAACAATGAAGGAAAGGTACACATGGAAAATTTTCATTAGGTTGACTGCCAGCTTGTCAAGAGGAACATGAGTCGTCTTTGCTTGCATCCCTAGATCATAGGATTTTTCATAAATCCATGGTGTAAATTTGAATATAGAAGGTGATGCCACCCTGTGAATTTATGAGAGATGAAAGCTTCACATGTGAAGAAAAATAGAGTATAACACAGAAGATTTTCTTAATTCCACCGTACTCGAACAAAGATTCAGAGCATTTCTAAGCAGAAACAGTTGTTGAGAAGATCATGCTGGATTCGATAAGATTGTGAAGCAGTTTGTTCATAGAAATATTGTAGTAACACTGAGGAGAACTAGAGTGAAATTCAAATTAAGTACTTGCATTATAATCCTCCTACTATTTCAATTCCTTTGAGAGTTAATTAAAATGGCTCCAAAACAAAAAGCATTTTCTTGTCAAGAGAACTATTTGGATAGGAATGTCCATGATGATTTGCTTGAATTGCTCCCTTCTTCCACTGTTGAAACTATAGAAGTTAAGAGGCTAACTTCATTAAACCCTAGGCTAAAAATAGCAAATAGGTTGTATGACAAAGGAAACTGGGTTAGGGATGCAACAACTTCACAGACTGGTCTTGTTTTATTCAAAAAATAGTTTTCAGAGAGGAACCTTTTTGCCCCACATGCCAACATCTGGAATTTTGGTCTAGGGAAATTGGTGGTTCCCAGTGCTTTCATGGATTATGATCTTTTGGAAGTTGTAGCTAAGAATTATGACCAAGCCCTTAGGGTATTGAGGAGAACTGATGGTGAAATCTTGATTACAATCAGCGTAGAGGAGATTAGGAAAGTTTTCAGTTTAGGGCATGTCACTGATTATCATATGCCCATTGATTTGAAAGGGTTAGAAAATGAGTATATGTCTAAGAGAGATGCAGTTAGGCAAGGAGCGATGAGCACACACATAGGTAGAATTGTAACACTTCCAACAATAACAACATCCTCCAGGGAGCCTTTCAAAAGGGCATACTTCAATTCTAGGGCTATAGAAATATATAGGTCCTTGTGTAAAATTTTTGGGAGAGATGAAGAAGAGTTCATGATTGTGGATTTTATATATATGATTACTCAGATTTCCTCTTTTGGTGTGGATATAATTTTTGATTTTGCTTCTTACTTAGCTGAGGAGATTCACATTGGAATGATTGGAATTGCTAAGGGTAAGGTGGAAAAAACTTTTGGCGATTATTCTCTATTAATGCACATGTTCTTATTCAAAGGAGTAACATATTTTAGTAAAGAAATGGAATTAGATAGAGAAGAGAGTGGGGAAGCATTACCAGTTCAATTATGGAGTGCAGATATGACTTGGGATGCAGGGAATGCCAATTTTGTCAGGTTTGATAGGTATTTCGCTTCAAAGCTGAGATGCCTCCTATTAAAGGACAATCCCAGAATCCCCAAAGCATTAATGAAACTCATTAGGCCTATGGATAACCCAAGTGTTTTGAAAGTTTCACATAATTGGGGAGATGTCATTCCATATTCTATTTCTACTGTATTTAGAATATAAGGTTTTAAAGGAAGCCCTCACATACTACCCAACCAAGTGCCTTTGAAGGTAGGAGTTGTTGAGATATTGTGCCTTATAAGATGGCCACTTCCCATCCTCATTTTTGAGATTCTGAAGGATTTTATCATTTGGCTTTGAGGCAAAGAATTAAGCTTGGTAAAATTGAGCATGAATTTTATTCTCCTAAAGACTTAATAAGGAATGGGTACTCCTTGCAGGAGCAAGAAAATAGGAAAGAAAAGTGGAAAGTCTTTTCTAAAATTTTGGATTTTATTCATTGTTTTGATCCAGATTATAGTCCTTTGGACGATGCAGTTACAAATGTAGATAAGATGAGAAAAATTATGAATAATTTTCTTGAAATAATAGAGGAAATGAATGAAAAGAAGAAATTCTTTATTAGGTTCTACCCGGATAAGGCCAGGGAAGTAATGGGAAGATTGGGTTTTACTCCCAATATAAGGGCAGGTCAATTAACTATCCAAAAGGGGTCGGGATATACTATTGTTCAAAATAAAAAGAATATAGTGGACAAAGGAAAACAAATAATTGAGTCCACTAGTAGGTTTTTGGAAGAGAGGCCTACTGAGCCCTCCCTTAAGAGAGGAAAATAATAAGAGAGGAGGATTCTCATGTTGAGGAGTATTAACCTTCATAGACCCCTTTGAGAACCGAGGAGGAGCAACTCACTATTGAGAAAATTGAACAAATTGGATCACAAGGGGGAGTTTTTGTCACTTAAGTAGAGATTGATGAAGGGAACCCGCAGGAACCTCCTGTGCCAAGCCTCGAGCTAATTGTAGCTGATTTTAAGGGAAGGGAATTGGACCCTTTTTTGGAACAAGCCGGCCAACAATTTTTGTCAGATGACAGTTTTGTAAGGTCTAGGGATTTCCATTAATTTGCTTGGAGGGAAAACATCCACAATTTTGAGGAAAGATGTAAGAACATGAAAAAAGAGCATCTAGAAATGGATGAAGCCTCCATCCAAAACCAACTAAAGGAGAAAATGATGCAAGAATTCCAAAACATTACCCCTGAGGAGGGAAGGCAAATGGTAAAAACTTCTAACATACTATTTTTTCCTAATTAGGATATTGCAGATGCATTAATTTTCAACTTTGTTTCTAATAGACTAGAGTTACAAGACCCAAATAAAAAGGAATTTACAGGGACTGCTTTTAGTGATGATCAAGCTACTCTTGTTATGTGGTCATTAAGAAGAGGATCTAGGATTGTATCTGCACATCCTGATGGTTCAGGACTGATAGGGAATATTATTGTGAGGAGAGTTGCTGATACCTCACACATACAGGCAGCCCACATGAATGTGGATTATTCTCAGTTTGCCTTGGCTACTGCTAAAAGGGAGGAAAAGGAAATGTTTGAATTACAAAGTAAATATGAGGCAGTTGTGGATGCCTACAATAAAGAGGTAAAAAGGAGAGTTGAGCTTAAGAACAAGCTACTGGGAAAATCCACCAGGCCTAAAATAACATACCCTCACCCCCCTATTGAACCTTTCAAATCTAACCCCCTCATTGAAATACTAGACACACCCCAAGGGCCATAGTATTACACTGTTGAGGATTTTGAAGAAGAAAAGAGTAAACTGTGGGCCTTACATGTAGAGCTGGAATCTAAATATCAAGATAGACTATGAACAACTCTTACATATCTAGGAGACAAGGTTGAATGGCCACTAATCCATGATCAATTGGCCAGGGTGATTAGCATCTGGGAGGAGTTAAAAGCAGATGATGAGGCTCTAAAGCCTATTGTGAAAAAATGGGTGAGAAGGGAGAAAGCAATAACCTTATTGTGTCTATCTATTATAAATAATTCTTGTGATGAGATTGATAAAACCTTTGACATTGTTTCTGATCTTGCTAATTTTGATAGAAAAAGGATACATTTACAGAAGATAATAATAGGCTACTTAGACAAATATAAGAGCCAAAAATTCAATTTATTTCCTCATTCCCTAGATAAGAAAAATAGTTTGAAAAGCAAAGAGAAATGGGTGAAGGAACTTGATGATTTATTTTGTTTAAGAATGAATCAAGTCATAAATGAAACAGGGCATGCACGGTGGGCCACCACAATAGAGGAAATGGTGAAAGCCAAAATATTCTTTGATTCTTTAAAATAGAAATTTGTTGATATTGATAATGAGGCTGATTATATAATAAAGAAACAAAAGGATATTTTGCAATTCAATTGGCTAGATGACACATCATTTGATAGGTGGATGGTAGAAATGCCTTCTAGTGAATAGTTTGATATAGATGAAGCTGATAGTGATGAGGTGCAGGGTGAGGAAGTCTAAATCATTGATACCATCACTACTCAAACCCAACCAGAGGAAGAAGACAAGAAAAACCTATCACTTTCAATTGCAGAACCAGGACCACAAGATGCCAATACAATTAAAGAAAAGGAAAAGGTGGAAGTTATCCTTACCATGCAGAATGAAGGTGGTGGAGGTTAATGTACCCTCATCAGAACAAGATTCATTGTTGGCTAATTTAGTACTTACATATGAAGAAGATGAACTAGATCAATAGCCAACTCAGCAACATCAGAATATGTAATAGAAGTTGACCCACCGAAAGGAATGATTTGATTTCAATATCTTCTGTTACCCATAGTTTTGTCATTTTGTGATAGGTGTATGTAGATATTCCTTGTAAAAGACACCTATTAGTTTCTCTTAGCCTGAAGCTTGTTGCATTTCACACTATATAAGTGAAATTCTAGGGCAAGAGAAAAGGTCTGAATTCTATTTGCTAAGTGATACACTTAGTCTATTTTTGGTCCACCATTTTTGAGCAAAAATTCATGATGTATTTTCTCTGTCAGATCTTGAGAATACATGAATATAGAATGATTTGTGTTTCTTTTTGAAGGTCATTCTGAGTCTATTATAAATTGTACACAATTTTCAAGGAAAATGAATAAAAATTATTAACTATCCCCATATCAGTTCTTTTTGAACTTTGTCTCCTTTTGATTACTTGGTTATCTTGATGTTGTATAAGTAAAGGCTTGTTCAATTGAATGCAATTCAATTAGGTTGTATATCTATTTATCATGGTTGTTAATTCAATGGATTAAGTAAAAGCTTTGATGAATTTGATAAGGTTGCTGTAGTAGTGGAAAGGATTTTGAATGACGATTTCTGATAAGAATTGCTAACAAAATTTGTTGTAAGGTAACAAATTAGATCTAGAGATTTGTAGTAGACTTTGAACCCCAATGGATTAGGCACTGATCAAATTTAATTTAGTTGAAAGAGAAATGTGTCACACATGATTGTCAAAATGCAGAATTATAATCAACTTTACTTTTATTTCTTGTAGATCTTCAAAGTTGGCCTCTACTTGTTTCCATGGAATGTTTTAGCTTTAGTTAGCCATTATTGATGAGAACATCTTCAGACCTATAGAGGATTTTTGGCCATATCTGTTATATGGGATGTGTTTATTAAAGTATCAAGAATTGTACATGTATTGGAGAATTTGAGATGAGAATCAGAATGAAACTAAGATAATTCTCATATAGTTTTCCTAGTCTTGTATCATCCCTAGGTATACCCACCCTAGTTTTGTAGAGCCAAAAGAGTAGAAAACCACCCTTGGTTTTGTAGAAGTTTGGCTCAACTGGTGTGCACATACAATTGATAATAAGAATTGGCTAGTCTTTAGACTGTGTGAGTATTGTCATCTTGGTATTAAGCATTTTGTTGCTTAGTAGTTTTACAACACCAACAAGTTTGTTATTCATCCAAATGGAAACCCTTGTAGGAAGACCTAATTGCAATGCAACAATTAAATGTAATGTTGAAATATAGGAGAGAGATTCTTTTGGTTGAACTAGAAGATAAATCATCTTCTAACAAAATGACAGAGACTTTTGGTGAAGGATCCAAAGTACATCAATTCAATTATAGTCTAGTAAATTTAGGTGCCATCTTCATCATAAGTTTTTGAAGATAGTCTAGTATTTGTAGGTGTCATCTTCATCAAAAAATTTCCATGATAGTCTATTAGTTTGAGGAGTCATCTCCATCACAAGTTTTCCATGGCATACTTGTAGGTAGAGGTGCATTGAAGACCTTTTATCACTACATGAGCTAGTAGTAGATGGTGATTATTCATTATCATCATCATCATCTAACATAGAATCACATGAATATCATGTTTTATAGCCCACATGGCCTAGGTATTGAGGGTACAACTCCAAGCACTAAACACACCAGATTTCAAATTATTATCTTTATGTGTTGATGTTTAAGTTTAATGTTCTAGAGTTGAAGAGAGAAACACACTCACTTTTTTTTTTCTTTTTGTTCTTTTTTCGAATATGAAACTGTTGTCTAAATGATATGATATAATTATCTATTATTAAAACAAAAATACAAGAAAAATATGATACCAACACAACTATATTTATAAAACAAAAAATTTGTCATTATTATTTCTTCTAAGCTTTTACAACTACAACTTCTGCATATACATTTCCTTTCTTTTCTTTCATTACTATAACAAAAAATATAATAGTTGTTATAGTAGACCAACATTCCAAATGATAAATTTGCATCTACACACTTTCAATAAAATGAAACAAAAAGTACATTACATTCTTTTTGCAACTAGACTCTTTTTAACACTTATCATCAAAACATCACTGAGAAAAAACACTTGAGCGGAGACTCACCCATTTATATTACACAAAAATGGCTAAACTTTGGCATAAAAAATAATAATGATAGTAATAGTATTCACTTACATCTTCGATATTATCATAAAAACCTACAACAAAAATACACATGTACCTATGGAAATATGCTCGAAGAGAAATCCCTCTCCTTGACCACTAGAGATGTAGGTGTGATTGGAGGTCGTGAATGGAACAACTTTTGAAGTCGAGCACATTAGGAAGAATGAAAGAAAGATAATATCGAGAGTTTCAAACTACTATTCCGCCCCCTCTATATTGATGCACATATAGGGCCCCCTTTCATATTATTCCTAGGGCTAGTGGGCGTCATTAATCAAGTGGGTGGAGAAAACCTGAAACGAAACTAGGCTTAGAGAAAACCATGTGAAAATGTAGAGATAACCATGCAAAAATGCTCCAAAAATTTCAAATGAAATCGGGTGCGAAAAACGTAATTGGGAAAATGTTCTTTGAACTTTGCAGATGTATAAGCCCTGTGTTGGTTAAAATTTTGACCAACACAGGTCTTATATGTAAAAAAATAAAAATTTTGCATTTAAATTTCTACCACCCTAAATTTATTTAGTTGATGGTCAAAATTTTTGGTCAAAAAATGATGTTAAATGTAGTTGTGTGAATATCATGAATGTGTTGGCATGGTTTTCCACCTTGTATAATTTGGTTTCACTCTATAGTGAAAAACCATTAGTCCCATGTTTAAAATGTGAGATTAAAACCCTAGGTGAAATTATTAAAATTTCATAAAACCCTTACTATTGTGCCCTAATTCTCAAAATCACAGAATATGGTATTTTATAAAAAATGTGCAAGAAGCTTTTATCCTAACTTTTCACTCCTACTTTTTCCCATTTTTATTTTTAAGTTACTTTTCTAAAATTTAAAAATCCTTTTTTGTAAACCTTATCCTAACTATGGTCTCACCCTTTGTTAAATTCCCTAATACTTTAGAAAGTGTTTTAACTACTATAGTTTACCCTTGCTAACCATTGATTTTTGGAAGATCAATAATGAACACATGCTCGCATTAAGAATTTGCTCAATCTTTATCAAATGTGGGCAAGCACCTGCTTGCCATGTACCATTTGATGATTCTAGCCCTTCAATGCACCAAAAAAAGCTAGAGGTGTCAAAATGTTCTCAGAGTTGTCAGGGGTTGTTAGAGCATGTTTAGGATTTCAAGCAATTTCATTGGTCAAGCTAAGTAGTGGTGTCATCTTTTGGTATTATAACATTGCACCCTTAATCATGGGAAGATCTATGATAGGTGTATTACCACTTCATGGAGATGTGTGAAGTTTAACTAATGCGAGGAAGTGCCCGCTTGCCATGTGTACTTGAATGAGGTCATGTGCTCCCAATTTGAAAAAAGGATGGTAGTATGATTAGTAGTTGGCAATTGTCAGACCATGTTTGAAAAGGGGAATACATTTTATTGGTTGACCTTGCTAACTAGGTTTTAAGAAAGGTAAGATGTATAAAACCATCAATCTTTGAAACATCAATGGAAGGTGCTTTATAGCAATATGAATGTGACTGAGGTTTAGCTAAAGGGGAAAGCACCTACTTACAATTTGGACAAGTGGGGCCAATCATTCAGAGGTTTTTTTAGTCATGTAAAGGTAGAAAGAATATTGACATGGTACATGATGATTGGTGGAGCATGTCTATGTGTTCACTAAACTTGAAGGTGATCGTACCAATGGGTCCAAATTTTGAAGCCAAACTTATAAAGTTTTAAGGATCTTCATGATCATTGATCTTTCCAAAGATCAATGATCGACACTTCACCACTTCATGAAAGTGCTTGAACATTATGAAATGTAGGATTGTGCCCAATTGATGCATGCAAATTTCTTGAAAAGGTTAATGCAGCCATTTTGAGTTCAAATCAAGCCATCTAATTCTTCATGATCAATGGTTGAATTTTAGATTTCATTGTGTGATTCAAAATCTGACTATTAAAGTATTACATTTTATCAATGTTGTTTCATGTGAGCTTAATTCTATAATAAGATTTCTAATTCTCCATTATTGAGCCATAAAATTGTAGAATTTTCATAGCGCAAAGGTTTCCAGAGCTAAGGGAAAGATTTTTCAAGTGTTTCAACACATTGTAGAGTGATTTATAGAGAGGAAAAAGAAAGAAAAAGTGGTTAAGTCATCTGAACTTTTGGAAAATTGAGAAATTGCAATTGCATTAGGGAAAATTGCAAAAATGCCTCCATGAAAGGATATTTTGGGAAAAATTGATTATTTGAAGAGTGCAATACACAATGATTTCCTAGAAAAAATGCCACAATCAATGAATGAATTAGCTAGGGGAAGAGAGCTTATTCCAAAAATCCCTAGGTTACTGGTTAGTGAGGGTTTCTGTGACAAGGAAAACTAGTTAAGGGATGCAAAAGTGTTTGTTGGAGGATTAGGGCTTTTCTAGAAATGGTTTGTAGAAAGGAAATTAGATACTCTAGTAAATAATGCATGGGAATTCAACATAGTAAATTGATTGTCCCTAGAGTCTTCTTTGATGATGATCTATTGGTAGTAATGGAAAAAAAGTATGACCCAATTACTAGAATTGTAAAGAATCATGGGGGAGATAACCTTTTTAGGGTTTCACCAGAGCTTATCATAGAGATTTTTAAGCTAAACTCTAATCATGTAGTTCATGAAAAATAGATATGGAAGACCTCTAGGGTAGGTATGATGCACAAAAGATTTATCTAGGGGGAGGACCATAATAGGAGCATTTTGTAAAAATTGGAGCATTGCTTTTGGTTACACAAAACAACCCTGAGCCTCTACTAAAAAAATACTTTAACCCTAGGGCACAAGCCTTGTACTTTTCTCTTTGTAAGATTTTTTGTATGGATGAACAAGATCACATTCCAAGATATATTGTCCTTATTATTGCTCAAACTTTTCAATATGGAATGAATTTAATTCTTGATTTTGCTACTTACTTAGTAGAAGAGATTCATAATGGTTTAATAAGAATTGCAAAGGCTAAGGTTGATAATCCCTTCTGTTGGTACTCCATGCTAATGTATATATGTTTATACAAGGGAGTTACCTTTTTCTCTAAGGAGATGAAATTGGAGTTAGAGAGAGATGGGTAGAGGCTCCCTTTTCAATTATGGATTGTAGATATGACATGGGAGGTTACTGATGCTAGTATTTTTAGATTTGATAGTTTGTTTGCTTCTAGGCTCAGAATGTTGTTAATAGGGGATAGCCTGAGGATACCATAGTCTCTATTAGAATTGATAAGACCTAAAGACTATGCTAAAGGGTTGTTGGTGAGCCATAGTTTGGGAGATACCATTGCATATGTTGTGTCTACTATTTTTAGAGTTTATTGTTTTTTGGGAAAACCACATGTTTTACCATACCAAGTACCTTTAAAAGTAGGCACTGTTCAATTGTTATGGAAAATTGGATTAGTTGAGGATAGAGATTTGGTGGATAAATCTAAAGGTACTTTATTTCCATAGATTATTATTATTCATAATTTTGTATTCATTAAAAAGGTTTGGAGAAACTTGTAGAAATTTCTAGATAGATATCAGATGGCTCAATCCCATGCCCATTTTATAAACCCATAGTAATTCTATGATCTCCTTAGAGGAAGGAGTAAGGCTAAATTTCAGATCCAAATTGTATACTTTCCTAAGGACATAATCGAAAATATGTTCTCATTGCAAGAAAAAGAGCTTAGAAAAGAAAAATGGATAGTTTATAGCAAAGTCCCAGACTTTATAAATGCTTTTGATCTAGATTATGATCCCCTATTAGATAGAAAATATTGGGGTATGAAAATAGATATGCTTATGGACAATTTTTCTAGGATTATACAAATGTTGAATGAGAAGAAAGAAATCATAACAAAACCATACCTAGACAAGGCCATTGAGGTGGAGAGGAGGCTGGCAAGTAGAATGATTATGAACCTTGGGAAGTATATATTGCAGAAAAGAGCCAGGTATGTAGTGACCAAGAATGTATAGTATGTTCCTCCATACAAAAGGTGAAGGTCTAAGAGCTTGCCTGACGCACATGCTCCCAAGAAACAAAATTTGGAGCTAGGATCATCTTCTAATGTTGAATTGTACTCACCTACCTAGACTCTACTCAAGATAGATGATGAAGTATCCTTGAGAGAATATTTGAGATAGATTGGAGGGGAAAGGGATACTATGATCAATATCAAAGATATTGAAGAAGGAGTACTTGAAGAACCTCATGTTCCATCATTTGATCTTGTAAGAATTTGCCTTAAGGTAAAATCACCCAAGACCTAAATATGATATTTAATTGATTGTAATTGATTCAATTGATACATTAGTACACTAGGAGTGCCTAAATATAAAGGCCTCTAGAGTGACTAAAAGTCAACATACTAATAATTCTTACAACCAGGCACATGTTCACCAGAAGTGGATTATCCTCCATTAAGAACAAGAGTTGGTGTGATGATAAGAGAATAATCCTACAAAGGTGTAGCATGTAAAATTATGTTGTAGGCACCATGTGCTAAAATAAGAGTGTGAATAACTATGTTGTCAACATGAAAACTTAGTTAATTATGCAAACTCTAGTGTTGTAGACACCAGGTGCTTAATTAGAGTTGCTTACTCCAGTATTGTCAACACAAAAAATCATATGAGTATGCAAACTCCTAAGTGTCTAGCCTAAGAAATAATACAATAATGCATTTATCATAAGTAAACTTAGTAAAATGTAAATAATAATTATTTACACCAAACACCCCCCCTTAAGTGCAACTTAGGAGAATGCACTTAAGCTCATAGAAGCTATCATGAAATGCATAATGGGTCCCAGCTACTAGGCCATGTTAGGTACCCATGTACAAATGTAATGCTAAACACACAATGTCATCTCTCCACAAATGGGGAAAGAGGGAAAACCTCATGGGAAAAACCCTCTCCCAAAAAGAGAGAAATGTACAATAAAGAAAGATGTATGAATGGATGGACTAATCAAAACCCCTCAAGATGACATACATCTTGCATATACAATAGAGAATCTCATGATGAAATTCTCCCTTAGTGAAGGACCTCTTAATGATAAGTGTCTAAAGACAAAAGATAATCCAATGGCAACAAACAATGCTTCTCCCTTGAGCAAGAAGATACACCAAGTGTAGGTGCAAGTATGCTTCCCACTATGGATAAGAAGATGGAAGAGGGATCCAAATATAGTATGCGATGGATATGACTTCTAAAGTCTACTCATATGTCAAAAAATTCTTGATGAATGTATATGCCACAAACCAATCTGGTGGATGCCCTAAATAAGGTGGTAAGAAAGATAACATGTCCATGCATGAAGCTAAATCAATCTCCAAAGATGATAAATCATCCTCATACTAAGATGGAGGAAGAGAAGCAATGCCACCTCCACCCAATGATGTAGGCACACCTATGAAAGAAGCTCCTTGATGAATGAAGAAGTTGCACCATGAAAGCTAAATGATGGTTCTTCATGTGTGAAGAAATGGTGGATTAGGTGTGGTAGAGAATGCTCCCCAACTAGTAGGAAGAATCCTCAAAAGATATAATGTATGAGGAAATTGAAATATAATTTCCAAAGAATGATATATCTTCTCTAAAGTGAAAGTGTCCTTCTCCATTTGTTGTAATGAAATGTCCACAATCATGTCAGAAAGATCAAGTGGTTGAGGGTTAGAGTGTTCCCTCGCAACAAGTGAAGAAGAAGTCCCCTCAACAAAGAGGAGATGTATGTCATTGATGATGTCTCCCACATCTTCAATGTGAGACTCCACAAAAAATCCTACAATGTCTAGAAGGAAGTCATCCCATGAAGTTGAAATAGGAAGACATGGTATTTCCTACTACACTAAATCACGAGCAGTTGTGGCTAGAGCTAGATTAGTAGAATCAATAGTAGCATCAAGATGTGTGATCTCATTTGGAGGTAAAGGTACCATAACTAGAGTGATTGGTAGTAGAATTTCCTCTAAAAATGGAGGAATTGTTGGATCTCCATATGCTTCCCAAAGAGCCATCCAAACATCATAAGAATAACTAACCTTGTCAATGACTTTAGAGAAATTAGTAGTGATACTGAAATAAATGATATCTAAAATTATTTTAATAGGTGGTATATCAATGGTAGAGAGCATTTCATTGGAACATAAATAAGGAAATACTTCATTATGCTCTCTTAGATGATCAATTATCAAAGCACTCCACTTTTGATAGTTTCTCTTTGTCAACCTCGTTCTAACACCAAACTAACATCTAAAACAAAACTCCATAAGATCAATGATTGTATGGACCTCCCAAAATTAAAAAATATTCAATCAATCCCCCCTAATGCATGATTTGGCACTTTATAGGTAGTGCATTTAAAATAGGCCACTTTATCAAAATGGACTTAGTGGACTTCTAATTTTTTAGTTTACAACCTCCTCTTATAGTTCAAATCTGGAACTTTACAATTTAGCTAAAAAATACAACAATTTTGAAGCAATACAATGCAAAGAAAGGACCTATTTTTGAAAGTGATATTTCTATCCACACAAACTCATAATTTGATTGTAGATCTAGAAAGTAGACAAAAAATTATTCACTTTCAAAAAAAATGGAACTTGATTATGTGTCTAGATAAGCCCATACTAAGCATTTGAAGTTGCAAAAATTGGGATTTGTGACTTGTAGAAAAATTCAAGAACAAAGATCTCAAACATCCTACACCAATGTGTAGATCACAAAATTCTACCCCAAAACAAAAAAAAAATACTCGAACAAAGGAGTTAGTATGAGGAAGATATTGTTGTTTCGAAATCACCTCTGTAATTATTTTTCCTGAATCTCTGTTGTCGCACCTCAAAAAATCAATTGACTCTAAATTTCCCCTCGGATGGCTAATTTTGATGAAATAAAAGTTGATTTGGGTTTTTTTTGACCTTTTGAATATGATGCCAATATTTGATTTTCACCAACAAGCTCCAATCTTGTTGTACAAAATATTTGTCATCTACAAGCATGATGGCCAAAAAAATTTGAACAAAATATGTAAATCCAAAAAATAATGTAGAGAAATTGTAGAGACTAAAATAATAAAATATTCAGATCTAAAAATTAAATTCAAAGATCTAAAATGATCATACCAAATTCACAAATTGGGCTAATAGGTGCCGGTTTGCAAAACAAATTGCCTCAAATTTGACTATTGCCTAGGGTAGGCAAATTTATAGTCAAAATTCACCGAATCAATGTTGTGGACACAATGCTGAGGTCCCCTTTGGCTCTAGAGGCTCTCAATAACTATGGATGCTCTAGATTTGAATCGAGGGCCTCCAAGAGGTGAAGAAAAATTAGTCTCCAATGGCTATGAAATGATGGTCCTATGGCTTTGATACCATGTAAGAATTTGCCTTAGGGAAAAATCACCCAAGACCAAGAAGCATGAAAACTAGCATACAATAGACCAACATAGTATGATCAGAATAACAATATGGTATTAAATTGATTGTAATTGAATTAATTGATACATTAGTACACTAGGAGTGCTTGAATATAAAGTCCTCTAGACTAACTAGAAGTGAAAACACTGATAATTCTTAAAACTAGGCACATGTCCACCAGAAGTGGATTATCCTTTATTAAGCACAAGAGTTAGTATGATGATAAGAGGATAATCTTACAAGGGTGTATAATGTAAAATTTTGTTGTAGACACCATATGCTAAAATAAAAGTGTGAATAACTATGTTGTCAACATGACAACTTAGTTAATTATGAAAACTCTAGTGTTGTAGACACTGTGTGCTTAATTAGAGTATGCAAACTCTTAAGTGTCTAACCTAATAAATAATAAAATAATGCATTTATCCTAAGTAAACTTAAGTAAAGTGAAAAAAATAATTATTTACACTAATATATCTTACTCTTGGAGATTATAAAGGTAAGGAAATAGACCCTATGATAGCACAGGATGCCCAAAAATTTATTGATGATGAAAGCTTTCTAAACTCTGGATCTTTTGCCCAATTTTTATGGAGGATAAATATTGGTAATTTTGAGAGTAAGTGTAAATTAATTAAAACATAGAAATCCAATAAAATGGACTCTAAAATTGGAGATAAAGTTAAAACTAATTTCATAGAGGAATTTGCACAAATAACCCCTGAAGGGAGAAGACAATTATTGAAGGATTCAAGGATTTTGATCTTGCCTGAATGGGACATAGCCAATGCTATGATTTTTTATTCTATCAAGAAAGAAAAAGGCACTTAGTTTAAAACTGAGGAAGAGGTGTTGGCACACAAAGGGTTGATATACAATAATGATCAGCAAGAATTAGTGATATGGTCCATCGAAAAAGGGGACAAAATTAGGATACAAGAAATTTCAAGTGCTATGCATATAGGTAGCCTCATGTTGTATAGAGAAAAGGAGGTAGATAGTGAAAAAGTATCCAAAATGACTAGGGAAATGATGGACTTTGGGATTGTGGTTGTTCAGAAGGATAAAAAAATCTTGGAGCTCAATGTTGGTCTTAGATTAGTTTTGACACTTAAGAAACTTGTAAGTTGATGCCAATTATAATATAGATGCCGAACTAAACTATGTGTTGAGCTAGAAATTCAATAGGTACCAACTTATTCAAGTGCCGAGCAAGTTTCAAGTGCCAAGTGACAATTGATGTCGAGCCATTATATGTGCTAAGTAAAGTATAGATGTTGAGCAAGATTAAATTACTATAGGAGCTGACTAAGACAGATTTCCTATAGGTGTCGAGCATCAACAATCAATAATGTTGAGCAACATAGAATCAGCATATGAGTTTGTGCCCTGAAAAACTCAAATGTAAACCATTTTAAAGCTGACTTAGGATGAATCCTTAAGGATCTAAAGGATAAGATTCAATCTATTACATTCCCTATGCAATCTGCATGCAACCAATTAGAAAAATAGAAAGAACATGCAAGCAATCAAGAAAAATTGAAATAATTGAGCAAGAAATATGGATGAATCTCAATCATAGATTCTTTCCTAACCCTAAGTCTTGAAACCTTTATAAGGAGGTGAAAACCCCATAATTCAAAAGTGTGTAAGAGAAAGTATTGTATGGGAATGCAAGGAGAGAATGCTAGTGAAGTCTAAAGGGTTGTGAAGACATAGAAGAGGAACATCATTGTAGAATCAAGTTGATTAGAACAGAGTATTAGCACTTCAAATAGATTTATATTAGATCAAGAAGGATTAGATTAGTGAAGATTGTAAGTCATCAGGTCAACACATTCTACTATACTTTCTAGCCATTGTATTAGGAGAATGAAAATTCTATGAAGCTAGGTTGGTTTAACAACCATATTGTAAATCCTTAATAGGGTGTTAAATCCTTTAACAGGGTGACATTCCAAGTGAATGTTTGTAAATCCTTTAGATAGATCACTTTTAATAGGGTGTTAGAGCATTTAGTAGGAAAGACTATTGATGGTGCTCAAACCTTGTAACCTTAACTAGTTACATATTGCTACAATGATAAGTTGTGGGTGTCATCCCCACCCCAATTTCACCTTCTCATTTTGGAAGGTTTCTAGATGATCAAATCTTGTGTTATCTATTTTCATGCATGCCTTTACTTTCATGTTAACTAGAGATGTTAGATGCATGTGATTGATTTCAGTTATATAGTTTTAGATGTTATAGTTTGCTACTTTTGATTCACCCTCCTCCCAAGAGTATCCTTCCCAACTATGAATTACAAGAATTGTTATTAGAGCCTAGTTCTCACAAGGAGAAGCCTTACATCTTGGAGAAAAAGATCTATAAATGGAAGTTTACAAACTTGGGAAGATCATAGAAAACTAGGAGATTGAGATACATCTCATTCTACAATCTCTAGAAGAAGCTAGGGAAGAATTGAGAAAATCCTTAAAAAAAAGATGAGAGATTGCCATAGCTGAGAATGATACACAGCACAAGGAGATTGGAACCTCAAAAGTGTTTACAAATTGAGATTCCAAGGAGTTTGATGCAACAATAGCAGACCTAATGGAGAAGAATAGAGCTCAAGAAAAAGAGATTGAAACTCTCAAAATTAAACAAGAACCATAATCCATGATGCTTTGTGAAGTGATTGAAAAGAAGAAAAGAGCCATTAAAGATAAGGCTATGATAGAAGAAGACAAGAGAAACCTTGCCAATAGATTGAAGGAAAAGTCAATTGAGCTTGCAAAAATTTCCAACATGTAACTAGATAGTACCCTAAGCCAGATGATGAATGCATATCATGAACTAAATGTTAAGGAAATTGAGATCTCAACACCGAAGATGCAAAATGAACAGCTACAAAATGACTTAAAAAGAGAAAAGGAAATTATAGAGAGCTTCAGAAAACCTAATAAAACTATCAAGTATTCTGAATAGCTATTGAAATCACCAAGATCTAGTAATGAAACTTCAGGATTAGGATACACTAGCACTAAAAAAGGAGAGTCATCTAAGACTATAGAAGAAAGAAGTGATAAAGGTAAGAACACTAAACCCACTTATCATTTTTGTGGTAAAAAAGAACATACCTCTAGTGTGTGTAGGACCAAGAATGCCAATCAATATGAAAAACCTAAAAACATGGGTCACTATCACAAGTACAATAAGCAAGGACATCATGCATATGACTGGAGGGCTAGAACCATTAGAACACCAAGATTTGAAGGTGACTACTACAATTGAAAAAACTATGGACATAGAGCCTTTGGATGCAAATGAAAGCCTATGTCAACACTTAACCAACTAGCAAAGACCAAAAGTCATGGACATCACTACAATTGGGACTACACCACTAGGTAGAGTTGTCACTACTGTCAGTAGTATGGACACATCACTGAAAATTGCATATGAACACATTTTAGTGGAAGCTACAATAGATAGTTGAGCCAAACTACATGTTTCAGTTGTTTGAAGACTGTACACATCAGTAGAAATTTCCCAACAAGGTCAAAGGCACCCAACTCAAAGTTCAACAAGGGAAAAGGAAAAGTTGATCTTGAACACATCAAAGGAGAGATGAATAAAACATGGAAGAAGAAAGATGGAGGCAATACACCCAATGGAGGGATCACTTCACCCAAAAGGTCAAATGGTCACACTTCATCCAACCAAGCAAGAAGGTATGAGGGACTGATATTTAAATGCTTTATCATACATTAGTTCCAAGAAAATTAATTACTCAAAAGGATAGATCAGCATGAATAGAGATGCATAGTTAAAATTTCAAGTTTTTATAAATGATGTTGAGTAAGGAAAGCTACCTTCAGATGCTAAGTAAAGACATAGTATATGTCAAGTTGTCTGCCAAAGTTAATAGAAGTTGAGTGATTAGTTGTAGTAGACTTAGTAGTGGATGTTGAGTGAAAGGAAATTTGTATTGAAGCTAAGTAAGTGAAACTCGATTGTATTTCGAGTGTTGGAAAGACAATGGAACCCAAGTTAAGCAGAATTACTTAAGAAGGTGAGTGGAAAATTGTACAATCACTAAGCATTAAAGGCTATAAAATGGAGGGTATATGGTCGCATTTCTTATCATTTTTTACCATTGTGAGAAAATAGAAAAGATGAGAAGAGTGTAGAACAATTTGCAAGTAGAGTTTGAAGCATTTATAAAGATTTCAATAGAGATTCATCAAAATTTCTTTGATTCAAGGTATTTATACTTGTGTCGAGCTATGCAGTTTCAAAATTTCTTTATGTTAAAACCCTAGATTGTACAAATGGCCTCCAGCTCTAGAAAATCCCATGAAAAAGAGTCATTTGAAGTCTAGTTAGTATCAAATGAAGTCAAACAACCTAATTTTCAACCTATTCCTAAAGTTGCATACAAGAATGATCCTATCAGAGCTTTATTTGTAATTCCTCCTAAGATTGTAATGTTACAAGATGTTAGGAGATGCTATAACTGTAAGATTGGTGCTATTGGAGAGATGGAAATTAGGGAGGCATATGAAAAATTGTGTGAGAATGCAGTCTTGAAGGAGGAGTTCCAAATCATTGAAAAGAAGGGCTTAACCCATGCCCTAGATTTTCCTACTATTTTTTAGGATTGAATGGATTAGAATTGTGTTAAGTAGGATGTATGATGGTAGTTTATGGTTGGAAGATGGACCAATCAAAATCTTAGAAATAATTCTTCATAGGGTCACTAGGTATCCAACCCTAGAATAGCCCAAAACATTAAGGAGTGATTCAAAAAAAGTAATTGAGAAGAATACTAGAGCTAAGTTGATCAAGAGAGGCATGACCGTTGATATCATTAAGGATCATCTTGTTAAATTTGTAGTCAAAGTCATTTCCCACAAATTTTACCAATGAAGCCAAATCAATAGTGTTCCCTATATTGTAGTAGGTGTTGGTTACAAACTTATCAAAAAGGATCATACTTATGATCTAGCTAAACTGCAACTACAATAGATTATGGAGAATTTGGGAGCTATAATAAGAACAAAGGGAGCTCAATGTAAATTTGGAGTAATTTCAATATGTATATTCTTCTATGTACAAAACAAATTCCCCTCTTATGGAAAGATAAGATAGAAGACAAATAGTTCTATAGTAGTGCAGGTCAATGAATACATAGGAGAAAAATGGGACCAAATTTTGAGACAATCATGACTAGCTACTTTGAAGACTTCAAGAAGTGTATGAAACAAAGATTGAGCATACCCATTTCATTAGTTGAGAAACACATAAATGATATATTTTTTCTTGTTGATATTTATTACACCTACATCCAAGCAGCCTTACCAAGGGTAAGATGACTTAGGCCACTTGGTTATGAGATAAATATTGATGAGGCATCTATAGCAATTACAACATTGCTAGCATAGGAGACTGATAAGAGTGTCAAACCCTTTGGCACCTATGATTTTGTAAGATATAAAGTGGATATGGAATTGAAAACTACTTTAATACTAAAGAAAAAGGACAAATTAATGAAGAAGCTTAAGGCCAAATTCAGAGAAGGGACTGCAGAAGAAGAAGAAGATGAAGATGATGAAGAAGAAGAATAGGGCTAGGAGCCACTAACACTAACCCAAGGCATGGGTGAAGATGCTGAAGAACAAGAAAATGTCAAGGAAGAAGAGGAAGCACCTAAGATAGAGCCTAAGAAGAGGAAAGCACAAAAATAGCATGTTGCTTAGCCTAAAGACAAGAAGAAAGCTAAGCCAAGCCCAACAAAACCTACCACTAGGGTAGATAGAAGGGCTACAATAAAGGTCGCAAAGGAACAAGAAAAGAAGAATTCCACAGAGAAAGGAGGACTAGCAGAGAAGAAGCAAAGAAGAAAGAATGTGGCACCTCCTAAATCAAATCAGGAGAGGACAAAGTCTAATGATAATGGACAATTCAGAGTGGTAAGTCACACCACTAAGTCTGATCTAGAGAATATATTTGACAATATAAGAGATAATGCAGGCTTGTTTGGGTTTAAAAGTATTGATTTCAATAAGTTGAATAGAGAAGAACAAAACATAGTAGAAGAATAAATATACACCATGATGGATAAGTTCAAGAGTACTCCACTTTAACTAGACAATACAATGCCTATGGTGTTATACTCTATTGTGGTAAATAAATGGAATTATTGCCTAAACATGGAAAAGGAAATAAGAGAGTAAACATTGGCTCATGTGATGATTGAACTCACAAAAGGCCAAATATCCAAGGCTAATAAGAAGCATGGGAGAAAATTTGCACCCAACTATAGAGCCATCAGTATATTACAAAATAAAATTGAGGATGTTGTGAAGAAGTCCACTCTAATGTGGAAACTAATCTATGGCCTCACTACTATAAAGGAAGGACAAGAAGATCCCTTTGAGGAAATAAAAAATGGTGAAGAAGAAGAGGAAAATGATAAGGAAGAAGAAGGAGAAAAAGATAAGGAAGATGTTATACTAGAGAAAGAAAAACAACTACTAAGGAGCAGCAACAGGAACAGTGTGCAAGACACACAACTGCCACCACCAATGTCCTCCACATGTAACTCCCACACCTACAGAAATAGTAATTGTATAGGATGTTCCTAACACTTCTAGTTAGAACATAAACCCACTAACTATAGAGGATCTTAGAAAGATCCCTCACTAGACTACCTTACAATCACAACTATGTACCAATCTAGTCTTGGTGAGTGTGGAGGAACTTCAAAAAGCTACAGCTGAGATTACAAAGAAGAAGTTGAATCCACAAGAACAAACTTTACATACTCCAACAGCTACAAGTGGACAACCACAAGAGAAAGTAGCACAATATACATTAGCTAAGGTTGATTCCATAGTCATAGTGACTTCAACTACCAAGGAGCCAACAAAGGAGCAAACATGATAGAAGGACATTTTTGTTCTCACAACATAAGCACAAGGTACACCACCTTAGATCATAATTATTGATCAAGGAAAAACTAAAGAGGAAAAGGAGAGCCCTAAGGAGAAAGAACAAGAGGCAATTCAAACATTGATAAACTTGCCTACAATAGGGACTCCTACAAAAAAAACTCAACAACCAAGCACTAATATAGTACCACTTCAAATATTTTCTCTAGGCTCAAGCTCTACTAAGGTTGCAAGGGTACTTCACTATGGAGACCCTTCTCTTGATGAGGAGATAGTCATTCCAAGTTATGACTATAAAACTATGAACATAGACCAGATTAATGAAGTGCAAGAGGCACTAGAGAAGAAGAAGAAATAAGAGATACTTAGAAATGAGTATAAATGAAGGCAAGATTTTATTGAAATTAAAGACATCTTTTTAGATGCATTTTTCTTGCAAGTACTTGATGAATCCAAGCCCATAATGGAGCAATTAGGTAGTATAGTGGACTAGGTACAAAATGAAGGCCTAAACACAAATACAAAATTGATAGAATGGTCTGAAAAGAAATTCCAAATGAAGGTGAATGGATGCATATCAAGTAAGATAGAATTATCATACATGGAGCTAGAAAAAAAGGTTGAAAAGGTAAAAGGAGTACTTGAGAACATATTATCATTGTACTCCAAACTATGTGATCCATAAATTTTCACACAAGAGACCAACCAAAAGATAATGAGCTTGGAGAGGAACCTAAAAATATCAAGCATGCAACTACCCAAGAATCCAACTCAGAGTGAGAAGCATTTTTCTACAATGCTTCACACTCAAAAAAAATTAGTTGTGCTCACAAAACATGAGGCTAAAATGAAGGCCAATTTAATACAAATGCAATATGCTATAACCCCTCATATGGAAGTTTTGCACAAAGAACTAGCCTATGCAGAGAATGTCTTGAAGAAAAATCCCAATCTTTCTACATTGGAAGGCCTATTAAACCTTTTAGTAGAGACAACCATTGAGCTTAAAGCACTAGAAATTTCATTAGACAATTGGGATGGTGCTCATAAGATCATAATGGAGGTAAAAAAATCCTTTTTGGCTAAGTATTCAATTAATGCATAAAACCTTTTGACATAAGTGTCAAAAAGAGGGAGATAATAAATTAGGAGACCCAAAAGGGGGAGATACCCAAAGGAGGAGATACAATAACTTAGAGGAGATAATAAAATTTTGAGTTTTGAGGAGAAGATAAAACTAAGGGAGAGATAAGGTGATAAAGCCAAAAGGTTGCAAAAACTACAAGGGAAGATATGAAAAAGGGGGAGTAAAAATAGAGCAAATAGAAATAGGGAAGACAAGGGAAGGACTGAAAAGGAAGAGATAAAGAGTATCAAAATAATCAGCATGAGACAAATCCAACATTAAGAGTTTTGGATATAGAAATGGCACATCAACTCAGGGGGAGTTACATGTTTTGAGGTATATAGTCTTCTACAAAATTTTGAACCAGTTTTTGAAATATGGTACATATGCTAAACAAGATGTATATTATACTCATAGAGATTAGATTCATAATTTTTAGTTAATTTTTTTTGACACTAATATCAAAGGGTGAGATTCTTGGTCTTAGATTGATTTTGACAATTGAGTGTTAACATACTTAAGAAACTTCTAAGTTGATGCCAAGTATAATATAGATGTCGAGCTACAGTATGTGCCAAGCCAAAAATTCAACAGGTGTCAAGATATTCAAGTGTGGAGCAAGTTTCAAGTGCTGAGTGACAATTGATTCCAAGACAATATATGTGTTGAGTAAAGTATAGTTGTCGAGAAGGACTGAATTAATATAGGAGCCGAGTAAGACAAATTTCCTATAGGTGCCAAGAAAGACATAATTATATGTGTTGAGCATTAGCAATTAGTAAGTTTCGAGTAACACAGAATCAACATATGAGTTTGTGCCCTCACAAACTCAGATGTAAACTATTTTTGAGCCGACTCAAGATGAATCTTGAAGGATCTAAAAGATAAGATTGAATCTATTACATTCCCTATGCAATTAACATGCAACCAATCAGAAAAATGGAAAGAACATGCAACCAATCAAGAAAAATGGAAAGAATTAAGTGAGAAAGATGGATGAATCTCAATCATAGATTCATACCTAACCCTAAGTCTCAAAACCTTTATCAAGAGGTTGAAACCCCATAATTCAAAAGTGTGTAAGAGAAAGTATGATATAGGAATGCAAGGAGAGAATGCTTGTGAAGTATGAAGGGGTGTAAAGACTTAGAAGAGGAAAAAAATTGTAGAATCAAGTTGATCAGAATAGAGTATCAACACTTCAAAAAGAGTTATATCAGATCAAGAAGGATCAAATCAGATTAGACATAACAAGGATCTAAAATCAGCAATTGAATATTGTAAGTCATTAGGTCAACACATTCTACTATACTTTATACCCATTATATTTGGAGAATGAAAATCCTATGATGATAGATTGGTTTAATAGCCATATAGTAAATCCTTAATAGGGTGTTAAATCCTTTAACAGGGTGACATTCCAAGTGAATTTTTGTAAATTCTTTAGATAGGTCAATTTTAATAGGGAACTAAAGCCTTTAACAGGGTAGGCCTTTCACAGAGTAGACCATTAATGGTGGTAAAGCTTTGTAACCTTAACCAGTTACATTTTTTTGCAGTGATAAGTTGTGGGTGTCGTCGCCACCCCAATTTTACCTTCTCATCTTGGAGGGTTTTTGGGTGATCAAATCTTGTGTTATCTATTTTCATGCATGCATTTACTTTCATGTTAATTAGAGATGTTAGATGCATGTGATTGATTTCAATTAAATAGTTTTAGAGGTTATAGTTTGGTACTTTTGATTCACAGCCTATCTCTGAGAAATATCCTTCCCACTTGTGAATTCCAACTCTCAATGCCAAGTTTGAAGAAATGTTGAAAGCATATGAAGAAAGAGGAAACATGATACATCAGCTAGAAGCTCAAGTGGCCGAAATGGACAAACAACTTGGAAAGAGAAAAGGAGGAGAATCTAGTAGGCTCAAAATTTCTTATCCTCACCCCCCAGTTGAGCCATTTAAGTTAACTCATATTGTAGAGCTACCTAATACCCCATAGAGGCCATAATTTTACACTGCTAAAAGAATTTGAAGAGAAGAATAAACTTTGGGCCTTACATGTAGAGTTAATTGATTTATATGAAGATAAAATCATGAAAAAAATCTTATATCTAATAGATAAGATTGAATGGCCAACATTCCATGAGAAATTGACAAAAATAATGAACACATGGGAAGAAATAAAGACTGGGGAAGATGCTTTAAATCCCATCATGACTAAATGGGGTAGTAGGTATAAAGATACCACCCTTTTGTATGTTTCAGTTATTACTTTATCTTGTGAACAAATAAGAAAAAACTTTGATATGACTAATGATCTATCTGAATTCAATAAGAAAAGGATAATAATTTTCTTTCCAAAGTATCTTGCTAAGAAATTTAAACTCTTCCCCCATGCACTTAGAAAAATAGATAAATTGAAAGAAAAGGAGGAATAGGGAAAAGAATTAGATGATTTATTATGTCTCAGGATAAATGGAGCTATAAGTGAATAGGGGCATGTGATCATGTGATCAAGAAGTAGTGAAAGGTTTTAAGTTTTGATTGGCTAGCTGACACAATTTTTAATAAATAGATGGATGATTCTATGCACTCAAAGCAGTCAATGATTGGAGAACTAATGAAGAAGAAATGGACCAAGATGAGATACAAGAAAATGATACATTAGTTCAAGTAGAAGAAGACAAAGAAGAATAACCAACTATAGTGATAAGCACAGTGGTCCCAACTCATGAGATGAAAATTGAAGAATCATATATAACTGTTGTTTTAACAACATGTGATGATGTAGATGGAGAGTCCCAAGTTGAAGTGAGTTTACAAAAATCAAGGACAGGTCCATCATAATTAGTTCCATCAGATACATCTTCTGAGGAAAAATAATAGTAATAAAGAAAATCATGAACCTCTCATCAACAAAGAAATATAGAAAGAGGAGAAGTGAAGTAAAAGTGGACCCCACAAAAGAATATTCATGATATAACTTTAGTTTTGCTAAGCTTTGTTCAGCCTAGCTCTCGATACAAGTTTTACATGATGTATTTCCTCTACAAAATTTGAGAATTAATTAATGTTATATGATCATAATGCCATGTCTTCCATTGTTTTGAGTTCTATTTCAATGTTATATAATTTTCAAGGAGAATTAATAAAAAGATGAACCATCACCATATCTTTTCTCTCTGAGACTTGTCTCCATTTTTATTGACTAGTTATTTTGTGGTTGTGATGGAAAAACCTTTCTCAATTGAATGCAAATAGGATAGGTTGTCTATTAGTTCACTATTTCTTTTAATTCAATGGATTAAGTAGGTTCTTTAGTGAATTTGATAGAGTCTCTAGGCTATAAGAAGGATTTGTGTAAGAATTAGTTTTAGTGAGAATTGTTGATAGTATTGATTGTAATGTAGTCAATTATATCAAGAAATTGGATAGACTCAGAACCCCAATGGATGAGGCATTGATCAATTACTTCAATTTGTAGATGAAAAGATCATAGATGGATTTCAAGCACAATATAAAAATCAATACCAATTTTACTCTAAATGTATGAAGAATGTCAAAGATGGACCAATACTTGTTTACACTTATTTTATTGTTTTAGTTAGTTGTTGTCACTTAGAATTACTTGTAGGTCTAAGAAGAATGGTGACCAATCTATTGTAAGGGATGATAAATTTAATAAAATTTCATTGAATTAGTGAATGAAATGTGAGAGTACTATGAAGTTCTAAATCTGTTATCCCTAAGATGCACCCGCCTTGGTTTTGTAGAGCCAAAAGAGTAGAAAATCTTTTATGATTTTGTTAAAGTTGTGTCTAGATTTGAAGATCATTTGGTTGATCATAGGAAATAGATAATCCTTAGGTTATTCTAATCTTCACCATCTCAGTATTAGGTATCCTTATTACTTGGTAGTGTAAAAATACTAATAGAAATAAACTTGAATAGAAAGATAACCCCATTGAAATGAGATGCAATCTAAAAATTAACTAAATGCATTTTTTCATATTTTCAAAAATAAAAATATATGAAATGAAATCTATATAAACTAATGTAAGGGGAGTTCTAAATACCACTCCTGATTAAGATACACCATAAAGTAATCAAACTCAAAACTCAGATAAGAAATGCAAGTAAGTTGGGTACACCAAAAAGAAGATACACACCTAAATCATTAATGTAACCCCAAAATAAAAAAATAAATGAAAGTAAGATGGGTTCACCAATTAATGTATGGTAGGAAAATTGAGGAAGATGAATCATACATTAAGAATGGGGAAGACCACCGTCTAACCCTTCATTAGATCTAACTGATAATAAAGGAAGATTCTATGCAAATTTAAATGCAAAAGGTATGAATATGTTGGAAATAATTATTCAGTTGTATTTTTTCATAGATGTTACCCAAATGTCAGTATTAATTGAGCTTTGAAGAAGTTGCAGTATTAACAAAGGATTTTCAATATTGATCAAACAATCAGGTAAATAAGAACATTTAGTGTTAACAAAGAAGTCAGTTAATGAATGATATCTTTCTTGTAGTGTTAACCATGTGGTTGAGCATTGAAGGACTTCAAATTATTAACTGAGCATTCAATCCTAGTATTGACTAGGTGACAATGGAATGTGATTTTATAATAATTAATTCATTAAGGCCAACTAGTTGGATGTTTATTAATTATTTGAAAGGGTATTCATGAAGAATTATTAAAGCTAATGATATATATGAAAGGTCAACTAGTGAGGGTATAATGGACAAGTCTAATGTGGAATAAGATGGATATATGAGTGAAGGAAAAGGTAGAGCAGGAAAGTGTAGAAGATAAGCCACAAAGAACATCTGATCAGTAATGATCCAAAAGTCAATTCAAAATAGAGATCTAAATATAAAGAGATAGGTTGTTCTTAAATAAGGTCAAATTGATGTTACCTTCAAACCATTGTAGAAGTGAGGATATCTCTTAATAGAGTTGACTTAATACTCATTTTTAAAATTGTTTAATGAGGTGACATTACAAGACTGAAGTTTCTAAAGACCTCTAATCAGGCTACTCCTAATAGGGGGATCTAGATCCTTTAACAAAGTCATACTTAAAAATATGTTTTGTAACCCTTAAAAGGGTTGGCTCATAATAGAGCTCACTTTAGAAAAGTAAAAACTATTGTAACTAAGTGCATGGTGGTTTTGCCAAATTGGGTTTCCACATTAAATCTTGGTGTTATCCATGTTCATGTTATTTTCTTTATTCTTTAGGTTTCTATAACTAAGTTACTAAAGGTTAATATAGATTAATATTCATAAGATTAATTTTTATATAGAGTTATAGAAATATCTTAGTTATAACATAGGTAGACAATATTACTATTGACATAAAGGTCAATTTGTCTATCAATCACTCAACACTTAGTCAATTGGTTACATTGTTATCAAGATTTATAGTTGCTACAAAGCTTATCATTCAATTTTTAGGGTTAACCAATTGATTTAGTTGTTCCCTAGCAAATTTGGTAGAATATAGCGTCTATCGAGCACTTCAATCAGTTTGTAGTGTTTTTTGAGCTGCACAATGTTTACCGGGTTTCAAAGACAAAGTTCAGTTTAAATAGAGCATAGAAGAGGCTATCGAAAAAATCAGTGGAAGGGAAGAAGATTGTAGTGTTAACTAAGATCTTTAGTGTTGACCAAGTCAAATACTATTTACCAAGCTCACATGCTTAAAAAAATGGATCTAGTGTTGATTGAGTGTTGTAGTGTTAACTGAGTTTCTCAGAGTTCACCGAGTCACACAGTGTTGGTTGAGTTCAAGCTACTTGGAAGTGATTAGTATGGACTGAGCTTCAAGTTAAACCGAGTGCCAAATATTTCCAAGTGTTGATAGTGTTTTCCAAGTATTAGAACATCATCGAGTTTGTTTTCAGAACCCAAGTTATAGTAGTTGGGTTGACTATGTGAATTATGATGGAATTGGTATTGTAGTTGACTCTAATAAGTTGTAATTTGGATCGGTATATAAGTAATACATTGTATCATATCCAAAGAAGAATATATATGTGAAGAGTGTATGATGAGTAGAAGTGTGAAAAGAAGAAGGCTACACGTAGTATAAGGGAACACAAATATTTATATATCACAATCAAGTGATCATTGTAATACAAGGAATCTCGAGCAACAAATTAGAGTTCTGGATCATAGATCAGCCACTAGTTCATCCTAATAGGTGCATCATCCAAATCCTTTAATATATTAGACTTAATAGTCTTTGCTAAATATCCTAACCAAGTGCATAGTTCATTGTATGTTTCTAATTTCCTTTGACAAGGTGGACCTTACAAACCTTATTGCTTCTCATAGGGTAGATCACCAGAAGTGATGAATTGTAAGCCTTAACAAGTTAACTTTATACTGTAGTAATAAAGCTTGTGGGTATTATCCCCACCCCAATTTTAATTTCTAATTGAAAGGTTTCTTGGTCACCATATCTTTTGTCAAAGTGTTATGAATGTTTAGTTTCTTTCATTCTTTCATGCATATAATTAGATCATAATATTATATGAAAGATTAATTGGTGAAGTAAAATAAAGTTTTATTGATTCCTAATTCACTCCTCCCTCTCAATAACCTTGCATACTTGATATTTCCAACAATTGGTATTAGAGCTATTCAAGTTCTCATATCAAAATTTTAACAACTAGATTAAAGATCAAAGGCAATGGAGGTATACATGCTAGATAAGGGTATTCACAATGAAAAGTTGGATCTTGAATTGGTCATCAAGAAACTCAATAAAACAATGGAGAAGCTCTCTCAATCATTGAAAAGAGGGAAATATTTTATAGTAAAAATGAATGAAAATCTCTACAGTAAAGAAATAATTGAAGATATATGTCTTGATGTAGGAGCATCTTGGGTTTTCTTGCAATCCTACTTGTTTGGAGGAATTTTGGTTAAGTGTTGTGGAGCATCAGGCTTGGATTTGGGTGGATTTATGCTTTTTATGGTTATGGATGTGTTGGAGACACATTGGAGAACCTTTCCTCATGATTGCATAGAGATTGGATGGATTGAGTTGAAGTTTGAGCTATTTTGTACCTTGCTACTAGAACTATGTTTTTCTGGTTTCTAGGTGCCTATTGCGGAGCATGTAGCTATTTTTTCTTAATGAATGAGAAGTTTAACTCATAATGGATTGAAGAGGGCCTAGATTAATTCTATGTATCAAGAGAAAAAGTCCTAATTCATTACATGTTGGGAGATATGGAAATTCTCCTAATGTATCAATTTTTGGTAGTTTTTCTGCGATAGTCTGTTGTGTGTGATTTTTAGGATGGATGCACACTTTTTCTTGGAGAATAATCCTTTACACATTTATGGGATTGTAGAGGACCTAGATTTCTACCTATATTTCAAATAATGACTTCTAATTTAATCAGAGCTAGGAGATATCATTATTTTGGTTAGATATCAATTTGTAGACATGTAATTGTTATTGCAGGCCTACTTGTGGCATTTAATTTATGTATTTGTATTTAATTTGTGTTATGGGCTGACTTGTGGTTTAGATTTGTATAAGTATTTTGGTGGAGTCTTTTATTCATTCATTCATGGAATATTAATCCATCATGGAGAAGAGGAGGTGGTAGAGGAGAAAATTTTGAGAAGAGCTAGTAGGTGCGGCTTGGACAACAACAATATTGCTTGGTGGGCTTGCAAGAACAAGTTGAGATCTTTGTTGGGGATTTCTACCAAAGTGTGGATCTAAACTATCTAAGGTTTTATTTGGATCTTGAGGGATTTTTTAAATCTATTACTTTCTTTTATATTTGGCCATAGCCAGGAAGGCCTTATAGCCTAGCACATTGAATGTAATCAGTTATATTTTATGAATATATTATTGTAATTTGGCATTAGATCTTGCATTATTTCTTACTATTGTATTTCTAATATTTGTTTATATTGTTAGGGGCTAGGAAATATCCTTTGGGGATTCTTTTACCTTGTGCTAGATTAGGTGGTATCAGAGTGATGGTTGTTCCTAAGTGTGTTAATAGATTGCTGAAGTTGAGGCAGTTTACACCAGGACTTGGGTTGGAGAAGTAGATTGGATTTGATCTTGATCTATTGTTGGATTTTCTTTTTGGATTACTATATATCTTGGTTTCGAGGTGGAAAATCATGGTTTTGACTTGTAATTATAGAGGGCTTTTAGATGGATCAATGGATGCAAAGATGGAAGGTTGATCTTGTTGAGGCATGATCATAGAGAGTTTCTGGATTACAAATTTGTGGTCTTGGACTTGTGATGTGGTTCATAATTGTTCATGTGAGGTAGTAGGTTGTGATTTGATTTGAAAACAATTCAAGGTTGTCACAAGGAACACGGGAAGGATTTGTTGTAGTGTGTTTATAAAGATCTTGGGAGATGGGTGCAAGAGGATTGAACCCTGAGATGATTATGAATCTCCATGATGTCGTGGAGAGGAATTTTTCTAATATTTTTGCTTGGTTTGAAGCTAGATTTGCTGATCAAACTAAGGAGGAGGTTACTTAGTTTAAATCTAGTTCAACTAATCAAGATAATGATAGGATGAGGAAGGCATTTTGTAGATTTTTGTGGAGTTGGAGTCTACTGATCCTGAAAAGAGTTGTTTGGCTATTTAAAAGACTTGTTCATAAAAGAAGATGACATACCAAGGTCAAGGTGGAAGAGGCTGGTTTTATTGATTAGATTGTGGACTTTGATACAAACTTGCAAAGTAGCTAGAGGTTGTTGTTGAAGATATTCCTAACCTTGTTGATTCTAGGATAGAGGTTGGTTTTCATGATTAGTTAGTTGGACCTAACCTAGAAATTGTAGAGCACTTGGTAATGGATGATCCAATTGTTGTTGGTGATGAGTTGCATGTTGCAGAGCATCTTGTTGTGAGCAATGAGATGATTTGTGTTGAGAGTTTGGCATATGTTGTTGTGGAGTTACATATTACTATTGATATGGAGTTTGTTGTTGCTGGTGTGGATTCACTAGTTGCTGATGTAGATGAGGGTTTTCTAATGAAGAATTATGTTTAGTTTGTTCTTGGGTGTGAGCATGTTGATTGGGTGGTTCAGATTTTAATGTTTGATAGAATGATGCGGATGTGGATGATGAGCATATTGGTTTTCTTGTCCCTATTGGAGTGGAAGCCTTTGGTGAAGATGAAGATGTTTTTTTCTCTTTCTTTGGACATCAAAGTGTGGGACACACTTTTATATTTACCTAGGGAGTATGACGCAGGACCATCTTGGGTTTGCTTGCAATCCTACATGTTTGGAAGAATTCGGGTTAAGTGTTTTCGAGCATCGGGCTTGGATTTTGGTGGAGTTATGCTTTTCATGGTTAGAGATGTGTTGGAGACACATTGGAGAACCTTTCTTCATGATTGCATAGAGATTGGATAGATTGAGTTGAAGTTTGAGTTGTTTGTACCTTGCTACTGGAACTACATTTTTTTAGTTTTTGGGTGCCTGTTGTAGAGCATGTAACTAATTTTCTTAATGAATGAGAAATTATGCACTTTAGCGACTGAAGAAGTCCTAGATTTATTCCTTGTATCAAGACTACAAGTCCTTCTTTATTATATGTTGGGAGATATAGAAATTTTCCTAAAGTATCAATTTCTGGTAGTTTTGTGCTACAGTCTATTGAATGTGACTTTCAAGATGGATGCACACTTTTCCTTGGGGAATCACTATTTGCACACTTAAGGGCTTGTAGAGGACCTAGATTTCTACCTACAATTTGAAGAAAATTTATAATTCAATTGAAGCTAGGGGATATCATGATTTTGGTCAGATAATTTGTGGATATTTAATTGTTTTTGCAAGCTGACTTGTGGCATTTAATTCATGTATTTGTATTTTATTTGTATTCTAGGCTGACTTGTGGCTTGGATTGGTATAAGTAGGGGTTCTAGTGGAGTCTTTTATTCATTCATTCATGGATTATTCATCCATCATGGAGAAGAGGAGGTGGTAGAGGAGTGAATTTTGAGAAGAGCTAGTAGTTGTGGCTTGGAAAATAAGGAGATTGCTTGGTGGGCTTGTGAGAACAAGTTGAGATCTTCCTTGGGGATTTCTACTAGGGTTTGGATCTAGACTAGTTAGGGTTTGATTTGGATCTTGAGGGATCTTGTTGAGCTATTACTTTCTTTTATATTTAGCTATAACTAGGAAGGCCTTACAGCCCAGCACATTGCATGTAATTAGTTATATTTTATGAATATATTATTGTAATTTGGCATCAAATCTTGCATTGTTGCTTGTTGTTGTGTTTCCACTATGTGGTTATATTTCTAGGGGCTAGAAAATCTCCTTTGAGGATTCTCCTACCTTGCACTACATCATATCCTAAAAAAAATTTAGATGAAGCTGATGAAGCAATCAAAGATCAATTAGAAAAGAATTCCAATTTTCAAGAAGAATTCAAAAAGATGAAAAGAGAATAAGAAATCCAACTAGTGAGATTATGTGAATTCATGGAAGAAAATGACAAAGCCAAAGAAGAGATAAAAGAAAAGAATAATGAAATTCAACATCTATCCCTTCAACATGAAAACTTCATTGATCAGGTCACCAATGAAAATAAAGATCTTAGGAATATAAGATTCGAGAATGAAAGATTGTAGAATGACCTCAACACTGAAAAGAAAACCTAGGAAAGAATGATGAAATCTCAAGAAAGTATGAATCGATTTAATGAACGAAATCAATAAAGGCACAAAGCTAAAGTTGGAATATGATACATAGAAGAAGGTGAATCATCTCAGAAAGTAGCTCAAAAGAATTAAAGACCTACTTGAAATCATTGTGGTAAGATAGATCATACATCAAATAAATGTTGGAGTAATGGTACAACAAAATTCAATGTAAAATGTTACAGTTGTAATAAGCATGGTCATAGAGCAAGTGAATTTAAAGAGAAACCTAAGTTTGAAGGTAAATGTCATAATTGCAAGAATGCAAAACCAAGTAGTGGAACCAAGTAGAAGAAATTTTGAAAGCAATATTTGGATGGGATTACATTACATGGTGTAGATGTCACTACTGTGGTGAATTTGGGCACATTGGAGAAAATTGTGTGGAACATCAAATGAGAAAAAGAGACAATAATAAAATATATTTTATCTGTACAAAACTTGGACATCTTGCCAATAACTATATCAACATAGGTAGAATTGAAGATGAAAATAAATTCAAAGCTCATAATATTAGAAATAAAATGAAATAGCAATGGGTACCAAAATTTTCAAAGAATGAGAACCAAGATAATGAAGTGAATGACAACCAAGTCAATTAGTTGCGTGGTCCAAACACTTCAATTTAGTTTCCTATGGAGATCACTAGAACTATGATTCAAAAGAATTAATCTAACATTAATTCCAACCAATAGAAAGAATGATCCAAACAACATTGAAGATGCACAAGGATCATTGAACATCATGTAAAGAAAAAGACCTTACCGATCAAGGTCAGGTCGCAAGACCTTACCGAGTAAGGTCAGGTTACATATTATTGCAAACTCAAGTTGGTAGTTCCTAGTGAGTGATGCTGACTCTACCAATATGTATATTTCTTCCAAGAATTAAGTACAAAGCATTAATGGTGATCGATCAAAAGAAACTTGTTAAAAGCAACAAATTGAAGGCATTGTTTTCACCGCAAATTTCTAGAGCTATTAGTGCAAAATGATTTTAAAGCCCATTAGAGAATTGAGAAGTTTTTTTTTTTGAGAATTTTTGAAGTTTATAGAAACCCTACTAAGCATGGCATCTTCAAGTCAAAAAGAAAAGAAAGGGTTTGAAATGTTGGTTTGTGGAGTTGATTCCAAGGCACCAAAATTCATGTTGAGTCAAGCGATTGTAGAGACACTTGATCCAACTGGTGCACAATCTCAAATTTCACCCAAGGTATTACTCATGCAAGACATCTATTATTTTTATCACTACTTAATCAAATAATTGAGAACATTTAAAATTAATGAAGCAATCATGGAATTATGTGTGGATAGTGAATTGAAACCTAAACATCAACATTTTGAAACCAATGGCTTGACTCATATCTGTCATATGCTAAGAGACTTCTATTTCAAATCAATGATATATATTCTAAGCCATGTACATAATGGATATTTATGGTTGGAGAAACCTATTCAAATAACCAAAAAAATGATTTATAGAATCACTAGACTCATAATGCTTAATAAAGCGAAGATAACTAAAACCCTAGGTCAGGTAGAACTAGAAAATTGAACTCTTGTCAAGTGGGATGGAAGAGAAATGAAAATTAGTAGTGTAACTAACATGGAAATAAGATTTGGCATTCATATCATTGCACATAAGATTTATAGTTCAAGCAAATTAAACAATGTATCATGTGAAGTTTTCAATCTTGCTTACAAGGTTGTGAAGAATAACCTATGCTCTGAATTTGCCAACTTTTTGTTGAATCAATTCAAAAAGAATATGGAGAGAATCAAAGGATGAAAAAATAATCTGTGTAAGTACATATCTCTTTTATCATGTTTATTCTTCTTCATTCAAAAAAATTTCCCTTCCAAAGGTACAGTAGTATGGAGGAGAGATGTTCCTATTTTGTATTAGATTAATGAGTATATAGTAGGGATGGGTGAAAATTTTGAGATTATCATGGACAACTACTTTGAAAAATTGAAAGAAAAGATGAATAATAGATATAGGATCCCCAAGAAACTTGTTGAAGATTAAATAAAGATGATATATGTTTCATGGTGGGCTATGACAAAGTATATATTTAGGCAATCAGACCTAGAGTTGCATGGGTTAAGCCTCTAGAGTGTGAGGTTAACATTGATGATACCAAAGACATCATAAAGGCTCTACTAAATAAGCATGTGGATCCCAAAGATACATACTTTGGCACATATAGTGAAGCTAAGGCAAGTATAGAGCTTGAAATTAAGCTACCTTAGGCTCTAAAAAAAGGAAGAAAAAGAGTAGAGAAGATACTAAAAGGAACAAGACAAGAAAGTTCTACTCTAATGCTTATTGAGGGAAAAAATGGTGACATAGAAGATGGTGATGCAAAGGATGAGGAAGAAGAAGAAAAATCTAAGTAAGAAGCGTCTCTCAAGAAGAAATTAAACATTATCATAACCAAACCTACCAAGTCATCCTCTATTGTATTCGCTAGAAGGGTAGTCAAGTCAAGGAAAAAATTGAAGTTAGGTGAAGATGAAGCTGATAAAATATCTTCAAAAGAGATCCACCTACACTTCAAGATAACTTAAAGAAAATGGAAGAAGAAGCTGGCATGGCAAATTTCAAATCTCTCAGATATGAGACTAGGAATATAGATGAGAAAAAGTAGATTGACGATATGCTTATGTCAAAATTGGGCAAATAGAAGTACTCACTAGATCAAATTGCTCAAAAAATTCCCAATGAACTTATGTGGGTAATAAAGTCAAAATGGAAAAATGTACAAAAGACTATAAGGATATCTATGAACAAACCTTGAAGCAATTGATCCCAAGTCTTAGTAACAAGGAGATGAAGGAATCATTAAAGAAAAATGAAGAGAAGTTCACTCTTAAATTAAACATAAGTATGGTATTGATGAAAGAAATTGAATAAGTGGTGAAGGAAGCTAGAACTAAAATAAGTTTCATCAACCAAGTGAATTTATTGTGCATGTTGATGACAAAGATGATGAAGATGAAGAAATTGATGATGTCAATCTTGGATGATTAGGAGGAATAATAGGAAGCTACTAGAGGAAGTCTTCTAGAGATACAAGCTATTGAGGAGACTAATGTAGAGAAAATTGCAGCAATAGTCATCACCTCATTTCCTCACTCTCTAAGAATAGCCTTAGTACAATCTAGCTCAAAGATAGCTTCTCTCAAGTAGTTTGTCGATAAAATTGCTACACCAAGCACCCAAACAAGCTCTAAATCTATTTAGCTAAATGCTACAATGAAAAAAGTGGCCAACACATCATCTTTGAAGCTGCAAGGTCCTCCATCATCATTCATGATTGAGAAACAACAATGTATTCATGTTGTTATTGTCATTTCAACTTTTATTGCTAGTCCATCATTTTAAACTATTACATATATTCCAAGTATATCCATAGAAAGTACACTAACAATTGAGAAAAAGTCTCAAACAAGTACTAAAGTCCTAGACAAGGAGAAACAAATTGTTTCCACCATTTTGAAAGAAAATGGCAAAGAGGATATAGTTATTCCAAATTGGGATATCTTTACCCTCACTCTTGATCAAATGAATACCATGGATGAATTACTGAAAAAGAGAGCTAATCAGTGGAAGTATAGTGAAGAGTGCACATTAGGGTGAAGGTACAAAGTTGCATCACCTTTCAGGCTAACTAATCAAAATGACTAAATTTGATTTTTTTATCTATAAAAAAAAAAAAAAAATTCAACATATGATCTTGTTAAATTTATTTTATCTAAGTTATATATGCTCTCACACTTTTCCAATTGGAAATGTCTATTAAATGCATGTTTTATAGTAGTTAGTATCAAATTACCAACGAAATTAAATTATTTCATAAAACTGACGTTTCAATAACTCTTACTATTTTTTATGATAATTTTTTAATCACATATAAACACCATTTTATAGAGCTTATAGTCAAGAATATTCTCATATAGAGTTCATAGTGTTTTAATTAGATATATTATCTTGTAATTGAAAAATTCTACATGTACACATTTTAACACTCGAGAAGATATTAGTTTTGAGACTAAAAAAATGGTAAATCATATCAGAAAAATTTAAAAATTATATGAGATTCTAGAGAAAAGAGTCCACTTCAAGAATCTATTATTTTTTTTGGTTGGAAGAGATTTATTTTCAAAAATGTGGTGGGAGATGAAAACTATCGATTTGAATAAGTTGAAATTTGAATCGTTATAAAAGAGAAAACATAGGTCTAAAGTCAATTTTTTTTTTTTATTGTTCTAGTTCTATTTTTTAATCCATAGCATAATCTGAGATTAAAAGGAAATAAGTTTATTTCCTTGTAGTTTTGTGGTGGGAACTAGACCCCTCATTTTCAGCATTTTTCAACAACTAAAAATCTATCTTTAAAAATTAGGAAAATCTATCATTTCCTTTTGCAAATAAATATAAAAAATTATGATCCTAAACTTCATCCATTTCTGCACATTTCATTAATTTACTTCATTTTCAAATTCCAAATATTAATACAAGATTTATGTCTTTGAAGTTGAATAGTTATACTTTTGTTAACCTTTTCCTTTGTAAAAGGGTGACATAGGTTTTTACTTTTACCCATCAATTGTCACTTAACCCAAGTCATAGCTCTACACATTATTCAAAGATTAGATATCTAACCAATCTATAGGCAAAACTATTGAAGGAAGAATCCAGAATCAAGGTCACACTTGTAGAAATCCAAGGCATGATTCTTCCAAACATGGATGCATTGTAGAAACATATTGCACATGAAAACAGACTCATGTATGATAAAAACTTTTCCATAGATGATGAAATTGTGGAATTATCAGTAGAAGTTCATATTGCATTGCATGCAAGCAAGGTACTACAAGAAAATTGGGACAAAAAAATGGTACTTATTCTGAAGGTACATTATGAATTCTTGTCACATTCTAGTATTATCATATAGATATTATACATCTTTAGCATTTATGTCAAAAATGGGGAGTAGTGTATATAATATGTAAAGGAGGAGAAGTATACTATATTGTGTATGTATATAAGGGAGATATATGTATAGGGGAGTAGTAAAGTGTATTATGAATAAGCAAGGAATATGTTTACAAAAGCAATTTTAAAAAATGAGAAAGATAGAGTATGTTACCAAGCCATAGTAGATGGAAGTCAAAATTGAGCTAAAGACATAGAATTACAGCAAAGGAAGTTTTGACTTACAATTTTGACTGATTAATTTTATTTTTTATAAGTGTTTTTGTGACTAATGTCAAAGGGGGAGATTGTTGACATAGAGGTCAACTTGTCTATCAGTGACACAAACACTTAGTCAATTGGTTACATTGCTACCCAACTCTACACTTGCTACTGAGCTTATCATTTAGTTTATAGTGTTAACTAAGTGATTCTATTCTTCTTGAGCTATGTAGTAATAATATAATATCTACTAAGCACCTGAGTTAGTTTATAGTGTTTACCAAGCTACACAGTGTTTACAAAGTTTCAGAGACAAAGTTCAGTGCCAACTGAGCATAGTAGAGGCTACCAAGCCAGTTAGTGGAAGTGAAGAAGGTCATAGTGTTAACCAAGTCCAATGGTGTTTACTAAGCTCATAGGGTTAATAAAGTGGATCTAGTGTTGACCAGGTCATGTAGTGTCAATTGAGTGATCCATTTGTTACCAAGTTTCTCATAGTTCATTGAGTCACACAGTGTTGACCAAATTCAAGATACTAGAAAGTGATTAGTATGGATCAAGCTTCAAATTAGAAGGATCACCAAAGATAGATGAGAGTTGATAGTATTTGCTGAGTATTAGAACATCACCAAAATTGTCTTCAAAACTTGAGTTATAGTAGTTGGTGTTAGAAATTCTTTAGAATAACTGAGAGGGGGAGAGGGGCGGAGGGGGGGCGGGGTGTGAATCAGTTATTAAAGGTTCAAATGTCCTATTCAAAATTTTCATACTAAGTATAGTGAACCCATTCAATCATTTATTCATCCTAGCTTTAACTTTTTTGATCAGCAAGCTACTATAGATTAACATGCAAGCATAACACATAAGAAATCAACACATAACACAATGATTTATGTAGAAAACCAATGTGGGAAAAAACACTAACAACATGCTACTCAATTCTCACTCTTCTCAAGTGATGCTCTATGAAAGGCCTACCCTATTAAAAGCTTACAACACACTATCAAATGTGACCTTGTTAGAGGATTTAACCACCCTATTAGAAGTGGGCCAGATTAAAAGACTTTAGAACATTCACTTGGAATGCCACCCTATTAAAGGATTTACAAATGGTTGTTAGGCCAACCTAAGTCCATAAGATTTTTCTTTTATCCTAACTGATACAATTGCTAGAGAGTAACAATTAGGGATTTTGACCTGATTATAGCATACAACTAAACTTGCAAATCTTAGATCACTTCTCAATTCATACCATTGCCTCACCTTCAATCTCTGCAACTCTGACAGCTTGCCCTCCTTTCAAGCTTAGTCACCTTGAGTCTCCATGCTCAATGTACTAGTACAATCATCTCTTCATGACCACTTGTAGAAGTAGAGCCTCTGTTCTCTTCCTTCTAGTAGATGTCTTCTCCTTGACACCCTTGTAATCACTTCTCAATTTGGCTCCATAGCAACAACAACATCAGTAGCATTTTCTTCTTGGTCTATGACTCCTTAAACAAAATTCTTGGAGTTCCTTCTCCCTCGATTCTTCCATTATTCAATTTCAATTCGTATGGATTAGGTAGGATTCATTGTGTCCAACCCATATTTTGTATCCTCTAGAAACTTCTTGAATAATCCTTTTGAATTTTCCAAAAAAGGGTTTACATAGAATTCTGTGCAACTAGCTCATCATCCTTATCTTTCAACTAGTTCACAAAATTAAGACACCAACTCTATCTATCAACTTAGATTTGGAAAATCTTTGTCATTTAAAATAATGCAGCAGCTTGACAATATTGAAATATTGGTGCACAACACATACTATGTTACTTGACATCAACTATGTTTTTCCTGATGCTCAACACCTGAAGATCACTCGACACACACTAAATTTTTTTTTTCTTAGCTCCAACTGAGAACTTGATCAGCTCTAACTAGCTTGCTCATCACCCACTAATGAACTTAGTTTAAGCCTTGCAATCAACCTTGTTACAACTTATTCCTCCAATATTTCTAAGTGTGACCAACCTTTGTATCCTTAAGTATGTTATCAATACATCATTTAACCTTTGTCTTAACTATTCTTTGCACTTCATTACAACATCATAACTCAACCTTTCACTTAGGTACTCTTGTGACATCTTGTTGATCAAATCCTCTTGATCAATCAACTAAGTGATAATACTTGGATCTTATAAGAAAGTGTCATTCCTATAGGTAGCAAGTTTGACATCAATAACAAAACAATGATTGAAAACATTCTATTAACAACAATCTTCCTCTTTGATCTTCAATAATGAGCTTTTCAATCAGATTTCCAACAATCTCCCTCTTTGGCATTGATGACAAACCAAACTGGTCAACCATTAGACTAAACTATTCAACCACAAGCTAACTAGGTTAGAACAACCATAAGATAACTAGGTTAGAATAGTATGTAAAACACCAAAATGTTTTCACATTTCCTTCTACTATTTTGATTACTTCATTTTTGGTTCTCCCTCTTAGCTATTGTATTCTTTCTTTTCTTCTTTCCCTCTATATTGCTCATCTACTACTATTTTGTTCAACTTTTGATTATTTCTATCTACTTCTCTCTATCTTCATTTGATCATATGTTGTTAATCAGTTTCTCACAACTTCTCCCTCTTTGACAACAATGCCAAAGACATATTACCATCTAAGTATGCAAGTATAGCTTTTGTAGGTTTATTCAATTTCTCCCTCTGTCACCTTGCTTGTGACTAATTTAGAACTTCAATAGTTTAATTACTTTAGGCATGAATCCTAAAGTAAACATCCTCTACATCAATTTATAAAATCGTTAACAATTAGCTCATTTAATGCAGGGCAATCTTTTCTTGTTCTTAAGTAGCCTTGGTTAGGGGTATCACCCCTAACTTACTTCTAAGATACTCAAAAACATCTTTAGGTAGTGCTTTTGTGAAGATGTTAGCAATCTATTCCTTTGAGCTAACATATTCCATCTTCACTTGTTTGTCTTCCACCAACTCTCTTACATAGTGATACTTGATTGCAATGTGCTTAGTTTTAGCATGCATTACAGGATTCTTTGATATGTTGATAGCACTTGTATTATCACAATAAAGTATCATAGGCTCACTTATTCCTTCATACCTTGCAACAAATGTTTGATCCATACAATATTGGTTCAATTTATGGCAACTACAACATAATCAACTTCAGTAGTGGACTATGAGGTACAACTTTTCTTTTTGCTAGTCCATGTAATCAATCTTTTTCCCAAGAAAAGTGCTCCTCTGCTGGTGCTTTTTCTATCATCAATGTTACCTCCCCAATCTACATTAGTATAGGCTTTCAGTTCAAAGTTTTTACTTTTTTTGTAGTACAGACCAAAGTCATCAATCCCTTTTAGATACCTCGGTATTCTCTTTACTACCATTATGTGATTTTCTCTTACATTTGCAAAAAATCTTGTCACTATTCCAACAGCTAATGCAATGTTTGGTCTACTATGTACACCATATTGTAGTTTTTCAATCATTGATCTATACAATGTTTAATTTACTTCAACTAATTCATCATTCTTGGATAGCTTATGTCTTGTTGTCATTGGTGTGCTGACTGGTTTTGACTCTTCTAATATGAATGTCTCAAGTATATCCTTGATATATTTGGATTGGGTCACAAATATGCCATGCTTCAATTAATGTACTTGCAATCCAACAAAAATTTTGATTTCTCCAAACATTGACATCTCAAATTCATACTTCATTTGATCAACAAAATTCTTTGCATAGAGTAGCTTTTCCTCGAAATATTATATCATCAACAATGATTTCTGATATCAAAATGTCTTTACATTTTTCATCTTTGATATACAAGTTGTTGTTGTCATCTATTCTCTGAAATCCTATCTTCAGAAGATATTTGTGCAATCTCTCATACCATGCTATAGGTGCTTGCTTCAATCCATAAAGTGTTTTGTGCAATTTGCAGACCATATCTTTGTTCTTTTCATTGAAAAATACCTCAGGCTATTCTATGTAGAATTCTTCTTCCAGTATATCATTTAGAAAAGTAGACTTAACATCCATTTGGTAGACTTTGAAACCTTTGTAAGTAACATATGCAAGTAGTGTTCTTACTCCTTCCATTCTTGCAACAGGGGCAAATGTTTCCCCATAATCCAGTCCTTTTTCTCATGCATAGCCTTTACAAACTAATCTAGCTTTGTTTCTTGTTATCTCACCATTCTCATCAAGTTTGTTTCTAATCACCCATTTGGTACCAATTAGATTCTTGTTAGCTAGGCTAGGAACTAGTGTCCAAGTTCTGTTCTTCTCAATTTGATCTATCTCCTCTTCCATAGCTGTATACCAGTCATCATCTTGTAGTGCATCTTTCACTATTTTGGGCTTAACCTTGCTTAACAAACATGAATCATTTCTTAGTCTATTCCTTGTCATTGGGCTAGCATCCTTGTTACCAATGATTTTATTTGCAAGGTGATTTCTTCTTACATACTTGGCTAAACTTGGTTTTGTCCTTCTTTCCATGTTTGATCCTTCAGCTTTAGAGTCATTTTGTTCTTCTTCATCTGGTACTTCATCATTTCTCTCATGTGTACTATTTTCAAAGTCAAAATGCACATTTTCTACGTTCTACAGCTGAGCTTTTGAATGTAGCTTTGCATTCACTAGCTATGACCTTGCTAATTCTAATTTTTTTTGTTGATTCCCAAATTGATTTGCAACATTTTCTTCAAGAGTCATTCCTTCATAGAAATATACAAAGGATCTATAATCATTTAATTGCTTGGACTTATCAACTTGAATTTTTGCATGCTCATCAAAATTTACATTTGCACTCTCCACGATCTTGTTAGTATTAGTATTCAAAGACTTGTATGCTTTACTTCTAGTGGAGTACCCAAGGAATATGCCTTCATCACTCTTTGCATCAAACTTGTCATTTCTAGTATCTTTAAAAATATAGCATTTACAACAAAATACTTTGAAATATTTAACACTAGGTGAGTGACCATACCATAGTTCAAAAGGTGTTGCATTTGTACCTTTCTTGACTTGAACTATATTCAGTGTGTAGACTATAGTGCTTAAGCTTCTCTCCAGTACTCTAGTGCAATATTTTTCTCCATCATCAAGGTTCTAGCAAATTCAATTACTGACCTATTTCTTCTTTCAGCAATAAAATTTTGAGGTGGGGTCCTTGGTGCTGCTATTTTCCTTTTGATGTCTTTGTCATTGCAGAATATCTCAAATTCCTTTGATGTAAACTCACCTCCTTTGTCTAACCTTAAACATTTTAGATTCTTTCCTATTTCCTTCTCAACTCTGGCCAAATATCACTTAAACATTTGAAAAGCATCATATTTTTGCTTTAGAAACATAAAAGTCATCATCCTAGAGTAGTATTTGTCTCCTAGGTAGCTTTGCACTTCTATTGGACTACATAAGTCTGTATGGACTAACTCTAGTACTTCTTTGGAAGTGTATGTTTTTCTTTTGAAGCTACACTTGGTTATCTTTCCTAGTTGACATTGTTTTTACATTGTTTGTTCAAGTTTCTTCAATTTGGGCAACCCTTTGACCTTCTTCCTTTTCTATATGCTAATCAGATTGTCAAAATTAACATGACATATTATTTTATGCCACAACCACACATCATCAAGTCTAACAACAAGACAAGTTGCATCTTCCATATCTAGGTAAAACAAGTTACTCCTAGTTTGTTCATCTTTTCCTACCAAATTTCCATCAATGTCATAGATCTTAGCAATTTTGTTTCCAAATTCAACTTTGCAACCTACATTGCCTAACTATGACACACTCAACAAGTTGTAGTTCAATCCTTCAATATAGTATGCATTATCACATGAAATTTTTTGTATGAGTTTAATACAACCTTTTTCTTTGATTTGACAAGGAGCATCATTGCCAAATCTAACACTATTTCCATCATATTGAGTAAAGGTAATGAACTTACTTTTATCTCCTATCATGTGATGTAAGCATCCACTATCTATGATCCACTTGTCATTCTTGTTTGCATAGGTAACCAATGATGTTGCTTCATCTTCATCTCTATTTGATTCATCCTTCATAGCCACATAGACTACTTCATCGTCATTCTCATCATAATATTTGTCAATAATGGAGCATCTTTTGCCTTTCTCTTTGTAATCTTTAATATCATATTCTCTCTTGTTCCTATACTTATTTCCTTCTTTGTAGTTCTTCTTTTGTGTACATCTTGCAACTATATGACCTACTTCATTGCAATTGAAACATATGATACAGAGCTTACCTTTGAATTTACCTTTGCCTCTATAGAATCTCCTAGCCAATAATGCTTCTAATTGTTCCACATATTCCTCATCTATGTTGCTATCACTAGATGCATGCTTTTCTTTTCTTATTTTCTTGCTTGATGTCTCCTCCTCGATATCTTTTATTGTCATCTTGGCCTTGAAAGGTTCTTAGTTTTGTAGTTATCAAAATTGGATAGCTCAAATGTAGTGAGTCTTCCCACTATTCCTTCAAAGGTTAGTGTGTTTCCTTGTACACACCTTAGCTTTTGGATGGCTGAAACTCTAATAGCATAGATAGGGAGCAGAGTTCTTAAGTATTTGTTGATGATTTTTTCTTCTTCCAATTGATCACCTAGACTTCTTATTGTACTTGCTTCTGCTTTTATTCTTGCTGCATATTGAGCAGCATTTTCACCTTTGTCCATTTTCATGTCATCAAACTTTCCTCTGAGGCTTTCTCTCTTTGCTCTCTAGACATTCTAATCTCCTCCATAGATATCTATTAGGACTTTCCACATTTTAAATGTAGTATCACAATCTTTGATGTCATCATATTCTACATAGTGGACTATAGAGATGATCTCCAAAATTTCTTGATTGTGCTCCTTCCTTTTGCTCAAATCATTTGCAATAAGGGGTCTAGTTGGATTTACATGTTCTATTCCAATTGAGGTTTTTACATAGTCATCTATTGATCCAAGGTGCGATTTCATCAGACTCTACCATGTAGCGAAGTTGTCTTTGTTGAGCTTGGGAACTTCTCTCTTGGACATCTTGATCTTCTTGCTTCTAGTACCTTGAAACTAGATCAGAAGATGGCTCTAATACCAATTGTTAGAAATGCTTTTGAATAACTGAGAGGGGGGGGGGGGGGGTGGGGAAGTGGGGTCAAAATATCCTATTCAAAAATTTTATACTAAGTGTAGTGAACCCATTCAATCATTCATTCATCCAAGCTTTAACTTTCTTGATCAACAAGTTACTATAAATCAACATGCAAGCATAACAAATAAGAAATGAACACATAACACAGTGATTAATGCGGAAACCCAATTTGGAAAAAACCACTAGTAACATGCTACTCAATTATCACTCTTCTAAAGTGATGCCCTGTGAATAGCCTGCCCTATTAAAGGCTTACAACACTGTCAAATGTGACCTTGTTAGAGGATTTAACCACCTTTTTAGAAGTGGGCCTGATTAGAGGACTTTAAAACATTCACTTAGAATTCCACCCTATTAAAGGATTTACAAATGGCTATTAGGCCAACCTAAGTCCATAGGAATTTCCTTCTATCCTAATTGATACAATTTCTAGAGAGTAAAAATTAGGGATTTTGACTTGATTACAGCATACAATTGAACTTGCAAATCTCAGATCACTTCTCATCTCATACCATTGCCTCGCCTTCAATTTCTGCAACTCTAATAGCTTTCCCTCCTTTCAAGCTTAGTCACCTTGAGTCTCCATGCTCAATGTACCTACGAAATCATCTCTTCATGACCACTTGTAGAAGTAGAGCCTCTATGACTCCTTAAATAGAAGTCTTGAAGTTCCTTTCCTGATCAATTCTTTCATTATTCAATTTTAATTCATATGGATTATGTAGGATTCATTGTATCTAACCCATATTTTGTATCCTCTAGAAACTTCTTGAATAATCCTTTTGAATTCACCCAAAAATAGTTTACATAGAATTTTGTATCACCAACTCATCATCCTTTTCTTCCAACTAGTTCACAAAATTCAAGACAACAACTATGTTGGCTCAAATTTGGAAAATCTTTATCATTGAAAATAATGCAGTAGCTCGACACTATTGAAATACTGGTGCACAACACATACAATGTTACTTAGCATCAACTATGTTTTTCCTGATGCTCGGCACCTGAAAATCACTCGACACATGAAGATCACTTAGCACACACTAGAATTTCTTGTTGCTCAGCTCCAACTGAGAACTTGCTCAACTTCAACTAACATGATTGGCACCCACTAATGAACTTAGTTTAAGCCTTGCAAACAACCTTGTTACAACTTATTCCTCCAATGTTTCTAAGTGTGACCAACCTCTGTATCCTTGAGTATGTTATTAATACATCATTTAACCATTTTCTTAACTAATCTTTGCACTTCATTATAACATCATAACTCAACCATTCCCTTAGGTACTCTTGTTACATCTTGTTGATCAAATCCTCTTCATCAATCAACTAAGTGATAGTACTTGGATCTTGTAAAAAAATGTCATTCCCACAGGTAGCAGGTTTGATGTCAATGAAAAAACAATGATCGAAAACATTTTGTTAACAACAATATTCCTCTTTGATCTTCACAATGACCTTTTCAATTAGATTTCCAATAGTTGGGCTGACTTTGTGAATTATGATGGAATTGGTATTGTTACCAACTCTAGTAAGTTGTAATTTGGATTGGTATATAAGTAATGTATTATATCTTATCCAAAGAAGAATATATATGTGAATAGTGTATGATGAGAAGAAGTGAAAATTGAAGAAAGTTGCAAGAAATATAAGGGATAGGAAAAATTTACCTATCATAGTTAAGTGATCATTGTAATACAAGGATTCTCAACCAATAAATTATAGCTACAGATCAAAGATTAGCGACTGGTTCATCCTCATAGGTGCATCAACCAAATCCTTTAACAGGGTAGTCTTAATAGTCTTTGCTAAATCTACTAGCCGAGTGCATACTTCATTGCATGTTTGTAAATTCTTTGATAAGGTGGATCTTACAATCCTTATTACTCCTAATAGGGTAGATCACTAGAAGTAGTCAATTATAAGCCTTAAAATGTTAATTTTATACTTTAGTAAAAAAGCTTGTGGGTATCATCCCACCCTAGTTTTACTCTCTAACTGGAAGGTCTTTGGGTCACCATATCTTGTGTTAAATTGTTATGAATGTTTATTTTCTTTCATTCTTTCATGTATGTAATTCAATCAGAATATTATATGAAGGATTAATTGGTGAAGTAAGATAAATTTTTATTGGTTCTTGATTCATCCCTCCCCTCTTAATAACCTTGCATACCTTATATTTCCAACAATTGCATTATCAGTAAAAAGTTTGATTTGATATCTAGGGACAATGAATTGTTTTTGTGGTAACTAATTTACCCCTCCCGTAACTTAGATTTATTTCTATCACACCTCCTCCCTAAGAATGTTTAAGAAAGAGGATATGCAATATAAATTTTAGATATAAAGATGTACTACAGTGATAAAATATATAGAAATAAAAGAGAGGAAAATGATATGTCTTGTTAAATAAAATTATGAAAAATAGAATGTCAAATGAAATCAAAAAGGGTTGATTCACACAATCTAGACTCAAACTTGTTCTATAAACAAAACTCAAAAATCATTCAACAATTTATGTTTGGGGCGACCTAGGTATTCAAGGGAAAACTAGAGCATCAAGGGAAAAACTGATGATTAGGGACACACTACAACCCTAAATATATGTGTGCAACATTAATTCTAATTTACTAGTTTAAACAAAGTCAAAAAGTGTAATTTGTAACCTATTTATCAATCTAAGATCAGAAACATACAAAATAAAGGACTTTTTTTTTGTTTAATATTGGTGTGTTTTCCTTGGAAAAAAATGAATTTAGGAATTAACCTTGAATTAAAATAGAGATAGAATGCTAGCAAGTAGGAGTGATAGATCCAACATGAAATAATATAAATCTATGAATATACTATTGAATTTTTGGAATGTAATCAAGTATGTAGATATAATTAATTTGACTCAACTTCAAAAGCCTACAATGGAAATCAAAGTGAAACCAAAATCTTGGTGAGCATATGTACTTGAAATCTACCTTATGAATCTATGTAGATATTGGAAAGTTGGATGTAGAAGATGCAACAAAGGATATCAAATGTATGAAGGTACATCTAGAATTTTGAAAGGAAATAGAAGATGTATCATAAACTATGTTAAAGGCTTCAATGCACAAATCCTTGATCTTCAAGGGTATTTGTAGGATCATGGTATACCCAACTAGAGCCTTAAGTGGCAATGAAAAATTAGCAAATTGAGATTAGTCAATTTGATGTGGAATTTTGAAGTAGTTATGAATCTTATATCAAAAAGTTGTAAGAATACAATCTATAGGAAATTGAATTCAATTTCTAAAATAATAGCTATTTTTTGATTTTTTTAAAAAATTGATTGGCCAAGTTTTTGGAGTCCAATGCAATGCTACAAAATCTAAGGAGAAAAATAAGAAGTAGGTGTATGGTAAACTAGCTTAATCACAATAAATATTTTTATTTTATTTTTTATAATAGATGAGATATAAAAAGTAAACTCATGCCTAGATGAAAAACATATTTTTGATTAATTTTATTCAAAATAAATAATTAATTATAAATTTTCTAGTATGATGTTTTCATAATAAAAAACCTTTCATGTCTAACCACCCTAACTCGTTCAAAACTTAACGAAAATACATTTACTTTTTCTCGTAGTAAGTGAAGCATCGCATACAACACATCTTTGAAATTTTTAAAAGGTTGTGCCATTTGAAATTTATAGATTATTTTCAATCACTATATTAGTCAACACTTTATAGGTAACTCCATTAGGAAATAAGAAATAATTACTTAGTGAACTTGTATCTTGATAGTAGTTATATTGATGGAATGATGAGAATTTTATTAAGAAACCCTTTTTTATTTCAATAAAATTGGGTAGAAAAAAGTCATCGGGTACACCCTCGAAGTATGAAACTCAAAGAAAGAGGGAAAATCCATAATTTTAAAAGTTTTTGGGTAGTGACCATTGAGGCTTGGTAAATACAAAGCCTAATAAGATACCTGATATTTCACGTACCCAAAATATTAGGTAACCAAAAATGCCCACCAATTTACCCAAATCTTGAAATTTTAAGTTTGAAATATATTTCATGTTTCAATTTACATGGCTTATATTTCATTTCAAGACAAATAAATGTTTTTTTTATGATTTGTTAAAAACTAAAGCCTTGATTATTTATAATTCATTTATTATTATTTTTAAGATTAATTATTATTATGTGTGAATTTTGAGTAGATTTAAACCTAAGGCCTCCTTGATGACAAGCTCACAATTTACCAATATGTTGTAGGCTCTTCCCTCAAATCAAATACATGTTATACTATAATATAATATATAATAAAATATTATATTTCAATATAATATACATGACATGTATTAAAAGATAGTATATTATTATATATTAAATATAATATAATATTTTATAAAGGAAAAGGCATACAATGCATTGCCTTGCTTAGTGAAAAATCCAGAGAACCAGAAGCATTCAATAAGGAAGTAGTAATAGCACCACGTTGTATATTGTAGTAGCACTAGTTTCTCTTGGTCCAATCAATCTAGTTGAACTAGAAAATCAAGTATAATATCTAGAGTAGATCTTACTAGCTAGCATTTCATATAGAAAAAGTTCCAATACCAGTAGTATAGTTCATCATGGATAGATAAAGTTGTAGGGGAGGCACTAAGAGTAATGGGAGAAAAGATAGTAGTAGAGCCAATTATCTGCATCAAAATAAAGGGTAGTAGGTGCATAAATGATGCATTATCAGATTTACTAGCATCATGTAAGGTCCTAACATGGAGAGGAAGTAGTTCTAGAAGCAGCAACAAGAAGAGGAACAGGCATAGGTTGTAAACCTTCTTTAATAAGCATCATAACAAGATGTCATTCCAAGTCAAGATTGAATTTTAGTACCACCAAGAGAACTTCCAAACCTCGAAGAATCTTAAATAGATTGAGATACAGATACTCTAGCACAAGTAATTGATCTAAATAGTTGTTTAGCTAGTTCCATATTCTTTAGCTTTAGGAGTTTTGGATAGACAAATAAATGCACTAGTCTACGTAGAAGCATGTCTGCTTACCTAGTACAAACAACAATAATATATATTATAATATAATATATATTATATTATTATATATTATTATATAATACATTATATTATTATACCTTTGAGTAAATTTTTTTATATTATTATATATTATAGTATATAATGTATTATGTTATTTTTTATATTTTAGTATAATATAATATTTTTGTTTAGTTATATATTTTAGTACAATATGCTTCTAGTTTGTGAACTGACACCATAGTAATCCTAGATGACCCCCTTTAACCTATTTGATCATATCATATGTGTCCTAAGGGGTCCTAAGAAACCAAAAGAAACATCATATTGTTTGCATGTGTCAAAGGGCATCAAATATTATCCTATGAACCCTTTCAACCGATATGAACAAATATAATATGTCCATGGTTGTCCTAGGACCCCTAGGACATATGTTGTGATAAAATGTGTGAAAAGGGATCATAATCTATCATATGACCCCTTTCAACCCATTCAAACAAATAAAATAATTCCCTAGGGATCTTAGGACTCGTACAAACATATATTATCATGAAATGCATCAAAGGGGGTCACAGTTTATCTTCTAACCCCTTTCGGCCAACTTAAATAAATTAAATAGGTCCCTCAAGGTCCTAGGACTCCTAGGGACATATGTTATCATAAAATTCTTTGAAAGGGGTCATAGGCTATCGTATGACCTCTTTCAACTCATTTAGATAAATGAAATAGGTCCTAGGACCCCTAGGGACATATGTTGTCATGAACTGTATTGAAAGGGGTCATAGGATAACTTATGAACCCTTTCAACCCATTTGTACAAGATAAATATGTCCATAGGGGTCGTCATACCCCTAAGAACATATGTTGTCATGAAAAGGTTCAAAAGGGGCTACAATTTATCCTCTAAAACCTTTCATCTCATTTGACCAAATGAAATAGGTCCCTAGGGGTCCTAGGATACATAGGCACTTATGTTGTCATGAAATGTGTTGAAAGGGGTCACAAATTATCCTACGAGCCCTTTTGATCCATTCAAATGAAGGAAATAGTTCCCTAGAGGTCCTAGGAACCCTAGGCATATATGTTACCATGTAATGTATCGAAAGAAGGCACATGTTATCCTATGACCCTTTACAACCCATTCAAACAAATGAATTAGGTTCCTATGGGTCCTAGGAACCCTAGGAACATATCACATAATTTAAGGTGTCAAAATGGGTCACATGTTATGATATGACCCATTTTGACCCATTCAAATAGAATAAATAGGTCCCTAAGGGAACTAGGATGCCTATATACATATTTTCATGGAATGTGGTGAAATAGGTCACATGTTATCTTATGAGATGTTTTGACCCATTTTAACAAAAGAAATATTTCCCTTGGGGTACTAGGACCCCTAGGGACATATGTTGTCATGAAACATGTCAAAATAGGTCATAGGATAACATATGACCCCTTTCAATCCATCCAAACAAATAAAATAGGTCGCTATATGTCCTAGTACCCTTGGGATATATGTTGTCATGAGATGCATCAAAAGGGGCCATAGGTTATCCTATGACCTATTTCATCTCATTCTAACAAATGAAATAATTCCCTAGGGGTCATAGGACCCCTACGAAGATATGTTGTCATAAAATATGTCAATATGTACCATACATTATCCTATAACCCCTTTTGACCTGCTCAAAAAAATGAAATAGCTCTCTAGGAGTCCTAGGACCCCTAGGGACATATTTTATGAAATTTGTTGAAAATGCTCATAGATTATCCTATGACCCCTTTCAACCCATTCAAAAAAATATAAGAGGGTCCCTAGTGACATGTTCTCATGAAATGCATCAAAAGGGGTCCTAGGTTATCCTACATGACCCTTTTCAACCCATTAGAACAAATTAAATAGGTCCCTATTGGTCATAGGACCCTTGGAAACATATGTTGTCATGAAATTCATTACAAGGGGTCATAGGTTATCTTATGACCCATTTTTACCTATTTGAATAATTAAAATAGATCCCTAGGGATCCTACGACCCCTGAGAATAAATTTTGTGATGAAATGCATCAAAAGGTCTCATAGGTTATCCTATTACCCTTTTCAACCCAGTCAAACAAATAGAATGGGTTGAAAGGGGTCTTAGGATAACATGTGACCTCTTTTGAGGACCTGTGGGGAAAAATGTTGTAATGAAATTCATCAAAAGGAGTCATAGGTTATCCTATGACCTCTTTCAACCCATCCAAACAAATGAAATAGGCCCCTAAGGGTTCTAGGATTCCTAGGGACATATATTGCAATGAAATGAATTGTAAGGGGTTACATGTTATCCTATGACCCCTTTTGACCCATTCAAATAAATGAAAGAGGTTACTAAGGGTCCTAGGACCCCTAAGGACATATGTTACCATGAAATGTGTGAAAAGGGATCGTAGGTTAACCTATGACCCTTTCAACCCATTTGAACAAATGAAGTAGCTCTAGGGGGTCCTAGAACTCCTATAGGCATATGTTGTCATGAAATATGTTAAAAGAGGTCACAGGTTATCCTATGACCCCTTTCAACCCATTTGAACTATTATAATAGGTCCCTAGGGGTTCTAGCACCCCTAGGAACATATGTTTTTATGAAATGTGGTTAACTATGTCACAAGTTATCCTATGACCCTTTTCAATGCATTCAAACACATGAAATATGTCCACATAACAATTTTTGTTCGCAAAATATATAGATATTCCTTGAAAAGTGGAGAATAGAATCAAAATTGAATTAGAGAGTACCATTTTTACATGAGCATTGAACTATCTAGCTCATGAATTTGTACAATATTGTTTTCAGAATTATTTTGATTTCTTGTAGGAACATTATATTTCCATGGACAAACATATCATTTAGTTAAATATTTGCACAAGTCAATTAGAAAATGATTACATTTTTTTTTTTAATATAGGATGCACATAGAGAGTGTTGTGCCTCATATTTGGTGTTTTGATTAGTCTGGCCATGGAAAAGGGGAACATGATCAAGTAGGGTAATGTGTGAAGAGAACTCTAGTTAGAGAGAAATTGAATATTTCAAGTGTAGAGATTCTTGATGGTCATAGCATTATTGATTGGTGTATTTCAACATTATCATAGGTAGGACTCTTCATTTAGTATTACATAGTTTCCTTTGGTTGTTTAAGGAGGGGTCAATAGTTGATAGATTGGATTATGCTATTGTAAGAGATTCTTTAAAAATACATTCATTTTGGAGCTCTGATTGTAGTATATGCACCATTTAGACATGAAAGATATCTTATTTTTGTTTGAGTTGTTTTTAGTGTGATTGGGATCCCTGTGATATCACTCACTAGGTAGATACATCGGTTCTACATTATCTCACTCCATTGTCTCTTATGGTCTATATCAAAAATGATGACATGAAAAGTTTAGTAGAACCATCTATCGTATCTCCTTCATCAATAATATTTCTCTGCATTGGTTTCACTATAGTGGAGTGATGAGAAATAATTTTATTGGTTATCATGTTGTGCAATAGATAAACAAAAGCTTTCATAAGAGATTATCAATTATGATGGATTAACATATCCTACTATTTTAGTTTCTTTTGTTGGAACACGGTTGTAAACATACATTCTTAGAAAGAATCCAATTCCTACATTTGAAGACTATGAGAAGCACAAAACCATTATCATGTAATCACACCTTGTTATAGCAATAAATATCAATTTGTTGAAGCATCATGGAAGGCCAATGATAAAGGATTTTTTTACTATTAGCATTGTTGATCATAAAGCCTTATAGGAGATACTCAAGAAGAGAGATGACCCTATAGGAACAATCTACTAGTTAATAGTATCTCACACCAAGGTTTCATATCTTCACTATGCCAAAATTTAATTCATACTTTGAACATTTTCTTCTCTTTCTTTCAATTCCATTTTTTCTAATTAATGTATCTTATCCGCATGCCTTCCAAATGCTAGTGTTACAAATATGATGGATGTATGAAATTCCTATTATGTACTTTGGAGTACATCTTACATTTTTTGGTATTGAACACTATTTATTTATTATAATGTTACTATAATAATAATATATTTTACCCCATTGGAATGTACACATCATCAAGATTAGCAGTTCATGGATCTAGATACATTTTGACGAGGCAAACAAATACAATTACACTAGTTTTGAGTCTATGTTTTTTGGTGTTTGTGTATCTAGGTTTAGAACCCTTATGCTTGAGGTTATTGTACATAATAAGTTTGTAAAATTATAATATAGACAATGTATTTTTACATAGGGATTTAAGTTGTACAAGGAGGCACATGTACTGGTATCTTTTCCCTTATGAACATATTTCTACATGGTGAAGATATATTTATATAAATTTATGTGTTTGAATAATTGAAATGATGAAAAATGAAAGTTTACAAATGTAAACTCCTTGATTTAGTTAATTTAGACATAAGAAAATGCATATGATTTTTAATAATGTAGGTTTAAATTTTAAAATCCTATTATTATGTATGTAACCATTTGACCTTTTAGTTCCTCAATTTGTCAAAGGTTAGTCAAAGTGTTAGAAATCAGTAAATAAAGTAGAGGGAGCATCAATGTTTTTAGTTGTCCCTTAATGGATTTTTTTGGGATTAATTTTTCTACTATGTTAGCTTCAAATTAGTGAGTGAACACTAGTAGTAACCCCATTTTGGTCACTGAGTTGATAGAACATCCACACCCACCCTTGACCAAAGTGTATCCAAGGTTCTTTAAGCAATATTGGACATCAATTTATAGAGGGCCAAAGATCCAAGCTCATGAGGGATATGGATAAGCTTTCAAATTCTATCGGATCATGTTGTTGAGGTCTACAATAACCTCTCTCTATATTGGGAGATTCAAATTCATTTATATTTGGTGCAAAAATCTTGCTTGATGCCAAAACTTGTAGTAGAGATCAATTGAATATTTTTGTAGTGCATATTTATAAACCCATAAATCCTAACATCAATTTGTCTACTTTATTAGCTTTAGACAGGCATGTGAACACTAGTGAGAACCCCATTTTGTCCATTGAGTCAATAGAACATTTGTGCTCAACCTTGACTGAAGTGTACCCAAAGTACCCTAAGCAATATTGGAAAATAATTTTTTAGAGGATTGTAGCTCAGAGCTCATGAGGGGTATGGATAAACTATCAAATGCTAAAATACTTTATTGTCAAGGTCTACAATAAACTCTCTATGTTTTGGTAGATTCATATTCATTTACATTTGACACACTGATCTTGCTTGATGCTAAAAAAAATTTGTGGAGATTGGTTGAATGGTGTCATAGTGCATATCTTTTAATCCATGCATTGTGGCATCAATTCATGTACTTCATTTAGTTTTGGATCGGCTAGTGAATAGTAATAAAAATATTGTTTTGGTCACTAAGTCAATAGAACATTTGTGCCCATACTAAACCAAAGTCTACCCAAAGTATCGTATGAAATATTGGACAAAAAAATTTAGAGGGTCATAGCTGAAAGCTCATGAGGGGCATGGATGAATTTCTAGATGCTAAAAGACCATGTTGTCAATGTATACAATAACATCTCTTATTTTCAAGATATTAAAATTATTTTACATTTCTCACAACAATCTCACTTGATGCAAAAACCCTATGGTAGAGATCAATTGAATATAGTCATAGCGCATATCTTTTAAAGCATGAATCATAGCATTGATTCATCTACTCTACTAGCTTGAGATGGGTGAGTAAACCCTAGTGAAAACCTCATTTTTGTCACTAGGTTGATAGAAAATCCATGCCTACCCTAAACAAAAGTGGACCCAAGGTGCTCCAAGCAATATTAGGCAAAAAAATTTAGAGGGCCATAGCTCAGTGATCATGAGGAGAATGGGAAAAATAATAAATGCTACAAGATCATAATGTATAGGTTTATAATAAGCTCTCTCTATTTTGGAAGATTTAAATTCATTTACATTTATAAAAATAATCTTTCTTGATGCCAAATTGCCAACAAATATCAATCTAAGGGGGTCACACTTCATACCTTTCAAAGCAAACATCATGCCATCAATTTCTCTACTCCATTAGATTTATATAGCTAGGTGAACCATAGTGACAATCCTATTTTTTCCACTAAGTTGGTAGAATATAGACACCCATCCTAGACATAAGTGTACCCAAGGTTTTGTAAGAAATATTGGTTAGTAATATTTAGAGGATCATAGCTTAGAGCTTGTGAAGGGTATATAAAAACTATCAAATTCCCTAGGACCATGTTGATGAGGTCTAAAATAAAATCTCTTAAATTTGGGGGATTAAAATTAATTTACATTTAACACAACAATCTCTCTTGATGTCAAAACCTGCAATAAAGATAAGTTGAATGTTGTCACAATGTTTATCATTCAATCCATGCATCTTTGTATCAATTTGTCTTCTTTTTTATCTCTAGATGGGCTGGTGAACCCTAGTTACAAGCTTGTTTCATCTGCTAATTTGATAGAACATCTATGCCCATCAAAGACCCAAATGTACTAAAGGTTTTCTAGGCAATATTAAGCAACAATTTTTTAGAGGGCCATAACTTAGTGCTCATGATGGGAATGGACTAACCGTTAGATGATACAAGACCAAGCTTTTGAGGTATACAATAACATCTCTTAGTTTTGTGATATTTAAACTCATTTATATTTTACACAACAATCTCACTTGATGCCAAAACATGTATTACAAATCATTCAAATGGTGTTGTAGTGCATATCTTTCAAACCAAGCATCATGGCATCAATTCATCAAATGCGTTAGCTTTATATGGGAAGCTAAACCCTAGTGACAACCCCATATTAGCTAGTGAGCTTATAGAACACCCACGCCCATCATTAATTGAAGTGTGTCCAAGGTGCGCTAAGAAATATTGGGCAACAATATTCAAAGGGCCATAGATTGGATCTCATGAGGAGTATGGAAAAACTATTAGATGATATATAGGACTATTTCTTTTACATCTATAACAACCTCTCTTAGTTTTGGAGATTCCAATTCATTTATATTTGATATAAGAAAATCACTTGATGCAAAAACTTGTAGTGGAGATTAGTTTAATGGTGTCACAGTGCATATCCTTTAAGTCATGCATTGTAGTATTAATTTGTCTACTTTATTAGCTCTAGATGGGAAGGTGAAACCTAGTAACAAGCCAATTCTTTCTACTAAGTTGATAGATAATTGATGCCCACCCTTGACTGAAGTGTACCCAAGGTGCCCAAAGCAATATAGGGCAGTAATTTTAAGAGGGCCATAGCTTGGAGCTCATTAGGGTTATTAATAAAATATATAATTCTTTACAATTGTGTTGTTGAGGTCTACAATAACCTCTCAGAGTTTTGAGAGATTCAAATTTGTTATATTTTTCACAATAATCTTTCTTAATGCCAACACTCATAGTAGAGATTAGTTAAATGGTGCCACAGTGCATATCTTATAAACCATGCATCATGGCATCAATTTATCTACTCTATTATTTTGAGATGGGTAGATGAATCTTAGTGACAACTCCCTTTCATCCACTAGGTCAATAGAACATATGCTTCCATCCTATACCAAAGTGTACCCAATATCTCCTAAGCAATATTGGTCAGCAATTTTTAGAAGGTCATAGCTCAGAGCTTCTAAGGGCTATGGATAAGTTGACAAATGCTACATGACTAAGTTCTCAATTTCTACAATAAGACCTCATAGTTTCAGAGATTCAAATATGCTTACCTTTGGCACAACAATCTTGCTTGATGCCAACACTTGCAGTGGAGATCAGTTGAATGGTGTTACAGTGCACGTATTTCAAACTATGCATTGTGGCATAAATTAGTCTACTCTGTTACCTCTATATCTTAAGGTCAACCTTAGTGACAACCCCATTTCGAGTGTTGACTCGACAAAAATTCATGCCACACATGACCAATTAAATTTCTAACCACTATTGTCTTTGAAATTTCTATTAACTATTAACTAACCACTACTTGACACATATTATGTTGTTAGTTTGACAACCTCAACAACTACGATCCTCCTCCCCATTATAATTTAATAATAAATTTTTTGATGGCTTTATTTCATGTTGTTTCAAAACATTTCAATTACAACTAACTTATTTCCTAGTCCTTATAGGCCTTATTGACAACTAGACATTGTTGAGGCATTTATACTGTAATATTATTTGCTACATGATTGCATGGCCAAGAATGGCTTTATTATATACTTTCACTCCCTCTAAACCTTTCAAAGACCTTACACATTTGTCCAATTACATAGTGACCCTTATAGGGTCATTCACCTCACCATGTAAACATTGTATAGATAGACCTTTCATAACTCCATTTATATTGATACATTTTGTAGGAAATGATGATCGAAGTTACATCGATTTGAGACCTTTTAAGTTATTTTGTTCTTCATTTGGTCTAAATTATCTGAGGAACATAGGTTTTTATGGAATGCTTTAGAAGGTGTCATAGGTTATCTTATGAACCCTATCAACCCCTTTAAACATATGAAATAGGTCTATAGGGTTGTTATGACCCCTAGGAACATATGTTGTCAAAGAATACATCAAAAGAGGTTAGTAGTTATTTTATGACCACTTTTGACCCATTCAAACAAATAAAATAGGTCCCTAGGTGTCCTAGGATTCCAAGGGACATATATTGTGATGAAATGCATTGAAAGGGGTTATAGGATATGCTATAACTCCTTTTGGCCCATTCAAGTATATGAGATAGGTCACTCAGGGTCTTAGGACCCTAGGGATATATGTTTTCATTAGATGTGTCAAATGGGGTTATAAGGTATGCTATGACCCCTTTTGACCCATTCAAACAAATAAAATAGGTTCCTAGGAGTCTAAGGACTCTTAGGGATGTATGTTTTCATGAAAGATGTCAAAAGGGTCATTGGTTATCTTATGACCCCTTTTGACTCATTCGAGCAAATGTAATAGGATCCTAGGGGTCCTAAGATCCCTAGAGACGTGTATTTTCATTAAATGTGTTGAAAAGGGGTCATAGGTTATCCTATCACCCCTTTGGTCCCATTAAAACAAATGAAATATGTCCCTAGGGGTCCAAGGATCCCTAGGGACATATATTGTCATGGAATGTGTTCAACAATATCATAGGTTATCCTACAACCCCTTTTGACCCATTTGAATAGATGAAATAGGTCCCTTAGGGACATATATTATCATTAAATATGTCAAAAGGGTTCAAAAGTTATCCTATGACCCATTTTGACTCATTGAAACAAATGTAATAGCTCCTTCATGGTCTGGACATTTGTTATCATTAAATGCACCAAAATGAGTGATAGGTTATCATATGACCCATTCAAACAAATAAACAAGGTCCCTAGAAGTCATAGGACCCTTGGGGACATATTTTGTCATAAAATGCATTGAAAGGGGTCACATGCTTTCATATGACCCATTTTAACCCATTTAAAAACATATATAAATTTAATATATATTACTAAACATCTATAACATATTTCATATTATTTTTATTAGCTTATTGAACATCTATATTAATAACATCTGTTAAATCAACATATGATATTAAACATACATGTACAACATATTAGACATATATATAGGGTATTTGATATAAAATTGGGTATCCAATAATGTTTACTAAAACAATACACAAATTTATTATCTAGGTCTTGAAACCTGATAGTCATACATTTTCTTCAATTTTGTGTGTGTTTTAGATTGTTGCACAAAAATAGACAACTATGGGGTCCAATTTTTTTTTTTAAAAATTAAATTAGTTAGTTTGTTATCCTAAAATTGTTGTTAGCATGGGGAGAAATTGTCCTTGAAAGAATACAAGAAAGAGGAAGTAGAAAAGAGAACAAATCAAAACTTGTGTGGAAAATTTTCAAGATAATCACTAGATAACAAACAAGGTATATTAAATGTGATTAAACTTTCCCCTAAAAATGTGGGTTCTACTAAGGACGATGTTAAATTTGAAAATGTTGAGGTTGGAAATATATTGACTCAAGATGAAGACATAGGGTTAGAAGATGAAAACATAGGGTTGGGAATTGAAAATTTATCAATTCAAAATGACACTAAATGAATTGAAGATAAAAATATTGAGGTTGACAATATAAATGCATAATTGAGGAATGAATATGAATGGATTGCCAATAATAATGTTACACAAGAATGTTACACATCTCCTAGTTATGATCAAAATGGAATCCCTTGCAATGAAGAGAGGCAAAATTTAATTTCACCACCTTCAAGAAAACCAAAATGGTTAATTGAAATTGATGAAACCATTATGAGAAATTTAAGAGGTAAGAGATAAAAAAGAATCATTCAATTGTGATCTTCAAGAATTTATGATGATTTTCTGCAAAATGATAAGGGTGGACCAATGCCAAATATTTGTAAAATTGTTAAAGATGAAAAATATAATACATATTCTACGAATGTTTAAGATTCATGTGAACCATAATTCTAAGAAAAAATACATTATTGTGAAAAATACCAAGGAAAAGGAAAAGGTAGCTTCTCATATGGTTATTAAAATTAGAATGATTTAGAATAACTGATTGGGAGAGGAAATTAGTTATTCAATGTGTGGATGTACCAAATAAATTTTCAATCACTTCAAATACTTTAGAGCTAAACATTTAATATCTCAGTCTCTACAAAAAATAATCATTAACATAAAGTTGTGGTCCACTATCCTAATAGTAACAAACATGCAGAATGTAAAACATTAATAGTAAAATATCTCACATAACATCAACACAAGTATGACACTAGGATTTAATGTGGAAACCCAATTTGGGAAAAACCACCAATAACATGTCACCTTTTTTTTCACTCTTCTGAAGTGAGATCTATTAGGATCCAACTTTGTTAAGGGCTATAAAATGCACTATTAAATATGACCTAGTTTAAGGATTTAATCACCCTCTTAGGAATGAACTTGTTAGAGGGATTAAGAACATTCCATTAGAATGTCACCTTGATGAAAGGATTTACATATGAATATTAGGTCAACCTTGATTATAGGATTTCAATATTGATACAAAGGTTTTAAAGTAACAACAGCTTTGATCTAACAAATACAACTCACATTGAATATAGAAAATCAAAATTTTGTTCACATGTTGATCCACTAACTGATCTCCATTTTCATCTCTTTCTATGATCTACTTAGCACTCCTTCAAGAAATCACTCTTCACCTCTTCACAACATTGCGTAGACTCATGATCATGTTCACTAATAAGTAAAATTATCAACTACTTCAAACCTATTAGGTTTTCATTAGCTTTACTAACCACTCTAATTTCAGCCCTTGTACCTCCTCAAATAGCTAATTCTAATATTTTTCTAAGTGAACATCACTATATATCTTAGGGTTAGGTAAAATTCATTGAATCCTTCCATCATTTCCTCTCCTCTTTTCTCTTCTAGAAACTTCTCCAAGATTCTCCTAGAATTCATACATAGAAACTCTCAAACACAGTTTATCTTGAATTAAATGTTCTAGGTCATCCATCAGCATCTACAACATACTTTACATATCCCAAGAAATCAACTATGTCAGCTAGGAATCATAATTTCCTCATAATCTATCAAATGTAATGACACTCAATCATCACTAGATTACTTGGTCACTACTAACTTTTCTATTTGGTATATTTACTAATGCTCGATCATTATTGATGTTTGATCAAGCTTATATTTTATCGTCGTATACTAGCCCTTAGTCAAATTTAGCATCACTCACCTTAAACTTCAAGTTCATTAATATTTTTCTCTTTCTCTCAGTCAAGCATATGCATTTGGTCATTGTTTGATCACTTCTTCCAGGCTTCAGTACAATTGTCTTCTTCACTTTTAGAATGATTAAAGAATCACTTTATCTTATCAAATTCCAAGTAACTCAAGTGCCCATTGTACTTCCTCATTACTCAAACTTTCATCTAGGTACTTCAATTATTTCCTTCTCAAGTCCTCTTAATCAATCATCTTGATATGACACTCTACTCAGATAAAAATTGTCATACTAATAAGTTTTAACATCAATGACAACATAATAAATATTGTCCCAGTTATAGTTTCCAACAATCTCACTCTTTTTCATTGATGGAAACAACTCTAGTTACCATGAAATCAAAAACATGTACTACTTTGAGAATATTCCTCTTTGTTTAGTATCAGATCTTCACCAATATCCTTAGTTTCATTATAATTCTCATCTTAGTGTCCAACGATCTCTCTCTTTTCATTTCATTTTGATTTTGATCCATGCATCTCCAATATGCAACACATAATTTCCTTCTATCATATTAGATCATGAAATAAATCAACTTCCTTTGTATTTCTGGAAACACCATATTCATAATCTCCCTCACTTACATTTTCTCCCTATTACATGTTATCTAACATAATCTCCCTCTTTCTTATGACTACAAAGGTAACTGCTACATAATCTCCCTCTTTGAATATAATGCCAAAAACACTTCATCTATCTCATACATCTTTATCATGTAGATATCTTCATGTTAGTACTAAATTCACCTCCATCATCTTTGTTTATGACTGAAACAAATTTTTTTCTCCTTCCTTCACTACTTTAGGAAACTCCTAAAGTACAACTTTTTGCATTAACTTATATATTCTAATAAATACATTTTATGTAGAGATCCATCTTAGCTTAAGTAGTCTTATCTAGGGGAATCACGCCTAAGTTAGCTCTTAGTTACTCATGTGTATCATGAGGTAAAGCCTTAGTGATAATATCAGTTATTTTCTCATTAGTGTTTAGATACTCCACTCTCACTTCTTTGTCTTGAACTAACTCTCTCAAGTAATGATACTTGATATAAATATGCTTGGTCTTTGTGTGAATCAGAAGGTTCTTTGATATATTTATAGAAATTGTGTTGTCACAATAGATAACAATAGGATTAGTTTTCTCTTCCTTCATTCCTTTCAACATTTACTTGATCCATAAAATATTTTAAAAATTCACAATTGCTACCACATATTCAGCTACAATTTTTGATTGAGAAATATAATTCTTCTTTTTACTTTTCCATGAGACTAGTCTCTTTCCTAGAAAGAAAGCTTCACCACTTATACTCTTTTTGTCATCAATATTACCTACCCAATCAAAATTTGTAAACACTTTCATTTTAAACTTTTTATTTTTCCAGTAATATAGACCATAGTCTTTCAATCCTTTCAAATATCTCAACACCCTATTCACTATCATCATGTGATTCTCTTTAGTACTTGCATAAAATATTACAACAATCCCAACTACTAATGTAATATCAGTTATATTGTTAATAGCATATTGTAACTTTCCAATCGTCAATCTATACAATATCTTCTTCACATCAGTAGAGTGATCGTTCTTAGATATCTTATATCATATAGCCATAGGTGTGTTGACTAGTCTTGAATGTTCCATTCCAAAAGTTTTGAGCATCTCCTTGATGTATTTTGATAGATAAAAGTAGATACCTTTCTTCATTTGATATACTTGTAAAGAAACCAAGAATTTAATCTCACAAAACATAGACATTTCAAATTCCTTTGTCATTTTATATACAAAAGATTTTCATAATGCATCCTTTCCTTCAAATATAATATCATCAAGAAAACTTTTTGAAAAAAATATCTCATTATCACCTCTAGTCTTCATGTTCTAATTACTGCTATCATTAGTTCTAGCAAATCCAATCTTTATCAAATAATTGTGCAACCTTTCATACCATCTTCCAAGGGCTTTTCTCAAACCTTATAGATCTTTTTGTATTTCACATACCATGTTCTTCTTGTTGGAATCCACAAATCCTTTTGGCTTTTCAATGTAAAACTCTTCTTCAAGTATTCCATTTAGAAATGTAGATTTGACATCTATTTGGTACACTTTAAATCTTTTGTAATAAAAATATGCAGGTACTATTGTAACTCCTTCCAATCTTGCAACTAGAAAAAATGTTTCCCCATTGTCAATTTCTTCTTCTTGTGCATATCCTTTGCATACCAGTCTAGCCTTGTTGCTTGTGACTTCTCCTTTTCCATTTGTGTCTCATACCAACTTTGTTACAAAAAAATTCTTATCCATAGGTCTAGGTACTAGTGTCTAGGTTTTGTTCTTTCTATCTATTCAATTTCTTTATTCATTTCTTGAATCTAATCTTCATTCTCCAAAGAATATTTTATTGATTTAGGCTCAAATTCACAAAGAAAACATGTATCACTTCTAATTCTTTTCATTTTCATGACTCCAAAGACCATGTTTCCAATTATTTGTGCATGTGCATGATGTCTTATAACATACTTTGCTAATGTAGGTTCTTTTCTTCTTTATTCTTCATTAGGTTCATCTTTAAAATTGATTTCAAGTTCATTTTTTAATCTCTTCTTTAGGTATGATAGCTTGAAATTATCTTCCTAGTGTTTGGCATCTACTTCATGTATCTCAACATCATCCTATTGATGCTCAACACCTATACTCTCTTGCTCAGAAGCCTGCTAATGTAGCTTGACATTCACATTTTGTTGTTTCTTGGTATTTTATTTCTCTACCTCAGGTAATGTGCAATGAACTATTGGAGATATAAGAGGAGTAAATAATAGGGGAGGGGTAAATTAGTTAGCACAAAAAATAATCCTAGATCCCTTAGATGTAAAAAAAAAACATAAATTTTGGTGAAACTGTTGTTACTTGGTTAACACTAACAATATGGTATAACTTGATAAGAACTATAATATCAATTGTTACTCAACAAATATTGAACATGTAGAAGTTAAGATATTATCTATGGTAAACCTTAATTAACTTAGTTTCATACATATAAAACAAATAGCATGAACACAAGTGACACCAAGATTTAACATGGAAACCCAATTTAGAAAAAACCATGCATTGCGTCTAGTTACTATTTTTCACTCGTCTAAAGTGAGTCTTGTTAGGAGAAAACCCTAATAAAGGTTACAAAATAAATTGTTAGAGGATTTTCACCCCATTAGGAGTAGCCTTGTTAGAGGTCTTTAGACACTTCAATCTAGAAATGCCAAATTGTTAGAGGATTTGACAAATAGATGTTAAGCCAGCTCTGTTAAGATATTCGATATACTGCTACAATGGTTATAAAGTAACAATGATATGACCTAATTGCTGATGCAGCTATAGTGTTGATTTTAGATCTCAATTATGGTTCACATACTTGATCCTTCCTGATCGAATGTATCTTTGCGACTTCTCAAGGATATTTTTCTTATCTTTCCAATTCACTTATTCCAAGCATCTTGTTATCTCTCACACAGTAACACAGACATTCAATCCTTAAATTGACCTGATACTTATATCATATGCATTTTCAAACTCGAATACAACTTAGAATAATTAATATTCATCTCCTCAGTTGGCTAGAACCAACAAACAAATCCATTAAACTCAATATGCCAAACAAGAAAATCCTTTGTTAGCCAACCCTTCTTGGTAGAATATAACACTAAAATGATTTCACTATGTTAACCAAGTGAGCTCAATTAACATTGCATCTTTGCAAACTTCCTTTGGTAACTAAGTGAGCTTGGTTAATGTTGGTTCCATTGAACTTTTCTTTGTCAAATGAGTGAGGCCAGTTAACACTCAATTTTTGTGAACTTCTCTTCGACACTAGAGTGAACTTAGTGGGCACTATCTTTTAAACTTGGCAAATATTGGAATGCTCAAAAAACACAGGAAGTTATCTTCATCACCCAAGTGAGGTCAACATACACTGACAGGTAAAGATATGATATTTTTTGTAACATCAAAGACAATATACAATTGATCAATTATTTACAACAATCTCCTTCTTTGGCATTGATGGAAACACAACATGTCATAATACAATAAATTTTTAGAGAAAACTAAAGTAAGGAAAATATGCTTAGTTTAATTGTGATTCTCATCCATGAGAACTCCCTCTATTAGTGTGAACTCCCTCAAAATTTAGTTTCTCCCTCTGTTAGAGAACTCTTATGTCTTCAACAACTTCTTCTGATAGAAAAACCTCCCTTTTTGATATCAGACCAAGTTCTCCCTCTTTGACATCTTCAAGAAAAATATTTTATGATATAACACAAACTCTCCCTCTTTGACATATTATGCCAAAGATAATATTTAGTGAGTATCAATTTACTAGATGTATAGATACATATGCAATCTACCCTTTCATTATTGCATCAATTAATTGATCTTCAACATGCTTTGGTTGATGTGTCACTAAACTTCATTTAGTGAGATTTAGATAGGGGAATAACACTTAACTTACCACTTAGGTCCAAGAATCCATCCTTAACTAATGGCTTGGTGAATATGTCTACAATTTTTTCTTTAGCATTCACATATTCCAATCTTACCTCTTTGTCTTACACCAATTCTCTTAGAAAATGATATTTTATTGCAATGTGCTTGGTCTTGGTATGCATCACAGGATTATTTGATATATTAATTGCACTTGTTTTATCACATAAGATACCAATTGGATCCTTGATTTCTACCTTCATACCTGCCAATAGTTGCTTGAACAAAACAACAGTGGAATAATTAACTATTGCTGCAACATACTTTACCTCGGTTATAGACTAAGAAATACAATTTTTCTTCTTACTTTTCCAAGACACTAGTCTTTTACCAAAAAATAATGCTCCATCACTAGTGTTCTTCCTATCATCAACACATACTACCCAATCTGCATCAATGAAGGCTTTCAAATCCAAATTGCTTCTTTTATTCTACCATAATATATAGACTTCAATATCCTTCAAATACCTCATGATTCTTTTTCTTGTCATCATATAATTTACTTTGGGATTAGCTAAAAATCTTGCCACCACACCAACTACAAGAGAAATATTAGGCCTAGTAAGTACAACATACTGAAGTTTACCAATCATTGACATGTATGTGGTCTGATCTACCTCCTTGGAATCATTAGTTTTGGAAAGTTTATGTCCAATAGACATAGGTTTTCCAACTAGTCTTGAATCCCACATTCCAAATATCTTCAGTATCTGCTTGATATACTTAGATTGATTAATGTAGATACTATCTTTCTTTTATTGAATCTATAAGCCAACAAACAATTTGATTTCTCTAAACATTGACATCTCAAATTCCTTACTCATTTCCTCTAAAAAATATTTTCATAGATTGTCATTTCTAGTAAACATTGTACCATCCCCAAAGATTTTTTCCACCACAATCTTCTTGTCTAGCCCTTCTTTGATGTATTGTCTATTGTTATCATTTGTTCTTTGAAAACCAATCTTCATCAAATAGTTATGAAGTCTTTCATACCAAGCTCTAGGAGCTTTCTTGAGACCATACAATGCTTTATGTAGTTTATAAACCATATCCTTTTTTCTAGGATCAACAAATCCTCCAGTTTGTTCTTTGTACACTTATTCTTCTAGAATTCCACTCAAGGATATAGATTTCACATCCATCTGATACACTTTAAATCCTTTATATGTATAATAAGAAAGTAAATTCCTAACACTTTCTAATCTCACAACATGAGAAATTTTTTCACTATAATCAATTCATTCTTCTTGAGAATAACCTTTGTAAACTAACCTTGCTTTATTTCTTGAAAATTCTCCATCATCATTTAGCTTATTTCTGAAAATCCACTTTATGCCTATTACATTCGTATCCTTGGGTCTATGAAAAAGATTCTAGGTCTTATTCCTCTATTTTTTTGTATCTCCTCATTCCTTGCTTGAATCCAAATTTCATTATCCAAAGCATCTTTAACTAGTCTAGTTTCAAATTTAGTAAGAAAACATGTACCTTTCAATTTATTCCTTGTAATTATACCATCTCACTTATCTCCAATGATCTTCTCAAGTGCATGATGCCTTCTAACATGTCTTGCCAATATAGGTACTTTGGATTTAGAACTTGTTCCACTTGCCTCACCATGATATTGAGTGGCATGCTCAAGTCCCACTATTTATGACTTGGGTCCTTTAGATTAAGAGTCTGGTTACACTAGCTAGAACTTGATAGCCTCTAACTATGACTCAGGTCCTTTAGACCATGATTCAAATTGCATTGGTTGTAACTTGAGTGCTTCTAGAGATTTTGGGGACTTGAGAGGTGGAGTCTATTGACTTCCAATTGGATTAGGAAATGTATGAGGTTCAAAATAAATGAGCTTTCTATAATATTTAGGTTCTTTGTTACTCTCTTCTTCACTCTTTTCTACAAATGCATCAATCTTCTCATATGAACTTTATATGATCTTATGAGTGGTTAAGTTCAAACATTTGTGTGCTTTACTTCTGTTGGAGTATCCTAGGAATATGCCTTCATCACTTTTGACATCAAATTTACCATTCCTAGTTTCCTTCAACATATAACATTTCCTACCAAATACTTTCAACTAACTTACATTAGGTTGTAGCTATTACCATAGTTCATAAAGAGTTTGATTTGAATGTTTCTTTAGTTGTATTCTATTCAAGGTATGAATTGTGTACTAATTTCTTCCTTCTAGTATTTGATTGCAACATCCTTTTCTATCATCAAGGTTCTTACACAATCCATGATTGATATGTCCTTCTTTCTAATAGACCATTCTATTGAGGTGTACCATGGGCTAATACTTGTCTTTTGATTCCCTTTTTAGTGAAAAAATCATTAGAAATGAATTCATCTTCTCTATCTGATCTCAAACATTTTAACTTCTTTCCTATTTCCTTCTCAACTCATGCCAGATACCACTTAAACTTTTGAAAAGCTTCAGACTTATCTTTTAGATACATTATTTCCATCATTCTAGAATAATCATCAACAAATAAAATAAATTACTTATCTCCACTATATCTCGCAATGCTAATAGGTCCATAAAGGTCTGTATGAACCAACTTTGAAACTTCTTCAGAATGATAGTTTTTGCTTTTGAAACTCATCTTGCCCATCATACCAATTTGACAATTCTTGCATAGACCCAAATCAAGTTTCCTCAAACTAGGAATACCTCTCACTCTTTTGATTTTTCTTATCTTGATTAGGTTATCAAAGTTCACATGATATACCCTTTTATGCCATAACCATCTTTCTTCTACTTGAGCAATGAAACATGAATTTTCAGTAAGATCTAGGTAGAATAAGATAGCTTTTGTTTGGATTTCCTGATCCATCTACCAGCTTGGCCTTCCCATTCATAAATTCTACCTTGAAATCAATGTTATTCAACTATGCCACACTCGGTAGATTAAATTCTTTAGTCCTTCAAACCAATAATCATTGTCACATCATTGGTTAGAGAAATACAACCTTTTCCTTTTATGCAACATGGTTGATTATTTCCAATTCTTACACTTTTGCTATCATAGTGTTCCATATGTCCAAACTTTTTTTATCACCAATCATATGCTGTGAACAACCACTATCAGTAAACCATGTATCATTTTTTCTAACATGAGAAATAAGTGTCATTATATATTTTTCATCATTAGATTCATCTTTTACAACAATATAGACCATTTCATCATCATCACTACTATATGTATCTTTAGCCATAAAACAAGACTTCTTACCTTTTTCCTTGTAGTCCTTGAAGTTTTTGAAATCCTTGTTTTCTTTATACTTGATGTTCTTCTTTTTATCTTTTTCTTCTCTTTTTGGACACCTTGCAACAATGTGACCAACTTCTCCACAAGAAAAACATATTAGAGGAATTTTACCTTTGTACTTTCCTTTTCCTTTGGGGTACTTTCTTGCAAGAAGTGCTTCAATGGCTTCAAGATCATTGTTAGAACTATCTTCCTTTTCACTTTTAGATTGTTTGGCTTTAGGCTTTTCAACTTTATTCTTGACTGACAACTTGTCTACAAATGTAGAATCAAGTTGTCTAGAAATAGGAACATAATTATCATACTTATCTAGCTCAAATGTTGTCAATCTTCCCACTAGAGCATCTAAGGTTATCTTGTTATTTGGATCACATCTCATCTCTTGATTAGTTAACACTTTGATTACATAGACAGGAAGAAGGGTTTTGAGTACCTTTCTTACCACTATCACACCATCAATTTTCCCTCTAGAGGCTTTGATTGCACTGACACTAGCTTTGATTCTCCCAACATATTTTGCAATGTTTCCATCCTCTCTCATCTTGATCTAACCAAACTAACCTCTCAAGCTTTATGGCTTGGCTCTTATCACATTATTATCACCTCCATAGATATCCTTTAGCTTTTTCCACATCTCATGAGTAGTAGCACATGCTTTGACCTCATCGAATTCAACATAGTTAAGAGTTCATGCAATGTCAATCATCATGATATTCTTATTCTTCTTTTCAACAATCTCCTCCACATTCATTGTTCTAATAGGATCCTTATACTGAGCATTCAAATATTTTAGACTTGAATCATTGATGGCCGCCAGATGTAGCTTCATTAGTTCCTATCATGCCTCAAAGTTATCTTTGTTTAATTTGTAAATATCTCTTTTGTAACACATCCTGATCTTTAGCTTAGGTCCTTGAAACCTTCTCTACAAGCACCAAAAGCTTTGATAGTTTTTTTTAAAAAATATAAGAGGAGAAACTAAGTGAGGAGGGGTGAATTAGTAACCACAAAAATAAATCCCAAATCCCTTAGATGTCAATACAAAATATAAATTCTACTGAAACTGTTGTTACTTGGTTAACACTAATAATATGCTATAACTCAACAAGCACTATAATATCATCTATTACTTGGAAAATACTAAAAATGAAAATCTTAAGATATTATCTATCATTAAACTTAATTAACTTATTTGCATACACATAAAATAAAAACCATGAACACAAGTAACAACAAGATTTAACATGGAAACCCAATTTGGGAAAACCACCAATTGCAACTAGTTACTATTTTTCACTCTTATGAAGTGAGCCCTATTAGGAACCAACCCTATTAAAGGTTAAAAAACACACTATTAGGTGTGACCCTATTAGAGAATTTAATCACCCTATCAGGAGTGGCCTTGTTAGAGGTGTTTAAACACTTCAATCTAGAAATGCCACCTTGTTAGAGGATTTGGCAAATATTTATCAAGCCAACTCTGTTAAGAGATTTGATACACTTCTACAATAGTTAGAGAGTAACAATATATGACCTGATTTCTAATGCAACTATATTGCTGATTTCATATCTCAATTCTAGCTCAAATACTTGATCCTTCTTGATCGAATGTATATTTGCAGCTCTTCAAAGGATATTCTTCTAATCGTTATAATGCACTTCCTCTAAGCATCTTCTTATCTTCCACACAATCTCACACACATTCAATCCTCAACTTGACCTTATACTTATATCATATACATTGTTAAGTTAGTTTGAATATAATTTAGAATAATTGATATTCACCTCCTTATTCAGCTACAACCAACAAATAAATCCATTAAACTTGATATGTCAAAATAAGAAAATCCTTTGTTAGCTGACCCTACTCGGTAGACACTAACACTAGAATGATTTTCCTGTGTTAACCAAGTGAACTCGGTTAAGAGTAAATCTTTGTAAACTTCATTTGGTAACCGAGTGAACTCAATTAACATATGTTCCATCCAACTTTCCTTTGTTAATCGAGTGACCATGGTTAACACTCAACTCATATGAACTTCTCTTCGACGCATGAGTGAACTTGATAAACACTATCTTCTGAACATGGAAAACACTAGAATGCTCAACAGACACATGAAACAATCTTTATCACCCGAGTGAGCTTAGCATACATTGGCTAGTAAAGATATTAAATTTTGTGTAACGTCAAAGATAATATATAATTGATCAATTTTTTTCAACAAAAACACCTTCATTGAAATATATGAATGTGTTGTAATCTTTAGGTTTTGTCTTACATTCAAATTTAGTTTTTTCTTTCTTGACTTACACTCTATTCAAATTATATATTATTGTAGTTACAACTTCTATCTAGTATTTCTATGACACATTCTTCTCCATCATTAATGTCCTAGCACAATCCATGATTAATTTGTTCGTCCTTTCAGCTATTCCATTTCAGGGTGGGGTCCTACATGTAGACATGTCTTTTGACTACTCTATCATTATAAAATATATTTAATTCATTAGAGATAAATTGTCATCTTATATCATATATCCTGTGCTTTGGACTATTACTAGTTCTATTTTCAACTCATGCCAAATCCCACTTAAACAACTGAAAAGCATCATATTTGTGTTTAAGAAATATCATAGTCATCATTCTAGAATAGTCATCAAAAAAATAGAATTAAATATTTGTCACTATAGTATCTTTGCACACTAATGGGTTGATAAATGTCTATATGAACCAATGCCAAAATATCATTAGATGAGTATGTCTTGCTCTTGAAACTAGACTTTTTCATCTTTCCCAATTGACATTGTTTACACATATCATTATTAGGTTTGTTGAATCATGGTAATCCTCTTATTCTTCTCATGTTACTAATTCTTACCAAATTATCAAATTTCACATGACCTAACCTCTTAAGGTATATCCATGTATCTTTATTTTATGGAAAAAAACATGTCTCATCAGATAAATCCAAATAGAATAAGTCATCCCTTGTCTAATCACCACTTCCATTTAATTCACCAATAGGATCAAATGTCTTGGCCTTCTTTTGATGGTATTCAACATGGTATCCTGATTTTTTCAACTATAAAACACTAAACAAGTTATAGTTAAGTCCTTTAACCAAGTAAACATTGTCACAATTTAACTTATTAGTCAATTGTATTGATCCTTTACCTTTCACAAGACATGGTGCATCATTACCAAACTTAACACAACTAACTTTGTATGGTACCATGGTTTAAAACTTACTTTTATCATGAGTCATGTGATGTGAACCACTACTATCAATAATCCACCTATCACCTTTACTCACATGTGGAATTAACACATTTTTCTTATCTTTGTCAGAATTTTATTTCATAGCAACATAGACAACCTCTTCATCATTACCATTAGACTCATTATCAATTTCTACTTCAATAATGTAACAATATTTCTTACTTTTGAATTTTTCATCCTTGTTTCTTCTATTGATGCTATCATCTCTTTCATTGATGTACATGTTTTCTCTTCTTTCATCCCTATCTTCTCTCTTAGGAAACCTTCCAAAAATATGACCAACTTTGTTACATGAAAAATATATTATAGGAAATTTACCTTTTATTTTCCTTTTCCTCTTGTAAGTCTTTTCTCCATAAAATTTTTATAGCTTATCAAGATCACCACTAGTAAAATCATTGTACTATTCACACATATTCCTTTCTTCCTAAGAACCAATTGAGACTTGAAAGAATATTCAATAGCAGTAGGAGGAAAAATATTAAAATTTAACATTTAAAAAGCAATAAGCCTACCAATTACACAATCCAAAGTTAGGTTATTACTACGCGTACATCTCAATTCTTGTACTACAAAAACCCTAGTAGCAAAAAAAGGAAGTAGAGTTCCCAATACTTTATTGATTATAGTCTCATTATCAGTCTTTCCATTTTCTCATCTTATGGAATTTACCACCTGTTTGATTCTACCCAATAGTGAACAATATCATCAGCTTCTATGATTCTCTTTTGATCAAATTTTTCTCTTGCACATTCTGATTTTGTTCTCAAAATATTTGTATCTCCTCCATAGATGGTCTAGAGTGTAGTCCATAGTTCCTTAGTTTTTTTTCAATCCTTTATTCTATCAAACTTGAAATAACTTAGGGCTGATGCAATCTCTAACATAGCCTAATTGTGCTCTTTCTTCTCTTTCATTTGTTGAGCTGTTAGAGGACTTGGTATTGTCACATATACATTCTCCATATATTATATTGCACCATCTCCAATATATGGCACATGCAACTTCATCAAACTCTTCCATGCAGGGAAGTTCTCTTTGTTCAACCTTGTCACCTCCTTTTTTTACATCTTGACATTTAGCTCCAAGTACCTTCAAATGTTTCTCTACAAGAACCAAAGTTTTGATACTAATTGTTAGAATGATTTAGAATAATGGAGAGGGTAGGGTTGAATCAATTATTCAATGTCCAAATGTACAAATTGAAATTTCAATCACTTCAAATACTTAAGATCTAAACATTCAATAGATCAGTCTCTATAGAAAACAATCAATAACATAAAATTTTAGTCCATTGTCCTAATAGTAATAAAATTGGATAATGTAAAAAAATAACAGTAAAATATCTCACAAAAAATCCACACAAGTATGACACTAGGATTTAATGTGGAAACCCAATTAGGTAAAACCTACCAATAACATGTCACCAATTTTTCACTCTTCTAAAATGAGCTTTGTTAGGAGCCAACCCTATTTAATGTTACAAAATACATTATTAAATATGACCTTGTTAAAGGATTTAATCACCCTATTAGGAGTGGCCTTTTTAGAGGTCTTAAGAACATTTCATTAGAATATCACCTTGATTAAATGATTTACATATGATTGTTAGGTCAACTTTGATTAAAGGATTTCAATACTAATACAATGGTTAGAAAGTAACAACCAGTTTGATTTGAAAAATACAACTCACTTTAAAAATATAGAACACAATTGTATTCACATGTTGATCCATTGATTGGCCTCCTTTATCATCTGTATCTCTTATCTACTTGGTACTTCTTCAAGAAATCACTATTCATCTCTTCACAATACTTCTCAAAGTCCTCCTCACATTCTCTAATCATTTACATCAACAACTACTCCAGCCTTATTAGGTCTTCACCATCTCTATGCTTATCCCTTCTACCTCCATAAATAGGTAATTCTAATCTTTTTGCACTTAAACATCGCCATAGATATTAGGGTTAGTTTAGATTCATCAAATCCTCACATCATTTTATCTCCTTTATTTTTATAGAAACTTCTCAAAACTCCTCCTTTAATTATTACATATAAATATTCAAACATAGTTTCCCTTGAATTAAAAGCTCTAGGTCATCCATCCTTATCTTCAACATGCTCTATATATGCCAAGAAGTCAATTGCATTGGCTGGAAATCATAATTTCCTCATAATATAGCTGATGTTGTACATTGGTCAATACTGTGTTCTGGCACTCTGTCATTATTGGATTACTCGGGCATGAATAAGTTTTTGTTTGGAATATTTACTGATGCTCTATTAATAGTGACGCTTGGTCAAAACTATATTTTCTTGAATTACATTGGTGTTCAGTCAACTTTAGCATCACTCCACTTAAAGTTTAAGTTCCATATTCTTCTTCTCTCTTTCTCAGTCAAATTACACAATTTTTTATTCTTTGATAAAATCTTCTAGGCTTTCATATATTTGTCTTCTTCACTCATGGCATGATTAAACAATCACTTTATGTTGTCAAAGTCCAACTTATTCAAGTGCCCATTAGAGTTCCTCATAACTCAACCTTTCCTCTAAGTTTTTTTTTAATGTCCTTCTCGAATCCTTTTCATTAATCATCTTGATATAGTATGCTAATCACATATAAAACTCTCTTACCAATAAGGTTTGACATTAATGATGACATAAAAAAGTGTCTCAATTTTATTTTTCAACAACTAAAACCTCCTTTGTGAACAGTTGTGAAGGGCTCAACTTATGAGACTATCTTGTCTTGACTTCAACATAAATCACACAACTTTGAATAGAGCACTTTCTTAAAGAGAAAAAATTTATGATCCTCTTCAAAGTGATCCATGGGCTTATGGTGAGAGATTTCCCTATTTTTATTAGAAGCTAAATGATGATTTCAAGAAAGAAATTGCACAATTATAGCACTCTAGCTCAAAATTCCCACCTAATACTAAGGACATGTTGAAGTTGAGAACTAGCAATAGAGACTACTCCCCACATTCTCAATAATTTGGATGTAAGTGAAACAATCGTGTTCAAGTAATATTATAAAAGTCATCAAATATTTCATATATAACAAAAGGATTTTGAATCCTTGAAACCACTTAAGATTTGAAGTTACTATTTTTTAAAATATCTTGTGGAGTCTTGTGTGCGCCATGAACTATTACACACCATCTATTCTACTTTTCATATTAATGAAATGATGGAGAACTATAGTGCTAGTGGGCTTCCAAAATGATCAAGAGACTTACTTGATCATTTTTTATGTCATACAGTTGATGGTTGTTTTTTTAATAGAAATACTTTATTAAATGAGAAGTACTCACAATTTGATGTCTTATCCAAGATTATAAATGTATCAACTATGATTATTATTTCTAGTGGAATGAATAGGATAGACAAATAATTCAATAAAATAACAAGGTTAACACCTATGAGAAGGCCTTCCACATGAAACTAAAAATAATTAAAAGGAATGGTTCAAAAGTCTCTCCTCGAAGTAGCTCCAAGCTGAAAAGGGTTTGTCCAAGTGATGGAGATGTGTGCTCAAGTGTTCCTCAATCCTTAAATGGATGTGAGATGGGTATGAATTTGAGCATGATAAGGGTTTTTTGGAAGACTTTTTTCTTCACAAGATAATTATAACATTAGCATAGAGAGTGAATATATGAATGTAAAGGGAGAGGGGTTAATTTATAGGCCAAAGGAGATGAAGATGGAGGGCCAAAATAAAAAGTGGAGGAAGTATGAGGGAGGGATAGGATGTAAGTAGAGGGGAGCACCTTGATTGTGTTTTCTCAAATCCATATCCTTGGGATAAGTGTCACAAGGAGAGATGATGTTAGAGGATCATCAAAATTGAGGGGAAATGGGGGGAAGAGGAGTTATTAGGGTGTTAGAGTGTGTAAGAGGAATGTAATGGAGTCTAAGAGATGTGTAAGAAGCTATTAACTCTCTATAAGAGCATTTCATGCATGGGGGTGGGAGTGTAAGAGAGGTATAAAAGATGGGATGGGAGGTTTGGCTTTGGTGAGGTTTAAAATTTCTTAATCCATACCTAGAGTTGTGAAAATGATTGGGGTGAGGATTATGCTTTGATTAGAGGGGGGATTAGGAAGCAAGTGACATGTTTGAGGAATGCAGGTGGGTTGGGTAATTAAATAAGTTTAATTAGTTAATTAAATTGGTCAACATGGGTGAATAGGTTGGGTTGGGTCATAAATAAGGACTTAGGTTTGGATAAAGGATTAGTTAGGGGTTTAGGATTTTATTAAAGAGAATTATTTAATCAAAGAATTATTTTGGTATTAAATTAAGTAGATACTATGCACTTATTTAATTTCAAAGAAGAATGAGGATTTAATTGATAATTAGACTATTGGTTGTCATTTAATTAATAAATTGAAATATTTTTACTAAAATAAATAAATAAACTAGGGGATGACATTAGATTAATTAAATATTAAATACTTAATCAATAATGTCTTTCAAGATGACTAAATAGGATTACTTAAATGATGTAATCAGATTTAGGTGTCTATAATAACATGTTTCCATGAGGGGTGTAAACAATATCTTGGGAAGAAAATAGTTTTAAAAAAGGTATATTAAATGGTGAAATACATGTTGAAGAGTGGAGGTGATGGCTCTATATGTGATTTGGTTGCAAAAGAAATCAATGTGGCTGATTTTATTTCAGATTTTAAGAAAAAACTTTTCCATGGGTATGTAAGGCATACTCATAGGTTTCATGGGTTTAGTCAACAATTTAGAATTTGTAAAGATACTTTTCCCATTGGCACTATTGTAATAGTTGTTAACTTTACCAAGAACTACACATTACAACCCCAAAATGACACGCAATCTCAGTATTAAAACTCTATTCAAGTTGTAATTTTTGTCCATATAACATATATGCATGCTCATGATAGTGTGAAAGACAATCGAAAGATAATTAGAGAGTATCATCGTTACATTAGTGATGATAGATCTCACTCTCATGAGCTTGTGAAAAAATATTTCACAAATTATTTATATTTCTTTTTGTAAAATGATATTGCTATAGATAGACATATCATTTGGTTAGATATTTACACAAGTCAATTCAAGAATTCTCACATTTTTTATTGGTTCTATAGAGTGCATGTATAGAGGGGTGTATGGCATAATTGGATTTTTTTATTTATCCTTCCCATGGGAGGGGGGAACATGATGGCATAGGTTCATGGAGAAAAGAACTTTAGTTAAAGAGCAATTCATGATTTCATGTATAAAGATTCTTGATGCTCCTAGGATTTTTTATTGGTGTAGTTCAACATTATCGTAGGAGGTGCTTTTCTTTTAGTCGTATGTAGGTTCCTTTGGTTGGTTAAGGAGGGGTCAATTTGTGATTGATTGGATTTTTCTATTGTTAGAGATTCTTAAAAAATGCATTCATTCCAGAACTCTAATTGTAGTACATGGACCATTTGAAAATGAAAACTAGATTTTTTTGCTCTAATTATTTTTCCTATGATTAGGATCACTGTGAGACATATGAGTTGGTAGATACATGTGTTTTGCATTATCTTACTCCATTGTCTATCGCACTCTCTATTAGAAATGATTGCATTATCTTAGTCCATTATATTCATTTATATTTATAGTTATTTATATTGATTACAAAAAATTTCACAACTAATCATAAATGATGATGGATTCACATAACCTACGGGTTCAATTATTGTTGATGGAACATGGTTGCAAATATACATGCTTGGAAAGAAGGGAGTTCCTAGATTCAAACACTATGATAAGCACAAACCCATTCTCATATATTCACACATTGTTATAGGAAAAAATGTAATTTTTTTTAAGCATCAAGGAAGACCAAAGATAAGGTAACTATTTACTATTAGTACTAGTGATCATGAAGCCCTATTGGAGAACCTTAAGTAGAGAGATGAACTTATCAGAACACTTTTCTTGGTAAAAGTAACTCACACCAATGTTTCCTATGTTTATTATTGTTAAATTCAATTCATCTTTTCCACATATTGAGTTTTTTAAATAGATAGATTCTGAATTTAGTTGGATACACATATGATAGATCTAGATGATTGAAGTACATTTGATTAGTGTGAACAAATTGATGGTAAGCTCTATGGTGCATTCTTCCACTACATTTTAGTTTCTTTATTTGTTACATTCATAATGATTAATTAAACCAAAAAATATATTTATTTTCCAATTAATTATTCTTATCCTTGTGCCTTCCAAATGTAGGGTTTTCAAATATGATTGATGTATGAAATTTGTTTATCATACTTTGGAGTATATGTTATATTATTTGGTATTTATCGCTAATTATTTTTTATAATTGGACTATAATACTAATATTTCTTATTCTATTGTAATGTAGGTGTTATCAAGAGTAGAATTACATGGAGCAAGATACATTTTTATGAGTGGCGTAGAGACACTTATAGTACTTTTTAGTCTAGTTTTTGTAGTTGTGTATCTAGTTTTAAAGCCCTTATCATTGAGGTAATTGTACATAATGAGTTTGTAAGTTAATGATATGTACAATGTATTTTTATAAAATGTATTGGTTTTCACAAGGATGTTCATGTCATAGTACCTTTCCTTTTATGAACATATTTCTACATGGTGAATATATATTCATAATTTATTTTTTTGAATACTTACATTGATGAAACATATGAAAAATTGTAAATGTGAACTCCTTGATTTAATTTATTTAGATGGAAGGTGAAGCATGTGATATTTAATAAATTAAATTTCAAATTTCAAATTCTATTATTATCTATGTAACGACTTTCCCTCTTAGTCCCTAGATTGGTCAGAGACTAGTCAAAGTGATAAAAGTCATTAAATAAGGTAGAGGGATCATCAAAGTTGTCAATTATCCCTAAGTGGTGCATTATGTCACCAATTAATCTACACCGTTATCTATGGATGGGTGGGGAAACCCTAGTGACAACCCCATTTTGGCTATTGAGTTGATTTAACATCTATGCCCACCTTGGGTTGAAGTGTGCGCAAGGTACCCTAAGCAATATGGAGTAGTGATTTTCATAGGGCCATAGCTTGGAAATAATTTTGAGTATGGATGGAATTTTAGATTCTAGAGGATCATGTTGTTGAGGTTTAGAATAACCTCTCTAGTTTTTGGAAATTCAAATTCATTTACATTTGGAAAAACAATCTCGCATGATTACAGTGCAGATAGTTAAATGGTTTCATAGTGAAAATATTTCAAACCATGCATTATAGAATAAATTTGTATTCTCTATAGGCTCTAGATGGGTGGATAAATTGTAGTGACAACCCCATTTGGGCCACTGAGTTGATAGAATATTTGTACCCACCATAGACTAAAGTGTACCCAAGTTGTACTAAGAAATATTAGAATATAAATTATTAGAGGTTCATAGCTTGGAGATCATGATTTGCATGGATGAAATGTCAGATGCAAAAGGTATGTCTTGTCGAGGCCTACAATATTATCTTTTAATTTTTTAAGATTCACATTCATTTCCATTTAGCACATTAATCTTTCTTGATGATAGAACTTGCAATGGAGATCAATTAAATATTGTCGTGGTGCATATCTTTCAAAACATGCACTATGGCATCAATTTATCTACTTTGTTAGCTTAAAATGGCTAGGTGAAAACTAGTGACAACCCCATTTTGACCACTACATTAATAGAATGTTTATGCCCACCCTAAACCAAAGTGTATGAAAGGTGCACTAAGAAATATTGGGAAACAATTTTCAAAGGGTCATAGCTCCAAGTTCATGAGGGGTATGGAAAAACTATTAGATGCTACAAGAATGCATTGTTAAGGTCTAATAACATCTCTTAGTTTTGGGAGAATAAAATTCTATCACAATTGGCACAAAAATCTTGCTTGATGTGAAAATTTGTAGTGGAGATTAGTCGAATGGTATCATATTACATGTCTTTCAAACCATGCATTGTGGAAAAAATTTGTCTTCTTTGTTAGATATGGATGAGAAGGTTAAATCTAATGACAACACAATGTTTTCCACTAAGTAAATAGAACATTTGGGCCCATACTAGGCCAAAGTGTACCCAAGGTTCCCTAAGCAATATTAGGCAACAATTTTGAAAATGTCATACATTGGAGATCGTTAGGGGTATAAATAAACTATTAGATGCTAAAAGACCATATTCTTGAGGTCTATAGTAAACTCTCTCTATTTTGGGAGATTAAATTTTTTTTATATTTGGCATAATAATCTTGCTTGATGCCAACACTTGTAGTGGAGATCAATTAAGTGGTTTTTCAGTTCATATCTTTCAAACCATGCATCTTGGCATCAATTTGTTTACTCAATTAGCTCTAGATGGGTGGGTGAGCAATAGTGACAATCTCATTTTGGCTACTAAGGAGATAGAAGATGTGAAACCACCATATATTGAACTGTACCTGAGATTACCTAAGCAATATTGGGCTATTATTTTTAGAGGGTCACAGCTCATAGCTATTAGCTCCAGATTGGTGGGTGAGCAATAGTGAGAATCTCATTTTGGTGACTAAGGAGATAGAAGATGTGCAACCACCATACATTGAAGTGTATCCAAGGTTACCTAAGCAATATTGGGCTAGGATGGATAAACTATTAGATTTAACATGACCATCTTGTTGAGGTATCGAATAACCTCTCTAAGTTTTGGGAGATTAAAATTCATTTATATTTGGCATAATAATCTTGCTTGATTCTAAAAATTCTATTGGATATCAATTGAATAGTATCACAATATATATCTTTCAAACCATGCATTCTAACATCAATTAATCTACTCTATTACCTCATTTTGGCAACTAATTTGATAGAATGTACTCACCCACCCTAAATTAAATTGTACCCAAGGTTCACTAAGTAATATTTGGAAAAAAAATTTAGAGGGTTAGAGCTCAGATGTTGCAAGGGGTATAGATGAACATCTAGATTCTACATTACCATGTTCATGAGGTCTAAAATAACCTCTCTCAATTTTGGAAGATTGAAATTCATTTGCATTTGGCACAAAAATCTCACTTGATGCCAATCCTTGCATTTGAGATTAGTACAATGGTGTCGTAGTACATATCTTTTAAACCATGCATCCATTCTTCTACTCCTTTAGCTCCAAATGGGTGAATTAACCTTGGTGACAACCCTATCTTGGTTTTTAGCTTGATAAAAGATGTGTGCCCACCCCTCACTACCTATGGTCTCTTAACCTCCTATTAATTTTTGGTTGACCACTAGAACAAGTTAACAACCTCAACAACAATGACCCTCTTCACCATTATAATTTAATAGGATTTTTTTTGATGGCTTTATTTCATGTTCTATCAAAAAAAATTGAATCACCACTAACTTACACCCTACACCTTTTAGGAATTATTGACAACTAGATACTATTGAGCCTATTATACAAAAATGACATTTTTTACTTCATTTCATGACTAATAATGGCCTGATTGAAAAATTTCACTCAATTTAAACCTTTCAAAGACCATAAGCCCTTATCCAATTACATAGTTATAGGGCATATAGGATCATTTTCTTCACCATGCCAACATTGCATAGATAGATTTGCATGACTCAATTTACATTTGTTAGGTACTAATGACTTAAGTCACATTGATTTAAGACCTTTTAGGTTCTATTGGTCTTCATTTAGTCTAAGTCATCCAAGTGACACCTGTGGTACCTTTCGAAATCCATTTCTTCTCTCACCGTATAATGAACAAATACAAATAAGTTAAATAAAAATACTAAACATACATTCAATTATCCAAGTATAAGTTAAATTTGAGACAATATTCCAAAAGCATGAAAATTATACATCTCCACAAAAAATGGTAGTAATTTATAATACTAAAAATTAATATATTATAGATATGTCATATATATGCAACTATCTAAAAAAAAATTCATCCATAGACCACTATGGTGCATGGTGCATATGCTATCTCGAACAAAATTACAAAATGTGGCACATGTTATCAAAATATGCCTAAAATACCCAAGTTTCTAGATACAACATAGAATGTATGTCATCTAAAAAAGTTTGACGAGGCATATCAAAACTACTAGAACATTCTATTTTGTTGGTGGATCATCAAAATGTAGCCTCTTTGATATGCACTTTGGGTGTCAAAAATTGTAGATGAATTTAAGACAAACCCCAAGTTAGAATAGTTAATTTATATTATTTTCACATAGAGAAAATATAAATCTACGGAATTACATATTTATCAATTATTTAATGAAATTTTTCAATTGGAAACTCTCATACATAACTCTCTCTATGTTTTCCTCGTGTGATCAGGAGTCCTCACATATGTCCTCACCAATGGTTGAACACCATGAGATCCAATCTATACATGTTTGTAAACTTTGTGAGATTAATCTAAGACTTTTCATATAAACTTATTATTGATATAATAATTAATTTATAACATAATAAAAAATTACATTAGACTAACTTGTCGTGATTTTTCCTCTAGAAGCATTGGCTACATCTGCAAAGATACTAAACTTTGATACCCTCCCTCCATTGTAGTAGATGTTTCCTATGAGAGTTAAGAGAATCATTTTCATAGTTGTGATAATTAGTTTTTTAAAATTTAATGAAAGGGATAAAAATAAAAGATAAATATGATAAATATATATACAACAAGGCTTTTCATATAAATAGAAATCCCTCAGGATCAATGATGTCAAATATGTGTGGAGTCATCATCAATGCCCAGGCCATGTACAATAAAGAATGTACTACCATTTTCTTAGTATACACAAGCTTGATGTAGGAGCATCCTAGGTGTAAGAGCAATCTTGCATCACCCCTAAAATATTTGTATTTCAATCTTTTCTATTTTAATAAGGACTAGTAGACAGGGTGGTTACTATTTATGGGAACTTGCTATTTTAGGTAAGTTTTTCATATGAGCTCAAAATGTTCTCATTTTCTATAGGAAGATTCATTTTAGAGTTTTAAATCTACCATAAAAATAACATTGCTCAAGCATAAGTATCAGAGAAGTTATTGCAGATTTTTGTTGGAAAATTTTTAGGAAAAATCTTTAGGCTAACCATTGGAGGCTTTAGAGTGCCTGGATGAGGTTCAAAAACTCGAAGGAAGGGCACTAGTGCCATTCCAAGCCTATAGATTAGGAGCTATCATTTCTAAAAAGTGGTTATATAATAGCCAATCAGAGAAATAGTTCATGAGTTATGACCTTTCAAAGTTGGGCCACCCAAAATATTTAAAATAATTGTCAAAGATGTATTTGGTCGACTCTATATGTATTGTTAGGATGTGTTGGCCCTAGGTATTAAGTTTCAATGTCTAAAACATTCCTGAGTGGCATAAAATTACCTATTTAAGAAAGTCTCGAACATTGTTTAGGACATCTTGGGGTGATAGTTCATAGCTTGTCTTGTAGATTATTGTAATGAAGGTGCCCATGTGGGTTAGCATATTGTACTTGAGAATTCTATAAGTCTTCATTTACGGCTTAAATAAGAAGTCCATATTTTTTTCTCTCATTGGCTATTGTTTCTTAATTTCTATAATGAGTTTATGATTTTAAGGGGAGCACCCTTCATCAAATGGTATCAGAGCTAGAGTTCTTGAGTGTGGTCAGATCACTAATTGTGAGGTAGCTCACACTAGGACCATGGTTTGGGCTGAGTGTGTAGACAGATCACTAACAATGAGGTAGTTTGCACTAGGGTTTCAGCAGAAGCTTGAAAATGCCTCCACAAAGAGAGCATGGTAAAAGAGTTGCAGGTGTTACACCTGAGGGTTTCCAAGCCCTCCAAAAGCAAACGCAAGCAATGGAAGAAAAAATATGAAGAGGAAGATTTATTTCCCACAATGAGAAAGATTAGTCACCAGATTGATTTGGTTCTAGGAGCCAGTTTGTCAAACAAAGCAATGCAAAAAATGACACAAGTAGAAAGTGAAGAGTTGTTGAAGAAGGGGTTGATTCGAGAGAGTCTAATTCCATGTTCTATACCAATAGTATTAGCACCAAAGAAAAATGGAGAATGGAGGATGCGCATAGATTCTTGTGCTATCAACAAGATCACAATCAAGTTTAGATTTCCATTGCCAAGGATGGATGATATTATGGATTGTTTGAGTTTAGTTGAGTACTTCACAAAGATAGATCTGAAGAGTGTATACCATCATATTCTTATTAGAGAAGGTGATGAGTGGAAGACTACTTTAAAGACAAGGGAAGGACTATATGAGTGGTTACTCATACCTTTTGGGCTAACCAATGCACTGAGCACTTTCATGAGGCTCATGAATGAGGTACTAAAGGAATTTCTAGGTAATTTTGTAATTTTTTACCTAGATGATATATTGATCTTTAGTAAGGCATTAGAGGAGCATTTGATCCATATTCACAAGGTGTCTGACAAGTTGAGGGAAGAAAAGTTGCTGATAAACTTGAAGAAGTACAATTTTGTAAAGGAGTTGGTGTACTTGGGATTTTTTTAATCTCAGTAGAAGCTCTAAAAATGGATCCACACATAGTGAAGGCTATCCATGAATGGCCTACTCCAAGGAGTGAGATAGAGGTAATATCTTTTCATGGACTAGCTACATTTTATAGAAAGTTCATAAGAAGTTTTAGCAGTATTTGTGGATCATTGACTAAAACAATGAGAGGGGATAGGAAAGAGTTTAGGTGGACTATAGGAGCATATAAGAGTTTTAATCTATTTAAATAAAAGTTTCTGAGTAGCCTATTTAAGCACTTCCTAATTTTAACAAGGTGTTTCAAGTAGACTGTGATGCTAGTAAACTACAATAGGAGCTATTTTGAGCCAATAAGGTAGACCGGCTACTTATTTCAATGAGAAGTTGAATGATGCAAAAAGAAAATATTTTCTTTATGATCAGGAATTTTATGCTATAGTTCAAGCATTGAAGAAGTTCAGACACTATCTTCTTCCTAAGGAATTTTTTTTGTATACTGATCATCAAGCTTTGCAATATTTGAATAGTCAACGAAATTGAACCAAATACATTTAAAGTGGGTTGATTTTTTTTAGATTTATACATTTAATTTGAAACACAGGAGTGGGAAGTCTAAAAAAGTTGTAGATGCTCTTAGTAGGAGATAAATTTTTCTAACAAAAATGTAGATAGAGGTGGTTGGGTTCAAGGAACTTAGTACTTTATATCCAGATGATCCTAATTTTGGTAAAATGTGGAAGGCTTGTATATAGCCTATTAAACTTGATAGGAAAAGGTGGTAGGACTTTACGATCCAAGATAGTATGTTGTTCAAAGGAAGCCAATTGTGCATTCCTAGAAGTTCAATAAGAGAGAATCTCATCAAGGAAAAGCATAGTAGAGGATTGGCTAGACATTTTGGTAGGGATAAAACCATAGCTTTGGTTGCTAAGAATTATTATTAGCCATAGCTGTAGTAAGATGTGAAGAAGTTTGTACAGAGTTGCAGAGTATGTCAGATGGTGAAAGGAGTGAAGAAGAATACAAGAATGTATCAGTCATTACCTATACCAGAGAAGCCATGGGAGGATGTCAGCATTGATTTTGTTCTGAGATTACCAAGGACTCGGCATGGGCATGATTCTAGTTTTGTGGTGGTTGACAAGTTTTCAAAAATGGCACATTTTATTCCTTGTAAGAAGACTAGTGATGTTGTTCATATAGTAGAATTTTTTTTTAGAGAAGTGGTGATAGAACATCAACTGCCAAAGAGAATAGTTTCATATTAAGGCACCAAATTTGCTGGGTATTTCTGGAATACATTGTGGAAAAAAGTTGAAGATAGATTTGAAGTTCAGTTCATCACATCATCCATAAACTGATGGACAGAGAGAAGTTGTGAATCATAGTTTGGGAAACTTGCTAAGATATTTGGTTGGAGAAAAGCCAAAAGAATGGGATTTGATTTTACCATAGAAAGAATTTTCATATAATAATTCTATCAATAGGAGTACTAGTAAATCACCACTCCAGATTGTATATGGGAGTAGTCCCATAAATTCTTCTGAATTGAGGCAGTTGGATAAAGGAGAGATAGGTAGTGCTAAAGAACTAGATTTTGTTGAACATTTGAAGAACATCCATGAGGAGGTGAGGAAGCACATCATAAAGATGAATACATAGTATAAGGCTAAGGCAGATGTGAAAAGGAGGTATAAGGAATTTTAGATTAGAGATGATGTCATGGTTCAATTGAGGAAGGAGTGTTTTCCAATGGGTACATATAATAAACTAAAGATGAAGAAGTTTGGCCCATGCAAGATAGTGAAAAGCATGATTCTAGAAATGATTAAGAAATGGAGTTTTCTACTAAATTAAACATTTCACCAGTACTTAATATTTAATATTTGGTAGAGTACTATGAAGGAGGTGATGGAGATGAAGTTTTAGAAGTGCAATGGAGTATTCCAGTAACTAGTTTGGCTACAAAGGAGATTGAGGAGGTACTGGACAGTCATGTTGGAAAAATTACAAGGAAGAAAACTTATGAGGAATACCTAGTCAAATGAAAAGGGAAACTCGTAGAGGATTCCTCATGGCTCATAAAGGAGGAGGTTAACCATCTTGGTTTCACTCTCAACACCTGAGATGTGACAAAGTCACTTCTCAAATTACCCTCAGTTTCTGATGCAAGACCATCCTGGGTGTAAGAGAAATCTTGCATCACCCTAAAAATATTTTTATTTCAGTTTTTTCTATTTTAATAAGGACTAGTAGATAGGGTGGTTACTATTTATGGGAACTTTCTATTTTTAGTAAGTTTGTCATATCATCTCATAATGTTCTCATTTTCTATAGGAAGGCTCATTTTAGAGTTTTAAGCCTACAATAAAAATCTCATTGCTCAAGCATAAGTATCAGAGAAGTTATTGTAGATTTTTGGTGGAAACATTTGCAGAAAAATCTCCAGGCTCACCATTGGAGGCCTTAGAGTGCCTAGATGAGGTTCGAAATCTTGACAAAAGGGTGCTAGTGCCATTCTAAGCCTATAGATCATGAGTGACATTTTTGAAAAATGTTTATAATAGCCAATCAGAGCAATGATTCGTGAGTTATTGTCTTTCAAAGTTAGGCTACTTGAAATATCTGAAATAATTGTCAAAGATATATTTGGCCAACTCTATACATATTGTTAGGGTGTCTCAGTCCTAGGTATTAAGTTTTAATGTCTAGAAACTTCCTAGGTAGCATAAAATTTCTTATTTAAGAAAGGCCTGAACATTGTCTAGGATAGCTCGGGGTGATACTTCACAGCTTGTCTTGGAGATTATTGTAATGAAGGTGCCCATGTGGGTTAGCATTTTGCAATTGAGAATTCTATAATGCTCCATTCATGACACAAATAAGAAGTCCATATTTTGTTCTCACATTGGCTATTGTTTCTTTGTTTATGTTATGAGTTTATGGTTTTAAGGAGAGCGCCCTTCATCAAATCTAAAAGCATGCATCTACATTTAAACTCTTTAAAATACCTCATGAACTTTCCCTTCTAAATACAACATGCCTTAGGCCCCTCACATTTGCCCCTAACAAAAGGTGAAACTTTCAAGATAAAAACAAGATGAGAAATTGTATAGAATTCACTATAAATTAGGAAAGTAATAAACTTAGGTAAAATAAATTATACTTGGACATCTTGAGGCCAAATGAAATGGATAAGAGCATAGAGTTTTCCACCCATCTCATCTCCTCCTTAGTCATTAGTTAAACATTTAAATCAGATAAACATGTACATGTTAGTGCAAAGTTGTTAAAATTAATAAAAGAAGTTATTTTAAATTAACATTACTATGAAATGAAATGTATAAAATTACTATGACACAAGGATACCATGGATCAACCTACCCACCCTTACATCACATATGAGACACCTCATAATGATGTCCTCCAACATTTGTACCTATTTTTTCTCCATCCTAAGATACCAAAAAATAAATTGTACACCCAAAAATTTAGTAGTAGAAATGCAAATAACTCACTATTAAACTGGTAAAAAACAAGCCTTGAGGTTTCATATATTACCACATGTATTGGGTACTTGATATTTTGGGAATCTATTAAAAAGATAGATTCCTAATGTATTGGGTACATCTAATATGGTTAGGGTACTTAAATTTTTATATGGTAACTAGTTTGGGGAGGAAAACTTAGAGTATATTTTAAAACACTTTTGGAAGTTCCAAGACTAAACTTTTGAACATCACCACTTTTGTTAGAATTCTTTACAATAACTGAGAGGGGGGGGGGGTGAATCAGTTATTCAAGGTCCAAATGCCCTAATAATACTTTTTCTACACTTTTAATAAATCCATACACTTTTCATCCATCCAAACTTAAATCAACCATATTAGCAAGTTACAGTAAATCAACATGCAGAAATGAAATGTTCAAGATCAACACATGACACAATGATTTATGTGGAAACCCAATTTGGGAAAAACCACCAGTAACATGCTACTTGATTCTCACTCTTCTAAAGTGATGCCCTATTAAAGGCTTTCAACACACTGTTAAATGTGACCTTGTTAAAGGATTTCACCAAAATGTTAGGAATGGGCCTGGCTAAAGGACTTTAGAACATTCACTTGGAATATCACCCTGTTAAAGGATTTATCTCATGGCTATCAAACCAACCTAAGTCCATAGGATTTAAATTATCTGTTACAATTTCTAGAAAGTAACGATAATGGCCTTTTGATCTGATATAACTTACAACATACTTTGCAGATTTCAGATCACACTTTCAGTTCAATCCTTATGCTTGGCTTTAAACACTTCAGCTCTGATTGCTTGTCTTCTTATCAAGCTTTGTCTCCTTGAGTCTTCTTACTTATCATGCCAATGCATCCATATCTGGGGTCTTCTTATTGAAACAAAGTAACTATGCTCTCTCTCCTCCTTATTGCCTCCTTCAGTATTTTATGCTTTCATGCTTGACTACCTCTATCTCTCTTTTCTTCATGAACTTATGACTCCTTAAATAGAAATCTGATTTTTCCTTTGCCGCTCATTTTTTCTTTTCTAATTTTAGGGTTTCAAAATGGATTAGGTAGGATAGAATGTATCTACCTCATATCTTGTTCTCATCTAGAAAATTCATCATTTGTATCCTTAAAAATGTTTTACATGGTTTTTTGTGCCACCAGCTCATCATTCTTAACTTCCATTTAAGTCACAAACTTCTAAATAACAACCTTGTCGGCTTAGATTTGGCGAATCTTTGATTTTCAAAATAATGCAGCAACTCGACATTATTGTTTTTACTAGTGCTTGGCATCTCTGTGTTACTTGGCACTATTGGTTTTATTGGTGCTCAGCATCTCTGTGTTACTCAGCACTATATCTACTCGGCACTTGATATCACTCAACATTTGAAGTTTACTCGGCACTTGATATCACTCGGCATCTGAAGTTTACTCGGCACTTGATATCACTCAACATCTGAAGTTTACTTGGCACTTGATATTGATCTTGCTCGGCTTCAACTAGGAATCTGCTTGGCTCCTACTAGCTTGCTCGGCTCCCTCTCTCTAATGAACTTTAGTTAGGCTTTACAAATGTCTTAGCTAAAACCTTACATCTTTGATATGTTTCTGTGTGCCCATTCTCTATGTCTTATAGTATGTCATCAACACACTTATTTCATTAATGGCTTGACTGATCCTTGTACTTCATTACAACATCATAACTTCAACCTTTCTCTTGGTGTACTTAGTTATATCTTATTGATTGCCTCCTCCTTGTCAATCAACTAATTGATAGTATTTGGATCACTAAAGAAATTGTCATTCATAGGAAGTTTGACATCAATGACAAAATAATGATTGAGAACATTCTTTACAATTTTCATATATCATTTCAACAACTTTCCTCATGATCTTTTCAATCATTTCCAACACACTTTTTGGACCCCCATGTCCTTCACATACCCTCAATGGAGAAATAACTTGAATGTCTCGAGTGCATGATGAATGCTTAATGATGATATTGGATGAGAAATGGAGAAAATGGAAGGGTTTATAAAGATATTTGAATCAACTTACTCCCACAAGTTACCTTGTATAGGAATTAACACCATGATGGTAACCAGACCAAGGACTCAAAGAGGAAGCCCAAATAGGTCCTAATCATGGGTGCATTTTGGCCCAAATTATCCCACTAGAATGAAATACACCCTTGATTGGTCAGTGGTACACTACACCTCTGAAAACTAGGTCTTAGAACCTTTGGGATCTCTTTTGGATCCTAAAATAGGTTCTAAATCTTTGAAATGAGTTATGAAATCTAAGATATAGTCATTACAGTGTGAAGAGAACATTCCAAGTGGAGATGAATTGAAGGGAGAAAGTAGAGGATAGATCCTACCTCAATCTTAACATCATGAAAATAAGAGCTTTAGGGAGGATCTATTAGATTTTACCCCAACTCAACCTAGGAGAAAAGATAGAAAGGGGAAGAAAGAAAAAATTGTAAATTAATTAAAAGCTCTCTTTAACTAGGTGCTACATCATTACTAAATTAGAGTGCATCCAATTTAAGGTGATAAAGAACACAAACATATTCAAAAAATTGTTTGGCACACTCCTATACTAAAAGTATGTTTTTACAAGTGACTACATATATACACAATCATTTTGTTTCTACTAGATGAAAATTTAGACAAAAAATCTATTGAAAGAGAATGTCATGGTTTATCAACAATAGGAGGCTAAATAGAGGCTCAATTATGATATAAAGGATTTATAATTGTACATGGAAGAATTGCATTAGTCTCATCAAAACAAAAATGTCCTTCCATCTGGCTATAATATGCTTCTCATATAACTTTCTTCCTTTCTTCATTAGGGATAGATACATGACCAACATGACAAAGATGTTTCAACTACAATTGGAAAACAAATTATGTTAGCATTGATGTCAAACCTTATTTGTAAGACAATTTCTCTCTAAGTAGAGGGCCATATCAAGTTGATTTATGAAGAGGATTTGAGAAGAAGAGATAATAAAAGGACCTAGAGGAGAGGTTAAGTTATGAGAAACTAAAATGTGCACTTGATTAGTTTGATCTTGACAAGACAATATGATTTTTTAATCATAACCAAAGTGGAGAAGATAGTTATATTGAATCCTAGAAGAAATTATCAAAGAAAGACCAAATCCATAGGCTTGACCAAGAAAAGAAATTGAAAGATTAAGGAACTAGAAGTATATGCTAAGTGATGATAGTTTCAATCGAGCGACAGTATAAGCCAGGAAAAATATAGTATCAACCGAGCATCAATATGGATTGAGTATTAGAAAGTATACTAAGATGAAAATTTAGTAGTGACTGAGTAACTGAATGATGAATGAGTGTCAAAAGACAATGTTGGCTGAGTGACAACATTTGAAAATGTATGTGGAAATCTTGATTTCTAGTTGATACAATAAAATTCTTGGAATATGTAAAATGTGTTGAAAATAAGGATGAATGACCTAGAGTATTTAATACATATAAAACCTTGTTTGAGTGTTCCTAGAGATGGATTCAAAGAGAAGTATGAAGAAGTATCTAGAATAGGAGAAGGAGAACAAATGATGGACATATTCATCATATGTGTTGAATCTAATTAAAATCTTGAGATCTATGGTGGTGTTTAAGTGGTAAAAGATGAGAACTACCTATTTAAGGAGGCATAAGGGTAACCTTAATCAAGGTGAACAAGTACATGTTATTTTATGCTATCAACTTGAGAAATTAAGGAGGATAATAAGAGTTATGAAGAGGTGAAGTATACTTTCTTGAAGGATTTCCATGTACGTTGGAGATAGAGATAATAACAAAGGTTAGTCAATATATCCATATATGACCTACATTATGTTGAAATACTTTAGAATAACTTAGAGGGGGTTGAATCAGTTATCCAAGGTCCAAATGCATAGATAAAAGTTTGTAGTACTTAACAAATACATGTGCACGCATTGATCATCCAATATCTCAAACCATAGTATATAACTATTGTAATTAAAATAAACTTTGCAAAAATATAAACATGAAATACCACAAAATCATTCACACAATTTGACAGAAGGATTTTATGTGGAAACACAATTTGGGAAAAACCACCAATAACATGCTACCAATTTTCACTCTTTTGAAGTGAGCTCTATGAGGATCCAACCCTATTAAAGATTATAATGAACATTGTTAAATGTGACCTTGATTAAAGGATTTTAATCACCTTATTAGGAGTGAGCCTTGTTAGAGGACTTTAGAACATTCAATTAGAATGTCACTCTATTAAAGGATTTACTCATGACTATTAGGTCAACCTTAATTCAAAGGATATATCTAGAGTGATATAATGGTTTGAATGTAATAGTACAACTTGATCTGATAACAAAACAACTCACTTGAAGATTACATATATCTTATTCAATCCCCTTTTCTTCTTCGCATTTGATCTCCTTAATCTCTAACCACTTGTTCACCCTTCAAGCCTTCTTGCTTAGTATGCCACTTGGAGGTTCATTGCTTAAGCCACCAAATGAAGCAACACCAAAAGACTCCTTGTCTATCACTTGTTTGCACTATGATGCATTGCTTCTCACCTATTATCTTCTTATATATATAATTTAGATCTTTTTCTTCTTCACCACAATTTTCCATCTTAGCATTAGGTCAGATTCATCGAATCTATCCTCTTTTCCATTTTGTTCCCTTCTAGAAACTCCCTTACAATCCTCTTCAAATTTTTCTTGAAATGGTTTTATCATGAATTATATGCCACCATATCATCATAATTATCTTCCACATGCTTCACAAAATTCAAGAAATCAACTTTGTTAAATCTTTGATTAAACTCATTTTACTAGCACTCGGAAAGAACATGTTTTTTTCTTGGCAATGACTATTTATTGATGCTTAGTCAACACTAGGTTTCCTAGCATACACTAAATTTCATTCTCTTAGCTCATACTAAATTTTCTTCACTTGGTTTCAAATAACTTTCTACCCAAACTGCACTGACTTTCTCAACTTCCATTGTTTGCTCAATCCTGCTTGGCAAACAAATTTCTTTGCTTAGTCTTCTTCTTGTCTTTTCTCAATTACCCTTTCATTGTAGCCTTGAGTAGATAAATAATACACTATATTTTAAAATTCTTACTTGGTCTTAGTGTTCCTTTTATTCATCATATAACTCAACCTTTCTCTAGGTACTCTTGTTATCCTTTCTTTTCAAATTGTCTTCATCAATCAATCAAATGATATCATTCAGACAAAATTAGAAATTATCTCACCAACAAGTAGTAGGTTTGACATTAATGAAAAAATAATGATTCTTTCACGATAGGTTTCATCAATCTACTCATTTCTATACTTCAACAATCTTCTTCATTTCAACACATTGTGATCTATATTTGCAAAGTGCATTGTATTTATCAAATCAACCTCCTATTACTTTCTAAGTATTGTATTAGTATTGAAATCCTTTTATCAAGGTTGACCAAACAATAATTTATAAATTTTTTAATCAATATGACATTATAATGGAATGTTTTAAAGCCCTCTAACAAGGCCACTTCTAATAGGTAGATAAAATCCTTTAACAAGGTCACATTTAAATGTGTGTTTTTTAACCTTTAATAGGATTGGCTTGTCAGAAAGCTCACTTCAAAAGAGTAAAAATTGGTAGCATGTTACTAGTGGTTTTTTCTGAATTGGGTTTCTATGTTAAATCCTAGTGTCATACTTTTATGGATGTTATTTGAAATATTTTACATTCTACAAGTTTGTTACGATTAGGAAAATGGACTACAAGTCTTATGTTGTTGATTATTTTCTATAGAAACCAAGTTACTTAATTATTAAATCCTAAGTATTTGGAGTGACTAAAAGTTGAATTGGCACATCTAGACCTAAGAATGACTGACTCACTCCCCCTATCAATTATTCTAAATCATTCTAACAATTGGTATCAAAGCATTGATGCTTGTAGAGAAAAGTTTGAATGTACTTGAAGATGAAGATTGAGATTGATCTGATTAGGATCTAGGACTATTACAGAGGAATGCTTAACATTATTTCATAAAGTAAAATTTCAAAGCATTAATTAGCAAATTAACACAACTTAAATGCTGAAATGAACAAAGCATAAAAAGGTAATGACTGAAAGAAAGAGAGAAGAGAGACATAAGGCAAAACACGATTGATAACGGAGTTCATCCGTGGGTCGGACTACATCTCCGGGTCCTGCTCCAATAGAGGGACCAATCCAATTTGCTCCAAAATCAATTACAAGTGTTCAAGATCTTCCCTTCAAGCACAATTACAGCATTACTCTTCAATGTGCAAGAATAATCATCAAGTCTCCAAAATCATAATCTCCTTCTCATCACCTGGATGCCTTTCCAAAGCCTACTACCCCCATTTTATACATCAAATTTAGCCAAAAATGGGCTAAAACAATTAACTAACAAAATCCCCCATTTTGGTTACATATTTCGAATTTACCCCTTTTACCATTATTTGGATATGATTTGACACCAAAATTAAGGGTTTGTTTTCAACAAATACCCCTAATTAAATAAGCCTGGGCGGATTTGTTATGAATAGATAACAACTCTTCCCTTAATATTAGATATGCCATAAATAGCCCATTGGTTGGCCTTAATTTTTGGAGGCCAATGGTTAGGAGTTCAACTCCCATTATCTCATTCCTTTAATTCGAATTAAATAGCTATTTTAATTCAAATTTGAATGTTTTCCCTCTCTTTATGATTTTGTGATGTCATGCTGATGTCATCGAAATCCATACTTTTACTGGAATTTGAAACCATCATAACTTTTATATCCGATCTCCGTTCTTGATGAAACGAATGCCATTGGAAAGCTTTTGATGAGCTCTTTCATTTGGAATCCATTGTCAAATACTTTTGAGATGATTATTTTTTCACCCTTTTATGACCTTTGGTCCTAGTTTGACCAAATTTTGACCAGTCATAATTTTTGCACTTGAACTCCAATTTTGATCGTTCAAGTTATGTTGGAGTCAAAATTGTGAACACTTGTAATGATGTTGATTCTTGGAGCATTGGGGACATTTTACTTTTCAGTAATTTTCATCCCCTGGATCAAGCCTCCCCACTAAAGAGCTTTCGGACCTCCGAAAGTTTGGATTACTCAGAAAGAAGGTGAGGTTATAGTTCCCTCACTTTACCAATCTCCATCCATCTTGCCTTGCTTGGATGCATCCCCTTCAATCCCACTTGGAGGTATTCAACTGGTCCTCTTCGTGAAGTTCTGACATTCCTGTCAAGGATGACATCTTGTGGCAATTCTGACATGTACTCTGGTGAAAGGTCATCAACTGATGGAACCTGAACACTAACGTCTTCATCCAAGATCATTGGAGGCTCATACAACTTCAGATTCTCGACATTGACAACTGAGTAAATTTGCATGTATGGAGGAAGATTAAGGCGGAAAGCATTGGTACCAATCTTCTCTAAGATTTCAAAAGGACCATACCTGATAGGCTTGAGCTTCCTTCCTTCACCTTGCATTCTTTCCTCACTAATATGTAACCAAACTCTGTCACCAACTTGGAATTGCTGATCAATACGATGCTTATCATGGCGAGCCTTGTATTTTGCTTGGCTCTGCCCCAACTGTGCTTCTACTGCCTGATGGATTGCTTGGACCTTTTGGATGAACTTTAAAGCCTTTTCTGCATCATGGCGTCCATCTACAACATCGTTCTTCCCAAAAGCAAAATCCATTGGTGTCTTAGGCAAGTAATCGAAGCAAGTCTCAAAAGGAGACCTCTTTGTAGAAGAGTGTGTCGCATGGTTGTAAGCATGCTGCACATAGTGAATACTTTCATCCCACAACTTAGGATGCTTGCTGCAATAACCTCTAAGTAGATGCACAACTGTCCTATTCACTACCTCTGTTTGTCCATCAGTTTGTGGATGGAAGGCTGTACTCTTCTTCAGCTTAGTGTCCATGAGTCCCCACAAAGATGTCCAAAATTCCCCTAAGAATTGAGAATCTCGATCCGATACAATAGAAGTGGGTAACCCAAAATGAACCCATACATTTTGAAAGTAAAAATGAGCAGTCAGTTCAGCAGTAACTTGCTTTTTACAAGGCATTAAAATACACATTTTGCTGAACCGATCAACTACTACATACAAATAATCATGACCCTTCCTAGAAATAGGTAAACCTCCCACAAAGTCCATAGATACACTTTCCCATGGATGGGATGGTATAGGTAATGGTGTGTACAAACCCAATTTCCTGTTACTTGGTTTGCTGGTTGCACACATTACACATCCTTTTATATACTTGGTGACAATTTCCTGCATACGAGGCCAGTAACAATACTTTTGTAATTGAGCTAGTGTCTTACTTACCTCGAAATGTCCTGCAATCAAAGAGGTGTGTGCTTCACGGATTACATGTCCTTGTTCATTTCTAGGAATACATAATTTTCCCAAGTGGTACAACAAATTATCCTGCACATAGTAATCTTTCTCTTCTACATGTTTACCTTGGATTAAAGCTACATAGATATCCTTAAAGTTCGCATCATTAGTATATTGTTCCTGAAAACTTTCATGAGCCATAGAACTATTTTGAAGGATTATCAAAGCATTCTGAACAGGAGGTCTAGACAGCATATCTGCTACTTTGTTATGGGAACCCTTCTTATACTTAATTACCAAATGAAACTGTTGTAGAAAACCCATCCACCTAAAGTGCCTACTTTGTTGCAACTTAGATTGTGAGTGCAAATATTGTAGTGGCTGGTGATCGGTGTGGATTATAGTTTCTTTTCCCATTAAGTAATGTTTCCATTTTTTAACACTCTGAACTAAAGCATAAAGTTCTTTATAATATGTAGGATAGTTACTTACTGCTCCTGAAAAAGTTTCAGAGTGGTAGCAGACTGGTTTACCTCCTTGCATGAGTACAGCTCCCATGGCAAACCTGCTCGCATCTGTCTCAATCTCAAATGGTTGATGTAAATCAGGTAGAGCTAGAACTGGTGCGGTGCTCAAATTTTCCTTCAAAGTGTTGAAAGCCTTCTGTTGCGGACCTCCCCACTGAAAAGTTTCCTTAGTACTGGTTAATGCATGTAATGGTGATGCAATGTAAGAGAAGTTTGCAATGAACTTCCTCCAGTATTGAACTGCACCTAAGAAACTCCTGACTTTAGTAACTGTACTTGGCTTAGGCCATTTTATAATACATTCGACCTTTGTAGGGTCTACTTTTAGTTGACCATTCCCTACAACATAGCCTAAGTACACTAAAGATGTCTTTGCAAATTCGCATTTTGACATCTTTACATATAGTTTTTCTTTTCTCAGTATTTCAAATACTTTCTTTACATGAATTACATGATCATCCCAAGACTTACTAAATACAAGAATATCATCTAAATAGACTATGACAAAATCATCTATAAAGGGACGGAAGACATCATTCATGACTCTCATAAATGTAGCTGGTGCATTACAAAGCCCAAATGGCATGACCAACCACTCAAAAAGTCCCTGTTTTGTCTTAAAAGCAGTTTTCCAAAGATCACTTTCTGCAATTCTTATTTGATGATATCCACTACGTAAGTCTAGCTTAGTGAAATAGATTGCATGTTTCAACTGATCAAGTAAATCATCAATTCTAGGAAGAGGGTACCTATTCTTTACCGTTATCTTGTTCAGAGCCCTGTAGTCAATACACATTCTCCAAGTCCCATCTTTCTTTGGAACCAAAACAATAGGAGAACCACAAGGAGAAGTACTAGGACGGATAACTCCTTTCTCAACGAGCTCCTGAACTTGCTTTTTGATTTCTTCATTCTACAAGACTGATAAACGGTACATGCCGATATTAGGAAGTGGTGCATCTTGCTGCAACTGAATCTCATGTTGTATCTCTCTCTTAGGAGGCAATCCTTTCGGTTCCTGAAACAAGTCATCGTAAGCAGAAACAACTTTGACTATTTCAGCCTTATGTTTTGGATCACATCCCTTAAATGCCTCAGATGTTTCATCTTCTTTGGCTTTTACAATCATCAACACAAAATTCTTACTAGAGTTGACTAACCTTTTCATCTGACTAGCATTAACTAGTGCCAGATTAGTCTTAACCTTATGTGCCCGTACAATGTATTCAATCTTTTCTTTAAACAAATGATATTTATTTTCCCCCCTATAAAAGATAGCTTGATGATCAAACAAATAGGGACTCCCAGGTACGAGACCACATATATCTAAAGGGACTACATCAACTTCTACCTCATCTACAAAGTTTGCAGTGATAGCAAATCTTAACTTGCATTGTTTAGTTACCTGTAACTGTGCATCATTGCGAACCCATCCAAGAGGGTATGGTTTTGGATGAGGTGTTGTAGTCAAGTTAAGCTTTTTAACAACTTCCTCAGATATCAAATTAACTTGGGAACCCATATCAAATAATGTATCAACCTTATTATGCTTGATAACAACTCGAATGTGAAATAATTCATTCCTTTGCTTATCATTCTTAGGAGAAGATTCTTTACTTGTACTTGCACTTATGCTAGAAGAACTTGGAGCTGATGAAAGAGATATACCTTTTCCTTTACCTTGAATCCCAGTAGCAACAATCTTTGTCTCATCTCTGGAGTCAGATCCAAGATCTTGTTGAATTACAGCAGCAGTTTTCTGCTTACCCTTGTTTCCACCATATCGCTTTGGCCTCTTTTCAGGATGTAACTTCCAGCACTTAGAATCATCATGCCCTTCTTTCTTGCAATGTGAGAATGTGGGTTTCTCACCCTCTTTCTTTACTGTTGCTATCTTTTTACCCTTTCCTTTTACTTTGGACTTTTCCTCAGACTTAGATGGATTTTTATCAGACTTATCAATGAAAGTACCCTTACCCCTTGATTCTAAATGTGTTGCCTGGACACATACTTCATCCAAATTACAAGGATTCAGGACGAGAATAGAATGCCTTAGGTAAGAATGAAGACCACCTATATACTTGAGTAAGGTGTCCTGGGTATACAATGGGACATTTAATGAAATAGCCTTTTTGCGAAATTCATGGGTGTAATCCTGGACAGACTGACCTTTCCCTTGCCTAAAATGGTGCCAGTTCATCATTAACTGCTGCATATGGCCTAGGGGGTAGAATTGCTTTTTTAAAGCAGTAACAAATTCTGACCAAGACAAACTAAACTTACCATGTTGTGAAGTTTCATCCCGAGACCTACTCTCCCACCAAGTTAGGGCTACACCACCTAAATGAAGAGTGGCTAACTGAATTCTGTCAACATCATCTACAAGGTTTTGAACTCTACAGTAGACTTCTACTTGCTGAATCCAATCATCTAGTTTCTCGGCATTTAACTCCCCACAATATTTTGGCAAGTCAAATTTTACATCCAACTTGATTCGAGGCTTATGTCCACCCTTAAAAATATTAGAAGACTCAGAATGGGTAGAAGAAGGAGAAGAGGTGGAAGAAGGAGAAGAGGGAGAAGAAGGAGAAGAAGGAGGTGTCTTTGGTGGATCACGATCAGCTCCTTTCTTTTTCCCTTTGTCCTTTCGAGTTGCACGTCTTTGCATCTTCTCTTCTCTTTCTCGTACCAAAACCTCTACCATTGTCTGCAAATTCTGAAGAGTCTTCTGAATACTCTGATCTTGAGAAGCTTGTCCACCTTCGTCTGCCATTTGTGATGATGGTTTAGTCCTTTGTTTTCCAATCTCAGGATTGTATTCCTCAAGCTTTCCTTTGCCTTTCTCAATCCTGGATCTTGTTAACATTCAAATCTGCAATACTAGTCCAACAAAAGCTCTGATACCAAATTTGATCTGATTAGGATCTAGGACTATTACAGAGGAATGCTTAACATTATTTCATAAAGTAAAATTTCAAAGCATTAATTAGCAAATTAACACAACTTAAATGCTGAAATGAACAAAGCATAAAAAGGTAATGACTGAAAGAAAGAGAGTAGAGAGACATTAGGCAAAACACGATTGATAACGGAGTTCATCCATGGGTCGGACTACATCTCCGGGTCCTGCTCCAATAGAGGGACCAATCCGATTTGCTCCAAAATCAATTACAAGTGTTCAAGATCTTCCCTTCAAGCACAATTACAGCATTACTCTTCAATGTGCAAGAATAATCATCAAGTCTCCAAAATCATAATCTCCTTCTCATCACCTGGATGCCTTTCCAAAGCCTACTACCCCCATTTTATACATCAAATTTAGCCAAAAATGGGCTAAAACAATTAACTAACAAAATCCCCCATTTTGGTTACATATTTCGAATTTACCCCTTTTACCATTATTTGGATATGATTTGACACCAAAATTAAGGGTTTGTTTTCAACAAATACCCCTAATTAAATAAGCTTGGGCGGATTTGTTATGAATAGATAACAACTCTTCCCTTAATATTAGATATGCCATAAATAGCCCATTGGTTGGCCTTAATTTTTGGAGGCCAATGGTTAGGAGTTCAACTCCCATTATCTCATTCCTTTAATTCGAATTAAATAGCTATTTTAATTCAAATTTGAATGTTTTCCCTCTCTTTATGATTTCATGATGTCATGCTGATGTCATCGAAATCCATACTTTTACTGGAATTTGAAACCATCATAACTTTTATATCCGATCTCCGTTCTTGATGAAACGAACGCCATTGGAAAGCTTTTGATGAGCTCTTTCATTTGGAATCCATTGTCAAATACTTTTGAGATGATTATTTTTTCACCCTTTTATGACCTTTGGTCCTAGTTTGACCAAATTTTGACCAGTCATAAGTTTTGCACTTGAACTCCAATTTTGATCGTTCAAGTTATGTTGGAGTCAAAATTGTGAACACTTGTAATGATGTTGATTCTTGGAGCATTGGGGACATTTTACTTTTCAGTAATTTTCATCCCCTGGATTAGAGATTTGCAAAAAAGAGGTAACAAGGCTAAATAAGGATAACTTCCCTGCATGGAAGCATCTGATGAAGTTGCATTAGGAAAGTATTGGAGGAGGAATACTTTATGTGGAAAATGTACATGTAGAGATACCAAGACCTCTGATAGGTCAATAGATGAAAGAGAAGCAAGAACACAATAATGAAATATTAGAGATTACATCAGTCCTAAGCTAATGATTTTGATGAGATAGAATGACAAAAGGTAAATCCATTTCTCAATACTATGGATGAGTCAAAGAGGTGGTAAATTATTTAAGAGGATCTAATAGAAAGACTAATCATGAAATTATGATTAGCAAGGTTCTAAGAGCCTTACCTCCTATATTTTCTATTAGTCTCTGCACCTTACTTGAGCTAGAGAAAAATGCTACAAAGAAATAGACTGTGGGTGTTGAGCATTAGGAGAATGATGTTGAGATACACAAAGTGACTGTCAACCACTAGGAAGTCAATGTTAAGAAACAAAAGGAGAAGTAGACATACATGAAGAACTACCTAAATTAAATATGCAAGATCAACTTGATCAAGAAGAAAGAAGAAAGTAGTCTATATTTCAAAATATGTAGGAAGACACTACACACCTAAAAAAATCATTGGAAACAAAGACTCTAGATTCATCAGAAGGAAAAGACTAAGAAGTGACAAATGTTTACTTTGTGATTTTGAGCCTACAATGGTGAAGAATGGTTTGGCAAATGAATATTGGATTCAAGTAATGATTGAAGAAATTGAACAAATAGAGAAGAACAAAATGTGGTCACTAGTACCTAGAAAAAAGGATAAGAATGTTATTGAAACAAATGGGTATTTAGGAACAAGAGGAATGAAAAAGGAGAAGTCACAAGGAACAAATTTAGATTGGTATGCAAAGAATATGCACAACAAGGAGGTATTGACTATTGAGAAATATTTTCCCCAGTTGTAGGATTGGAAAGAGTTAGAACTCTACTTCCATATTATGCTTACGAAGGATTTATAGTTTATGAAATGGATGTCAAATTTGCATTTCTGAAAAGTATTCTATCTAAGAAGAGGTATAAATTAAAAACCCAAAAGGATATTTTGATCTAAGAAAGAAGAACATGGCATGTAGACTGCATAAAGCATTATATGGATTGAGACAAGTCCTTAGAGCATGGTATGAAAGTTTGTACACCTATTTGGTAAAGATTAGTTTTGTAAGGACAAATGACAACACTAATGTGTACTTGAAAATTGAAGGTGGTAAAGGGATACTGCTAGCTAAATATTTGTTGATGATATCATATTTGGAATACAAGATGCATTATGTAAATCATTTTTTAATGAGATCCAAAAGGAATTTTAAATGTCCATGTTTGGCGAAGTCAAATTCTTTGTTGGTTTTCAAGTATATTAAATGAAGAAAGATATCTAAATTACATGAAGGAGATACTAAAAAATTTTGGGATGGAAGATTAAATACCAGTCAACGTAACTATGGCTTCTTGATATAAGATCTATAAGAATGATGATTCTATTGATTTGAACTATAAATTGTATAGATCAGTGATTGGGAAGTTACAATATGTTGTTCACAATAAACCAGATATTGCATTGGCAAGTGGGATTGTTGGAATATTTTCTTCAAATTCTAAGGAGAATCATATGATTGAAGTGAACGAAATACTAATATATCTAAAAGGAATAGAGGATTATGGACTTTATTACAAAAAGAGTGAAAAGTTTGAACTAAAAGTGTATAAAGATTCTGATTGGGCATGAAATGTTAATGATAAAAAATGTACATGTGGTGGAGCTTTCTTTCTAAGAAAGAGATTGGTTGCATGGAAAAGAAAAAAAAAAAGAACTATATTTCACAATCAACAATAGGAGTTGAATATTTAGTAGCGATACTTAATTTTTCTATTATTGTGTGGATCAAGAAACTATTGAATGAAATGAAGGAAGAGATAATTGATGTAGTTGGTATCTATTGTGATAACACAAATACTATAAATATATCAAAGAACCCTCTAATGCACAAAAAGATTGAACATACTCCTATCATCTATCATTACTCAAGGGAACTAGTTCAAGCTAATGAGATAAGATTAGAGTATTTGAACACTAAGGAAAAAATAGTTGTTATTTTCGCTAAGGCTTTACCTAAGGATGCACATGAGTATCTAAGAGGTAAACTAGGGATGATTCCCCTATATGAGGCTATCCAAGGAAAGATGCAACTCTACATCAAATGTGTTGATCAGCATATCTTACAAGTTGATGAAAAAACTCATACTTTAGGATATGCCTAAAGTAGTGAAGAAAGATGACAGATAAAGAGCCAAATTCGAAACAATGACATGAAGATGTCTACATGGTGAAGATGTATGAGAAATATGAAGTTTTTTTGGAATTTTTGTCAAAGATGAAGAGAATGTAAGTTATCATTCAAAGACATAAAGAGGGAGATTTATGAACTTACCATCCAGAGTGAGAATGCATTAACAAAGACAAATCAATGACTGGTGTTGGAATGCATTAACAAAGACAAATCAATGACTAGTGTTGCTAGTAATCAAGGAAATCAAAAGTTCACAAGCTGTATATCAAAGAGGGAGCTGATTGATTTTATGATCTTATATGATAGAGGGAATCTGTATGTTTAATAACAGAACAAAAATAAAAAGGGAGATTATTGGACACTGAGATGTGAATCAGAATGAAACTAAGGATATTAATGCAGATTTGATATTGAACATAGAGAGAGTTTGTCAAAGGAATTATATTGTTTGGATTGCATAGTAACTAGAGGTTTTTCCATCAATGTGAAAGAGGGAGAATGCTGGAAATACAATTGGAACAATTTTTATGTTTTGATTGATGTCAAATGGTAAGACAATTCCTATCTAAAAAGAGTGTCATATCAAGTTAATTGATTAAGTGGTTTTGAGAATAAGAGATAACAAAAGGACCTAGAGGAAAGGTTGAGTTATGAGAAATTATAATGGGAACTTGATTAGTTAGAACTTGGAAGGATAATATGGTTCTTTAAGCATAACCTAAGTGGAGAAGATAGTTATATTGAATCCTAGAAGGAATGATCAAAGGAAGACCAAATGTATAGGCTTGACCAAGAAAAGAGTAGAGTATTAAGTAACTAGAAGTATATGTCAAGTGATGCTAACGTTGACAAAGTGACAGTATAAGATGAGAAGAATATAATGTTTATTAAAAATTAGTATCAACAGAGTATCAAAAATTATGCTAAGAAGAATAGTTAGTATTGACCAAGTAATTCAATGATGACCAAGTGTCAAAAGCTAGTATTGGTGGACTGACAAAATTTGATAGTTTATGAGAAAATCTTGATTTATAGTCAACATAATTGAATTCTTAGAATATGTAAAATGTATTGAAATAAAGGATAGATGAGATGGAGCATTTAATACATAAAAAATATTTTCTGTGAATTCCTAGGCATGGATTCAAAGAGAAGTTTGGAGAAGTATCTAGAAGGGGAGAAGGTGAAAGAAATGATTTATAGATTCATTACATGTGTTGAATTTTATTGAGACCCTAAGATCTATGATGCTTTTTAAGTAGCAAAATACCATAACTAATTATTTAAGGAGGCATAGGGGTAACCTTAATCAAGGTGGAAAGGTAGATTTTTTGATGATATTGATTGACGAACTTAAGTAGGAGGTTACAAAGAGTTATGAGGAGGTGAAGTGCAATTCCTTGAAGGATTTCCAAGCCAAAAAAAGATAGAGATGATCATGGATGGTAGTCATTAGATCATTATATGAGCTAAATTATGATCTGTATTTGCAAAGTTATTTGTATTTATTATATCAACTTGTTGTTACATTTTAACCATTGTATCAATATTGAAATCCTTTAATCAAGGTTGACCTAATACTTATTTGTAAATCCTTTAATCAAGGTGACATTCTAATGGAATGTTCTAAATCCCTCTAAGTAGGCCACTACTAATGTGGTGATTAAATCCTTTAACAAGGTTACATTTAGAAGTGTATTTTGTAACCTTTTAACAAGGTTGGCTCTTCATATAGCTCACTTTCGAAGAGTGAAAATTTGTAGCATGTTACTATTGGTTTTTCCAGATTAAATCCTAGTGTCATAGTTGTATGGATTTTATTTAAAATGTTTTTTTTTTGGTAATGTTTAATTTAATGTTGGTTTGTTACTATTAGGACAATGGACTTCAAGTTTTATGTTGCTTATTATTTTCTATAGAGATTGAGTTATTTAATGATTAAATCTAAAATGATTAAAAGTTGAATTGGTATATATGGTATGATTAAGTTCTTTTGGCTACTACAATGAACAATAAAATTTAGAGTCTCACCATCAACCCACATCTTTGAATGGAATAACCTTTCCTCATCTTCACATGGAAAATACTTTGTTAGTTGACATTAAGAAATACGGGTCTTCTTCTATGACTAAATCATTATCCTATTTTTCAGAAATTTCTATTGGCATTGATTTAGGCTTAGCTTCCCCTCCTCATATTTCTTTCATCAATTTTTTTATACTTCAATAATCCTTTGTTTTATGGGTTGGGCTCTTATTTATATCACACTGAGTGCCTATATCTTTGCAAAATAGTATATTTTCCCTTGGGCTATTATTTGTAAAGTAGTATATTTTCCCTTTCTATTTAAAATTTTCGTCTTTTTTCATTATATTTCAAAGCAATTGCTAATTCCAGAATATTCAAGAATTCCATCTCATTTTAAATATATCTATAAAGCTCACTACAATATTGCAAAATTTGGTGGTTCTTTAAATATTTTATAACAAGTCTTACTAAAAGTGCATGGAATGTATAGGTGTAGTCTTGTACAGATTAGTCGCTTTTTTGTCCAAGAAACTTTCATTCCATATATTTGTGTTCATATATATAGACACACCCTCAGGAAATTATGGTTCTTCTCTGTATTCCACAATTTTTTTCGCATTTGGGCTTGTTACCAGAGTACTCCTAGTCCTTCTCAAACATGATATTCCCTATCTTTATTCAATATATTTTTCCCATGCTAGTTTCATAGGGCTTTTAGATTTCAAGAGAGAACATATTACCTTTTCTACATCACAAATATGATTCATAGAGAAGTATCAATCAAATATTGATTTCCAATTATCAACAACATCAACATCAACTTTTCTTTCAAATTTTGGGATATTAAATATCACCTATACTTTAAAAGGGGTATTTCCATGGAATGGTGCAACAGACCCAAATGGTTGTTCGTTCCATAAAATTTGTGAAATCTAAATCATTATCTCTTTTCATTACCTAGATAAAGCCTCTTACACCATCTTTCTGAGAGTGTATGATGAATTATCTGGCATCTTTATGTTTTTTGTTTCCTAAAGGAGAGTATTTAAACAAAAGTTGTGTCCAATCCTAATGTTTGATTGGAGGTCCTCATGTAAATCAACATACTAAAGTCTCCCTACTCTAATACCATTGATCCAATTTAAGGAATGGGCTGAAAAACAATATCTCATGTGGATAAAATACTTGTGATATCTATGTTTAATTTGGAAAAGTAAGAAAAAACATAGAGGATTTGTATGCAAACCAATAGCCATCTTTTTATTCAATTTTTTTAAAAATATATACAATCATCAAATATTAAAAGTCATCATAGACATTGGAATGTTAAATCAATATATCTAGCTATAATAAAACAATAAAATTCACCTAAAGTTTTTCTATTTACCCCAAATATTATGGGTCATAACTTTTGAGCTAGTCCTCAAAATTCAATATCATCTACATTGTTGGAAAGGAAAACTACAAATCTATTTTGAGTTTCTAAAAAAGTTACCCTTTTGAGACCTATTTTTAGGGAACTATTAAAGTCTCAACTTTAAATTTTGACCGAAAGACCACTGAAGATGTAATTTACTAGGACCTATAAAAAAAAAAAAAATTTAAAAAAAATGAATTTTGTATTCATTTTAGCCTAATGTCCTTTAACACTCTAGATCAGTTGAATAGTATAGACAACCATTTGTTTAACTTTTTTATTCTACCTCTACTATCTTGCGATATTTTACTCTTTACAAGATAATGGCGTACAATGTGATAAACTAGGTTTCCTAAAAGTACACAACTCAGGAGTTTAAATTCAAAAAATTAGTAAGTGCCTTTTTGATGGCCTATTTTGAGATTTCAAAAAGTAGCATTAGGTTAACATTAATTGTAATGCTAAAAAAATTGCTTTCCTACAACTTAAACTATACTTAATATTGATCACCCATGCGACAACGGTCATATTTTTTTCATACTCCAATCCTATCATAGGTGCACAATACTTTACCATTATTATTGTCACTATGTTGAGCTTCAACATCAAAAAATATGATTTACCAATTTTGAGTAGGGGACCAATTTAAGATCATTGCCTTTTGCATGCAACCCCTTTAAGCTTAGATTAGCTTAATTAATTTCCAAAGTTTAAACTTTAACTAGTGAGATCATAGCATTAGAAGGCTTAGCCACTAAGCCCTCATTATTCTTCTTTGTCTATAATTTAGAGAAGGTTTTTTGGTTTCCTCCTTATCAATGATCTTTTTATCTCCTTTGAGGTCAGGATTCAACTTCATAAACCTTTTCTTTAATATACATTCTCTAGAAAGGTGACCTATCTTAGAATAGTAATAATAGGTCATTATTGTTCCCCTCCATGGTCTTCAATTATTTCTTTGACGAGTATGTGCAGGATCATGGTCAACCAAACTGTGCTCTTAATTTGCAATTAAAAACTAGCAAATCAGGGTTATGTCAACTTGACGTTCAATTTTCTACTTCTTATAAACTTTATATCAAAAATTTGAGAGAAAAAAATCTCTAGGAAATTGAATTTACTTTCTAAACTACTAGACCTTGTCTAAAAAAATAAATTGATTGGTCAAAATTTTGGATTTTAATGCAATAGTACAAAATTTTTAGGACAAAAATAAGAAGTAGATGATGTCTAAGCACCTTAATCAAAATCAACTTATAATATTATAAATATAAGTAGACTCATTCCTAGATATGACACATATTTTTGGGTATTTTAATTCTAAATAAATAAATAATTATTAATTTTCTACTTAAGTATTTTTCAAAAAAAAAAACTCTTGTGTCTGACCACCTTAACTAATTCAAAAATCTATAGAATTTAGTTTTTTTTTTCTGCTTATAGTAGAAGAAACATAGAATTTGGTGCACCTTTTGGATTTCAAAATTATTGTACCTTTTGAAAGTTATAGTTATTTTTCAAGTAGCGTGTGAGTCATCACTTTATAGATAACTCCATTAGAAAATAAGTAATAATTACTTACTAAACTCATAATTTGAAAAACCTTACATTTATGGAAAGCTAAGATCATTCTTAAGAAACCCTTTTTATTTCATCAAATTTTGGTGAAAAAAAGGTTGTCGGCTACATGTTTAAAGTGAAAAACATATTAGATTAGGTCAAAAACATATTTTTGGGACATTTTAAAAGTTGACCATATAAGGTTAGTATCGAAAGATATAGTAGGCCTTATAAATATATTAATTGTTTTTGTTTAGTATCAGAATGGGTGGGAAAATGTTTAAATAAATTTTGAAATGCTTTGAGGCATTTCAAAACTATTTTTCAGATTGCCAAATTTTTGGCATGCCATGATCCTGCACATACCCTGACGAGTCTTTAGATTGTAGTATTCTATAAAATGTCTCTCATTTCCTTCGATTGAACATATAAATGTTTTAAACACATCCTTCTAGATAGGGCTTGATGATTTTTGAGATGACTAGTTTGACCTTTTTCTTGGATCTACAAACCTCATCCTTGTACCTATACTTGTTTAAAAAGTAACAATATCCACCAAATCTTATCTCATTTGAATGAGATCAGCAATCTTGTGTGGTATGACCACATCAATGATAGTTGTGAGAATACCCATTGAAGGTATTCTAAATACTAGGTGAAACATTTATATCCCAAAATAGATTTGAAGTGTGTCCTATTTTATCACAACATTGGCAGGTTGATTTCTTAGGTTTTATAACTTTAGATGATGTTTTGTCTTATCTATTGTGGTTTGGTTTCTTTCCTCCATAAGACTCCACTTCTTCAATCTTTTTGCCACCATTGTAGCCAAGACAAGTTTCTCTTTGGTCTTTCTCTAGGCTTTGATTTTATTATTAAACTTCTCAAAGTTGTTGACCTTCTTCAGCTTCTCATTTCTCACATATGTTCTTTCTAGTTCTTCGACCAACTTATGGGGTTTTCATCCTTTTATCTTGCACCCTCTCTAGTTATTCTCTTTTCTTCTAGTGCTTCTTTCAATTTATCTTTAGCTTTATTTATTTTAGTGCATCATTACCTTTCCAATTTTGGGGTGTGACTTCAGGCATGTTATGGTTTTGCTAAGCTTCTTATTACCGGTCATGAGATCATTGTTAGTTTATTTAGATTCATTTTTTTCTATTATGCTCTTCTACTTACTCCATCACTTAATGAATCTCATAGAGTTTACTCATGAGCTCCTTTCTCTTTGAGAATAATACTCTTAATTTTTCATTCTAATCCTCAATAGTATTGAGAGTTTCATCAAGTTTATACTTGAGTCTAATGTATTCATTTTGATTTTCCCTCAAGCTATCAGGATTTTTACTACTACGTTTTCCACTTTCATTCTAATTTTCCTAACTATTAATAGGAGGAAGGATAAATCAGTACAAATTATTGCACTTGTCTATTGAACTATTTTTTAAGGAAAACTAACAAAAACAACTTAACTGATTTAATTTTCATAAAAATAGTAAGGAAAAAGCATATATAATTACACATAAATTGATATATCAAGTGAAACAAATGTTTATACATGGAATAAATTGGTGAGAGGATAAAACCATCATGGTGATTATATATCTACTATCCTTTTACTATGGATAAAAGATTGCCTTATTAGAGTCTATAATTTTTCCTTCTAAGAAAACATCCAGTGATGAATGCTAGAGGCCATATGGATTACATGACCTTCTCAAAGCTACCATGTTAAAGAATTTAAAATCTCCCTCTAGGAAGTACCTTTATGAAGTATTTGCAATATCCTTTCTACTTAACCAAGTCCAGTTAGGATTTTACAAATAATTACAATTATCAGAAAGCAATCAATGCTTGATCTAAAATATATAGCACACATTTCCTTGTAGATCTGTAGGTTATACCTTGTAGATTTCTAAATCTTTTCTCACTCTCTTGACTATCTTTATGATGTCTCTTGCATCACCACTTCACTTCTCTTTTCTTTCCTCACTACATTACAGAAATCTGAAATAGTGTATATTTTCTAGTTTATTCTTTTTATGTACAAAACCTTCCTTTATTGGATCTCCCATGAATTCACTATTCCACCACCACTTAAATAATGAAAGTTTTAAAATTTATACTTATTTTTAATCCTTTGGATGTAAAAACAATATAAATATCAAGCCCAAAGTTAATGCATTAAATATTTGACTCTTATGTCTAAGATGTTAAAAAAATTCATCACACCTACTTAGTAGGGTGTAGACTAGTAGCCCTATGATTCCTATAGTTGGCCTAGGTGTAGACTCTCTATCAAATCTTATTTTTTCCATTCCATCTTAGCTTCAGTCACATCATGATGTAGAGAATTTCCCTCTATAGTTTCACATGCATGGCAACTCACTATGCTGACTATAATTTGATACATTGCCTCATAATCATCTTCACACTTGATTTGACTACTGTAGATGTCTATAACTAATAATGAGATGTTATACACATTTTCTCTTTACTAGTCATCAATTAATGACAACAGTTTGACTTGCTAAATGTTAGTATGATCAATTATGCTTCTTAATGTCATTGAGACTTGTAGGAACAATAGGTAATCTATAATTTGACAATGTGCTAACTCAAAAAAGGAAAAAAAATAGTATATTATATCAATAAAATTCAAAATTAATATTTAGCACTATAGGAGAGAGTCATCTTAAAGAATATATAATTGTTTTAAAAAAAGGTGTATATTTGAGAGGGAAGTTTCGATGGGAGAAAATAATAGTTAATTTTTTATAAGTTCAACTTTGAGTTTTATAATTTAGAGAAAACATCCATAAAAAATATTTTTTCATTTTTTTTGCACTGGTGATATATGTCATCTATAACATAGTTTGAAATCAAAGGAAAGAAAGACTATTTGCATACACTTTTTTGATGAGAACTATGTCCCATATTTTTTGCAATTATAAAAAATACTTCAAAAATTAAAACATGCATATACTCTAGCAAATAATAGGGAAAACAATTATAGGTAGAAACTTTTTCCATTTTTACATATTTTATCAATTTACACCATCTTCAAATTCTAAGCACAATTTCAACTTTTATGTTGTTAAAGTTGAACAATTTGCATTGGATCATCATTTCCTTTACAAATGAGTGACACATATTTGTTATTTAAACCTTCTAGGATACTAATGAGGTCTACCCATGAGTATATAACAACAAGTCATAGGTACAATATCACAAAACACTCTCTCACTATAACCTCAAATAGAAACCTCCACATAGGCTTGTACTTGAATCAATAAACTTTGACCATTACTTACCCATGTTTATCTATAAAAAAAATTCATGCGATAATTACTCAATAACCATTATACAAATCTTACCTTGGATCATATATTATATTCTAAAAATGGACGCATTTGGTTTTTTTTTTTCAAAAGAAATTTCCAATGGTCCTTTCATGTACATATGCATCTCACCTATTAACACTAGACATGTCAATGTAATATGCTTCTCTACATATTTATCTTCTTATTGTGCCAAAGTCACTCCTTTTATTAGGTATGGTTTTCTACTCTAACATTAGACATTTGAAGGAAGGATGGCCTACCTCTTTGCATGTATAACATCTCTATGTAAGCATTCCTCTTTATCCTTCAAATGTACCTCCTTTTATATATCCTCTTATATGATATGAGTATGTCTCCTTGTCTCTATCACTATCATTTTTATTTTTATTATAAGGTTTAGTTATATCACCTCTTCCTCTTCTTAAACCACCACTTTCATTCCCTCTATCTTTCTTACTTTTTACTCACTCTTTCCTCTACTATAATTTCTATTTGAAAACACTCACAAGGGGTTCTAGGTGTATTAAACACTATCTTTTCATGTAGGTTATATCTTAACCCATAAAGGTACCTCACTACCTTTCCATCCTAATCTTCTAATCTACCCCTAATGGTTAATTTGTCGAATTTATCATTCTATGTCATTACATTTGTTTCTTTTCAATTCAACTTTTTTTTCTAAACCTCTTGGTATGAATAAAAAAATATTATTTAAGGAATTTATCATTTTACCATATGTTTGATCTTTCTTGATTTTGTGAACTTCTTCATTCCTCTTGTCACTTTTTCGAATTATATACTACTACATTAAGTTAATGCAATCTCTCTCAGGATTTCATTAGAAATTTTCACCTTCTTATCTTCATCCATATTATCTAGTTAAAAACAATTTACAAGGGCCTCAATCTAGTGAAATACTTCTTCACTATCCATTCTACCTTTCTACACAAGTAGATAAACAAGTCATATGCCTCCATTTCCTTGTACTACCTTAAGAATTCTTATTTTTCTTCTCTCCTACATATTTATTTACTTGTCATGTATCGATATGGGAGTTCTTATTTATTCTTCCTCTTCTTTTTCCACATGCTATTCTTCATCATTATCTTCTCTTCTATCTCCTCTTTCCAAGGCTTCTTTCTTTTCTTTTAGTGGTGCATTTTCTCTCCTCAATTTGCCTCATCTGTCTCTCCTTGGTTTCTTCCTATTCTCTCCTTTATTGTATTACCACATTTCCTTTGTTTTTCTATGGTCTCCTTAAGCTCTTCATTTTTTGTGGGAAGTTATTTCATTGTACTAGACATAAAATATATACATTGGCGAATAATAGTTTTTGCAAAATTAAACATTAATTTTGTGGGTGAATTGATTCATTATGCTAAACATTATATATATAACAATTGTATGGTTAAATTTTATAATAATATTACAATAAAATAAATTCTTACAAAATAATTAAATTAACAAATTTATATCATTCCTATCTATTTACTTATCTAGATATGGTCTCAAAACATAAACATTGGTTTTTCTTTATAAGAGGTCATGGTCAAGATTAATTAATTTCATGTGTCATGATTATGGAAGTTTATATCAAGATGCCAATCAATAATTAGATATAGAAAAAAATTAGGCGAAATGGAATTTATATTAGTTCATTCTAAATTCTAGGAGGCGAAAATGTGTCAACAACTCCAATGCAAAATGGAAAATTATTGGCAAAATGGGCCAACTAGAGGGAATTAAAATTAAATACATTGGGTGAACCACCCATAAACATGCAAATCTAATGGATCGAGGTATGGAAAACATGGTATCAATTAGAATAACTAGGTCAATTGCATGAAAGATGAATAATTTTACCAAAGAAATCAAATGTGAATCTATGCTTGGTGATTGAATGGAGTAATGACCCACTAACCTTGATAATGTTGGGTGATTGGGAAACCATGTAATGGCTCAAAAATTATGAAAATCAACACTAAGAAATCCCAATATTCGCTAAATTATGAATATTCAGCACTAAAAAACACCCTAAATTAGAGTCTCACCTTATAACTTTGCACAAAGTTTTATTATGTTCCCAAACTACATATTTTTGTAAATTTCTATATAGTTAATATATTTTGATAAGTTAACCCTTAAACCCTAATTATTAAACCCTCATTGCTAGGCCCACTTCATTCTCTAACTTCCCAAGACTTCTAAAAGAAAAAAATTGTTGATTCACAATGATCTTATCATGTACTAACTCCTTCAACACAATAAAACTTCATCGTCAAGAGAATTCACAAGATCCAATATCTTACCGATAATAAGAAAGCATTTTTATTATGCCATTTTAGGCCCCCTTTACCCTAGGCTTTAAAGCTCATAATGTCACACCTCCTGCACCATATCATGTTAGTATATTTTCCAATACATATATTGTAATAAATTCTACAATATACACTAGGTATATCAAGTGGAATGGGTCATTCATTCTACTTTAACTATAAACCTTCTAATTTTGTACAATATAGTTACAAATCATAATAAAATATGAATAATTGTAGGCTATGTTAACCCTTTCTAAAGATTGTGAAAATATTAAAATAATTTCTAATATAAAATCATTTTATATTATCAAATTTTCAAGTGTGAAGAAATAAACATACAATCTCAAATTCATGATGTTTCAACATATTGAAAAAAGCTATTGTTCTTTATTGGAAAATATTGAATTTGTCCTAATTTCTCTATACAGTTTTTACACCATCCCAATCAAGGACACGTCCCTTTTAAGGAAGAAATATAGACTTCATACAACTTTTTCCCTTTCTACAAAATCAATCAAACAATCCAAACTATTCTCACTTGCCAACTTTCCTAACTAACCATTATAATTTTTAATTTAATCTTGTTAATACTAAAAAATTGACTTTTAAGACCTTTCAACAATGTAAAGGCTTATTATTTGGCATTTTGATAATGTTTATAACTAAGAAAACTTTTCCTAATCCACATATTGGTACTATGGTCCTTATCAAGACCATTGACACTTATAATCATATTACATTTTTTAATTTTACCCAAATGCCATAATTAGTCTCAATACATCATAATTTGTTCTTGTAGGCCCTTTGTTACATAATTCATTACCCAATTTCTCTATAGGCCCTCTTTCTCTATCAAGTTCTCTTGTTATACTCGAACAATATAGAGAGTGGTATTTTAATAGGACCTCATAACTCTAATGTTCATCTTCAATAAGGTGTGACGATAAAACCCTTCTCAAAATGTAAAAACCTTCTATCTAGAATCATAGGTAGTAGTGCTTTGAAAGGTTTTCCACACAATATCTAGAAGGTTCCCAATAACCTTAAGGTATATATATACATAGATATAAACCTTGAAAGGAACAATAGGCATAAAATAATATTCCAAAAAATGAAAGTTGAAATGAGAATGAAGCACTTTTCAAAGGCTCCCTAAATTTAAAACTTGGGGTTTTAAAGATATTTGAAATATAACCAACAATATGTAGAAATGAAATCAAACCAAAGATCAGCTCCTCAACTATAGAATTTCTCTTCAATTAAAAGAATATGATACCACCTCAATAGGGAAAATAATGGAAGGTAGTTCTAGTATGAATCCCAAGATATCATACAATTTCACTTCCATACAATGAACAACCTTTGAGAACCACATATTGCAACTCACAAACTCAACCATAGAGAATCTCTCTACCTCCATAGGAGAGACAAATACAAGAAAGAGGGTGAAGTGCACAATATGATCCAAACACAAAATTAGTTAAATAAAAAAACAAAACCCATAAAGACATAAAGTTCTTGTAAAGGAAAAGGAACCATGAAGCAATGAGATCTAGTATGGGATGACAATCCCCTATGATAGCCAAAAAAACCCAACCAAAAAATACCAAGGGTTCAAAAAGGCCTTTGAAAACTTGCAGCATGTGAATGAACACTATGTTGAAAAAAGCTAGTAATAGGACAAAAGAAAAATGTTTTCCCTACGAAGCACATGACAACAACCAAACTACATAAAGGTTAACATCAATTAGGAAACAATTAGTGTACCATACAACCATGTTGGACTAGATAGTCAAGTTTAAAATCTTATGAATTCATGTAAATCAATTAAGTTTAAGATGAATTTATTTTCTATATTCAAGTAGTTCCAACAAATCAACATAGATACTATTTGATTAATAAAATTGACTTAAGCATATTACATATTTTTATGTAGATATCTAATTTCCTAATTGAAGATGCATTATTTATTATTAGCTATAAATATAAAATTAAAACTACTAATTTATATCACTCATATGTGAAGGCCTTAGTTTATTGATTTACAACATATTTCTCTGTGTATTAGTGGGTCATAACTTAAATTTAATTGTCATAACTTCAAGTGTATATGGTACTCATATTCTAATTAGAAATTGACGAAAATACATTTTTTCTTGTAAAGTCTATGTCATTATGTAATATATCTTATATGGAATTAATCTCTCTTTTCTTTGATGGTTCATTTGAAATAAATAGATTAAGAGAATTGACTATAGTCAATTGACTATAGCACCTATTATAAACTAGAATGTGTTGAATAATCTTTTTTACATGACAATTGATTATTTGTTAGAACAGATCTTCCATTACAATATAGATTGTAAGAAGACTAGACCTCCTACATTTCCATAAAAAACTCTTTCCAACTGAACTAAGAGCCCAAGCCATTATGCAACTATTAAAATTTGTTTTATATATTAATTAATACATTACATAAATTTTCTTTAGAATTATATCCCTTTTAAGAGAAGTCCGATAACGTAATTGTGTGTGGAGGCTGCAAACTTAAGGTCAGTATTATCACATACGAGAAAATGAGACAACAATAAATGAGTTATAATTTAAACTAAGCATGAACGCTTTCTCTATGTACATTCAGTCTATATAGAAGATTAGATTTTCCTTTTAATGGAAAGATATCAAAAAAAAGCTTTGGTAGAAAGGGCTGATTATGACTTGAATTGTTCGCATTGCTGTAATCTGACTTCATGATTACGTTGCATCAAATTCACAGTTTATTTCAAAAATATAAAAAATTTGAATCACGGAAAATTAATGATGGGTGGTTATGTTTATCAGGATAAAACAATTATGCCGATCAAAGGACAATAGATTTTTATTGGAGTTAGACAAAAGTTAAGTGCCTCAAAAGGTTGATTTAGTCCACATAATGATTCCCTAATCACATGGAAAGGAGAAATTAAATATGCTTTGTCGCCATTTTGATACTCTTCTGAATTGCTTTATGATTACTCGCCACTCTGAAGACTAAGATTGTCTGGTCAAGGTTGGAAAAACTCCCTACAAGTCCAATCTTTTGGTACACAATGATTCTCTCATGAAGAAACCAAGAAAACACAGAGATGTTATTAATCATATCAACTATTATTGAAGGAATAAAGACTCGTTTACGTGATCTGCAAGTATGAAGTAAAGCTAAAAGTAGTGCGTTGGTAACTAGTTATATTGGGCTTACAAAAAGATTTTTGTTTGATTTCAGCTATTACACGAGTCATTTGATTGTGCATTCATTACAACAGAAGATTACCACTAAGTGATTGATTTTTCGAATATGTAAATTTGATGTGAGTGCTTTGAATATCCGTAGTTCAGTCAAGAATTTCTCATTCAAACTAATTATTACAGCCATCTTTTGGCTTTCGTCTTGCCAGCATCAGGATGATGCAATTGCCCATGTAAAGTCATCATTAGTCTTGGATTATAAATTTATATTGAAAAACATCACAGAGCTCCAAAGTCCAAGAAAACAAAAAGCTCATATGTTCATTCAAGAGACAATAAAATAGTTTTTTTCATAATTTATGTTTTCGTTTAATTGTGAAAAGCAACGAAAATTTTTCTATGGGCCATACGGAATGAGTATAAAATATATGTACAGTTTTAACTTTTTACAGAGGTTTCAAATTTGAAAAGGTTTTGAATCTTGTATAATTTTGTTTGAAAGGCAATTTTGTATATAAATTGAATGCTTTCAAGCTTATCTTCGAAGGAATGGTGTTAAAATTGCCAGCATGCATTGTTTTAGGTTTAGAAGAAACTGATATATTTCAAATTTTGTACTGTTGTACTCACACATATATAAAACCTTTGAATAATGAAGTAACTGAAACCACAGTGTTCAACGGTGTTTTGACATTTGTATGGACGAAATTGAGCAGTGCTTTAAAGTGGTAATGGTGTATATGCGTCGAAGTGCTAGGGATGGTACAATTGTCAAGCTATATGTTAACGCTACTTTTGCTATAAATAAATATTTTTGATATTTAATAGTTTTCTATTATTTTGTGATAATTATAATTATCATTATGTATTAATTTATTTTTATATGTAATTTTTCTATATGTAAGATATTGTAATCTAATTATATTTAAGATAACATATATTAGTGAAGACTTGCAACCTTTTTATTGTATTGTTTTTTTTCAGCAATGTATGTAATAAGATAATAATATCTTATAGAATAAAATTAGAAAGGAAATTCTATAATTTCTATAATTTCTTTATTTGTGACATAAAATGAATTTGTTAAAAATGTCAATTTACCTTTAACATTTAATAATTATTTTATTGTGTATAATAATATAGATTATTTATAAATAATAAAGATGAGTTGTTTTTTAATAAAATCTAAATATACAACTAGAACTCAGATTCAAGTTAAAAAAGTATATGTTTACAATTGTTGTAGATTGTATTGTTAAAGCATGTAGCTTCGGTCATCAAGATCTATATGAATACAAGTATGATTTACATACTCCTATATATATAATCTTGTTGAATGTCATTCTACATATGATTGTTGCATTTGAAACCAATGTACATATATATGCTTTATCTGAGATCATATCTCAGTCATGATCAAAATAGATTCCAATCCCTTCTCAATTACATCATTATCGATATATGTAAATATCATTATCGGTTTGCATATGAAATGAGTTCATTATGATCATTAATATATGTTTAGACTTATTTTATGTCTAACTAATTTAGATTGGGTATGATAATCGAACACCAAATAGTGTGTCAGTGAATGGTCATGTCTCCCTTCAGAGACATGCTTGTTCGCTCTCACACCCATCCTTGTTATATGTATATATGTATATACATATGTATATATATACATACATATTTATATATACATACATACATATGTATGTATGTATATATATATATATATATATATATATATATATATATATATATATATATATATATATATACATACATATATATGTATGTATGTATATATATATATACATACATACATATATATATACATACATACATACATACATACATATATATATATATCTATGTGTGTGTGTATATGTGTGTACACGTACACACACACACACATACACACACACACACACACACAGATATATATATATATATATATGAAAATAATAGTGGATGTTATTCAAGATCACTAGTGCCTATTGTGGAAAAACATGCAACATATCACATGTTTAAAGCTCTCGAAAATGCATTCATAGTAAATAACACTAGTAGAAATCTTTCTCTTTAAATAAAAATGAATAATATTAGCATGAATAAAAGAGAATATACTTCTTCATGAGAATCACATAATTGAGAGATCAATTATCTTCAGTCAATTATGAGATTGACAACCAAGAATAATCCCTAATAGCATTAGGAGGACTACCAAATTATTGGGAGTCATTTTTATAAGGCATAAGTGCAAGATCTAAACTTCCAAAACTAGATCAATTAAGATCTTATTGTCTTCAAGAAGAGTCAAGACTAATGACTAAAGGAAAAGATAAAACCATAGATGAAGACATTCATGTTCTTAACACCAACTGTCACAAGAAGGGTATGAAGAATAACACAAAAAGAAAAAGAAACTTTCATGGAAAAAGACAGTTAGAAAAGAAGAAAGACTTGTCTAAAATTCAATGTTTTAGATGTGATCAATATGAACTTTATGCTCTAAATTGTCCTGATCAATTAGAACTTCAAGAATCATTTTCTAGTACTGATAAATTAATCAAAGGTCTAGATTCTGAGAGATATGCCTTCTACTCAACCTTGTCTAGTCAAACATCAACCAAATCTAATACTTGGATAATTGATAGTGGATCTTCAAGGCACATCACTAGATATCAAGATAATCTAGAGAACACACAAATAGAAATAGATGAAATTACAATTGGGGATGATTCTACACATTTTGTAGAAGGAATTGGGACCTGCACCATTAAACAAAAATCAGGAAAATCATTTTTATCTTTCTAGAGTTCTATATGTAACAAGCATTAAAAGGAATTTAATATCTATATCAGCACTTGAAGAAGATGGTTATAGAGTTACATTCATGCAAGGTAAAGTACTAGCATGGGCAAAGAATTCAACTATAAAGAAGGCTCAAACAATAGGAATAAGACAAGGACTGGTATATGTGCTTTGCACTAAGACAAACCATGCACTTGTTCATGAGACTTAATATTCAAATAAAATTTGGCATCAAAGATTAGGTTGAATATCAACTTTCATGCCCTAACATCTTTGGGGAAGTTGGTAACTGGAATGCTCAAATTAAGTCAAATTAAAAATGAATCTTGCAAAGTTTGTGCCTTGGGGAAAAACACGAAAAAGTCATTTCATCATAGTTTGACCAAAAATAAAGATGTGTTAGAACTAGTTCACTCTTATCTATGTGGACCCATGTCAACACCATCCTTAGGAGGGTTTTTGTACTATGTGATATTTGTTGACAATTTTTTGAGGAAGACATGGATATATTTCCTTAAGTGAAAAGAATTTGAAGAGATTCTTTCTAAATTTAAAGAATTCAAAACTATAACTGAAAACTCCTCAGAAAAGAAAATCAAAATCATAAGAACAAATAATGGGAATGAATAAAATTTTGAAATATTTAAAGAATTCTATAATCTTTCTGGGACTAAGAGGGAGTTTCCAGTTCCCTACAATGCACAATAAAATGGAGTTGTTGAGAGAAAAAATAGAATCATTGTTGAAGCTGCAAGGGATATGATATATGATCAAAAATTGTACATGTCATTTTGTGATAGAGCATCTCATACTACAATCTATATTCAAAATAGATGTCCTCCCTCACATCTAGAAAACAAAAGTCTTGAAGAAGCTATTTCAGCTATGAAATATGACATTAGTCATTTGAGGATATTTGGATGTCCTATGTATGTTCATGTACCTAATAAGAAAAGTACAAAGTTAGAACCTACCAGGTAGAAAGGAATTCTTATTGGTTTTAGTATAATAGCAAAGGTTTAAATAATCTACATACCTAAAAAAAACAAATAGAACTTGGAAGAGGTGTCATCTTTGAAGAAGATATTGCTTTCAAAAGAGCCAAAATTTTAGATGAACTAGATACAGATGACTTATCCTATTCCCTAGAAGAGGTTCTGACTCTTTAGATTTGGAGGGAGTACCCTAAAGAGACTTCAAATGAAAATAATATACTTCCTAAGAATCAAGAATAGTTTCTTAACAATAATTCTAACTGGCCACTTTGGGCAAGAAAATTGATGGAAGGAGATGAATTTGGAGCACCTTCAGGGACATTCAAAGAAAGAAAAAGACCTTGAAAATTAAAATATATTACATCCATGTGTGAGATTCCAAATTCTAAACCTTCTAATGCTTCTAAAGCTCTCAAACATTAAGGTTGGAAAGATACAATGGTATACGAATATCATTCTATACTAAAAAATGATGTTTGAGATATAGTTCCTAGACCTAAATGAAAATCTATTGTTCATCCAAATGGCTCTTCAAAGTTAAGTATGTTGCAGATGGTAGCATTGAAAAACATAAAGGTCATTTTGTGGTTAGAGGATTCTCTCAAAAGGAAGGAATAGACTTTGAAGAAAATTTTGCACTAGTTGCTAGGTATACCTTAGTTAGAACTGTAATAGCCATTGTAGTAGCTAAAGGTTGCAAAATTCATGAAATGGATGTGAAAACTACTTTTCTAAATGGAATGATTGAGGAAGAAGTATACTTGGAACAAACTAAAGGGTGTGTGACTCGCGATGTTGCCTCTTATATATGTAAATTGAAAAGGGCTATATATGGACTCAAATAGGCTTCTTGAGCCTATTACAAAAGGATTGACTAATATCTTCCAAGTATTGGATTCACCAAAAATGATGGAGATCCAAATCTTTACTTTAAAGAAAATAAAGATGATATGTTGATTCTAATCTTTTATGTTGATGACCTTCTGATTACCGAAGAAGACCATCTCATTAATAAATAATTGACTTCTAAATTTGACATGGAGGACTTGGGGATTCTTCATTACATCCTTGGATTGGAAGTTCATCAAAATTTTGGAAACATCTTGCTACATCAAAAGAAGTATATTGTCGATATTCTAGAAATATTTGGAATGTAGAATTGTTGGCCCATGTCAACACCTATGGAAACCAACTTAGACAAGCTAAAGGAAACAACCACTGAATCCATACTTATTGATCCCACCTTATACAAAAAAAAATTGGGTCTCTGATGTATCTTGTGAATACTCAACTAGATATTTTCTATGTTGAGAATGATCTAAGTCAGTTCATATGTGAACCTCAATAAATACATCTTGTTGCTTTAAAGCATATATTAAGATATCTTTAAGGTAATATTGGCTATGAAATTAAATATGAGAATACTAGCTTCAAGTTACATGGATATATTGATTTTGATTGGGCTGAATGCACAAAAGAGCAGAAAAGAACATTATAATGTTCTTTTAGTTTAGGATCAGCCATGATCTTATGGGTTCGCAGGAAGCAAGCTTCAATTTCCTAGTGTTCTACCAAGGCAGAGTACATTAAAGTTGCAATGGGAGAAAGAGAAGTAGTGTGGCTTTGAAAATTTCTTACTAGTTAATTCTTTTATCCTCTAAAACCTACCAATATTCACTATCAAAATCAAAGTTGTATTATTTTTTTTATGAATATAGTATTTCCTGATAGATCCAAGCATATAGAAATCCCTTACCACTAAGTAAGAGACATGGTGAAAAGAAGAGCTATTCAGTTGGAATATATTAGTACAAGTGATCAAATAGCTAACATTCTTAGCAAGCCTATTCCTAAGGTAAAGATTGACCATTTCAGAAAGAAACTTGGTTTGGTTAAAATGTGAGTTTATGAGATTGAATCATAACTTTGTAAATTTGTATTATGTTTTAATAAAGATGTTTAAAGTGTAAACTCTTTTGTCATATGTGTGAGACTATGACTTATGAGCCTACCATATGTACATTATTAAAAGGTGACAATATTTTATATAACTCTTATTATATATAATGAAAAAAGTATTTCTTTTAAAAAATTACATATATCTATCATTATATCTAGTTTTTTCAAGAATCACACACTTTGTGAACATAGAAAGATGAAAATACCAAGGTATATCATACATATCTTTCCAAAAAATTAATGTTTCTAATTGATTTGAAGTATGACTCAAAAATAAATCTTTATACATCATTAAATATCTTTGAGATATAAAGAATCTGAGTCAACCATTAAAAAATAGTTTTTAATTTAGTATTAGCATGATGAATTCCTTTTAGGGTATTAAGAAATTTCATGTATTCTAGGAAGGAAACATCGTTGATCTAATTTAGTAAACTGGCAAGTGGTCCAGACCCATTACAAAATTAACATCAAGTACATAAACATTGAGATAGGGTCATAGGCAGTAACATGTTACTAAAGTACAACATAAACAACAACTAAAATAGAAGAACTAGAAATATACAAACAAGAGAAAGTACCAAGGTAGGAAGGCCATAAAAATTTATAAAATTTTCTTAGCTAAAACATCCCACATCTAGCTAGCAAAATAGACACAAACCTAGTTTTTAGGAAAACAAAGAAAGAAAATAATATTTAAGAAGAATAATTTTCTATCTCTTATGGATTAGATGATGCAACTAGTGTAAGTTAATAATTAGAGCCATAATATGAGGAGGAGGATTTACTCAATTGATTTCCTTGAAATTGATATAAATTTTACCTCTATCTAACCTTTAAGAAAAAATGGTATGCCTCTTCATAATTAGAACATATTTCAAGATTATGTAGAGGACGTAGATGCAAGAAAAATTAGGATTTCAAAATTTAATTATTTTATATTTTCTACATTTTAGTATTATCAATTAATGAAGGTCTAAGTTGTAACAACCAAGAGAGTGTAAAGCTCCACTTAAACCTACCAAACCTTATAAAAGAACTCATCAAGATCTTTCCAACCAAGATAAGAATTCACAATTTTGAGAAAGGGGTAAAAAGTTACAACTTCTCCAAGTAGACCTTAATTTTGATTTAACATTTCATATTATAAGGAAGGAAATTTGAATAAAGGATTAGTCCTTAACTTCATCACATAATCTATACCTACACATGATTATAGAGGTAAATAATATAAGTAATCTAATCATAATACTCCAAATTATAGAGAAATATGTCTAGAAAGATTAGTGCTAGCCATATAAACAAGGAACACTAATGAAAACTAGATCTAGAAAGAATAGGAGAAAATATATTTGTTGTGTTGTGTGTGTGTGTGTGTGTGTGTGTGTGTGTGTGTGTGTGTGAGAGAGAGAGAGAGAGAGAGAGAGAGAGAGAGAGAGAGAGAGAGAGAGAGAGAGAGAGAGAGAGAGAGAGAGAGAGAGAGAGAGCAGATTGAAGTAGATATATTAAAATCACAAATATGGTAATCAAACAAAAATTTTAAGTATATTTTTTTGTTTTTGTATTCACCAAAATGAGGAGAAGTCTTTTCATTGAAGCCTCGAATTATATGATAGAAAAAACCTAGAAATGTTTTGGTAATCTATTTGGAGTGAAATTACGCCTCAAGGGAGAACAAACTCATTAGGGGTTAAATTTGACCCAAATTAATGGTGTTCAATTTTGATGATGATTTTATAGCTCTATTAAACTATGAAAAGGGCACTATGATCTGGAACATGTTCATTAATCCAATATTTGAAACCTTTCAAAGCCAAATCTCTTGAATTGAATGTGATACTCAACTTCACCAATAGGTTTGGATAAAGAATAGGAAGATGAATTGATGTAAAAGATGCAACAAAGGATCTTTATTCGATTGATGAAGATCTTGAAGGTTAACTCCTTCAATTTCTTGAACACTTGAATCCTTAATCCCCAATGAAATGCTTAAATAGAAGCTTGAGTGCTTTAATGCTTGAATGTTTGAGATAAAGTGCTTCAACATGTAACTGCATTATGTGTTATGAAAAAAGGAGAAAATGGAATATTTTATATAGAGATCATAATTAAATAACTCTCATCGGCCAACCAACTGAAGAATTAACTCTTGAACATCAAAAAATATGGGGCCTGAGGAGAGGATTCCAAACAGGGTTTGATCAAGAAAGATATTCACCCATGATTGGCTAATCAAGGATAAATGTTTCCCTTGATTGATCAGGGGAAAAAATTTCCCCTAATGATTGGGTGTTGAAACCCTTAAGGTTATCTTGGGGCTCCAAACTAGGTCTCAAAATCTTAAAATTAGGTCTACATTATGAGGAAATCCCATTTCAGTGCCATTAGTAGATTAAAAGTATTTCAATGCATGGGGAGAGATCTGGAGAGAGAGAGAGAGAGAGAGAGAGAGAGAGAGAGAGAGAGAGAGAGAGAGAGAGTCTCACATAAAATAGGTGCTAAACCTTCATTAAATTAGAGTACTTCAAATTTAACATGGTAAATAGCGAGAGTATGGAATTGATCCAAACTCTTGATAAACTAGAGCACAAGGGAGAGGATACTCTTATTAAGATCTAGGAGACAAAGCATCAAGCCCCCAAGTGATTTAACAAAAAATTTAAGTCCCAAATTATAATGAGAGAGATTTCTAGGTGAAAAGAAAATGGGTGATTATCTCACCTACTAGATTACCCACCCTACTATGAATAACCAAAAGCACTATTATAAAATATGGCTTTCAAATAGTTTAACAAGGTGGTAACCCTCGATTCAACCCATCAGAAGGCACACCTATAGATCAACTTTCTTCATATCAACATAGTAGGGTTTAGTAAGGGTACATTACCCATATATGTGACATTAAAAAATATTTATGTGTAGCACATAGATGAAATTTATCATATGTGCACATAAATGAAGGAGAGAACAAAATGTCAAGGATGATCACTTTCTAGATTGAATGTCAACATAAAGAACATAGTCTTTAGTAGTTTATGTAATTCATAAAGAGATTTGTTAGATACATGCATTGAAAGAGAGGGATGAAGTAGTCAACTCAAAAAAGTTGAAATTTAACAATTAAAAGGAGCATTGTATAGTCCATTAAAAATATAATGAAAATAAATAATTCAAAGGAAAGAAGTTCAATTGGATATGAAGACAATAACCCCTTTGATGGACAAGGGTGAAGAATAAGAAAAGGAGGACAAAGAAGAGGATATAGTTACAAAACCCCAATAAGGAGTAAACATGTTTGTAGATACTATATAGAACCATTAACATGGAATGGATAGGCAAGGTTGGATTTGAGAAATCAAAGATTGTTATGGTATAAAAAGATTTAATATGATAAAATGAAGAAGTTTAGTTGGATGATGAAAATGATGGTATATGGAAGGAGTTTCCAAGAAGAATTCAAAAGAAATATGAAAAAATTATGGCATCATTTTAATAATAATAATTTCTTTTTTCACATTAATTTTATATCACATTTATTTCAATGTAGGAATCAAGAAAAATAAATCAATAAAATTTTCTCATCAGGTTCACATGTTTAAGAAAGAAAATGGAATAAGGATGAAGATGAAGATGAACAATAATAGTAGAGAAGTTCAAGAAAGGACACATATTTCTAATATATGGCTAATTGGAGGAGATAAATAGGTTGATTATCATTTTATGACCTAAGAGGTGATGTGAAATAGGAATATCTTTAGCGAACACATTTCTAGGGGACATGGAATTCATTTAGGGAATTTTAATGTTGCATGCACCCATATTAATTTGGATGTATCATTAATAATTTGTTAAAAAAGATTTTCCTAATGTTTTTCCAAGGTAATACAAAATTCTAGGAGAAATTTGAAATTAATTCTAATTGCATTGGAAGGCTTTAATGCCCCACCTTTGCTATCATTTTATACTTAGTTGTTAAAGTTCTATATGAGTCTTGTATAGGCACGTTAGCCCTTAATTGATATTTGAAATGCAATACTTTGTAATGTTGAGCAATTGATTTTGTGAAGTTGTAACAATTTCCTACTTATAGTGATGATGCTTTAATTGTCCTTTGTTAGTTAATGAAATTACTTTTATGATGTCATTTGGTGTGTCTTAAAAATATGTATTATGTCCTCATGATGATGAGATGTTCATGTTAGAATATGATGTTATTTATATTTAGGATTTACTATTATACTTACCCCATACTTGCATGTGTATGGTGTGTCTAATATGGTTGAGGGAGGGAGTTGTAGTCACCTACTAGCTAGGATGTACATGATGTACTACTCCCTACCACTGCCTATTTAGCTTAGATATATATGCACATGTACATGTTCGTCTTTTATACAAATTTACAAGTATCGAGCATTGACTTCCCTAAATTTCCAAGATGAGTGTGCCCTATCACAATAACTCAATAGTAAGAATGGGTAGATAATGATTAGGTCCAATCCTGATCATAACCTAAAAATGTGTCCTACAATAAGGACTCATAACTAACTTTTCACCTATTTTAAACCCATGTGTAAAGTTGGTTTTATGTGGATTTGGCTATATGATTTATTTGGTAAATGATTTAGTTCTAATATTTGGGTTAATCATATAATATTGAAAATTATTAGATATTATTTGAAAGGAAAATACTAAATTATGAGAATCTTTAATTAATAAAAAAAAGTAGTTAAATATGTGATTTAATTTAAAAGGCTTAATGTGCAAGTCTAAATTGGAAAATTGGTTAGCGAGAACTTAAAATATGAAGAAATTTAATTAATTGATAGTTAATTAAATATTTGATTTAGTTCAAAATATTAATTCTAAAGTCTAATTTAAAAAGTTGGATTTTAAGAAAATAATCAATTAAAAGACTAAAGATTTGATATTGCTTTATTATAACTATTTAATTAATAGTAATTAAATTAGAGTTACATTTAATAATGAGATTTAAATATAATTATTAATTTTAATAATAAATTACACATTAAATAGTGCTTGTGCTAATTAATAAAGTAGTGGAAAAAAAATTTAAAAATTAAAAGGTGATTTACGTGTGGATGAAAGGATAAAATAATTAATGTAAATTTTATTTAATAAATTTAGTGGCTTTAGTAATTTATAAACCCTAGTTAGGGTTATGGTTCTTTATACCTGAGGGTTGGTAGTTCATTTGAGAGACACGGATTTTGGGGAAAAAATTTGGAATTAGATAAAAAAAATTGTTGAAAGTTTCAGTGGGTTTGAATTTGCATGCGTTCACAGATTCTATTAGATTTTAGCTTTGGTTTTGAGGTAGGGTTTGAAAACCCATTGTAGAATTTTATTGAAAGAATTATCTACTTGTATCATTTGTACTTACACATTTTCTTATGAGATGATGTATATATTATTTGTTTATGATCATGAGACATTGTACTTGAGACTTAAAATAATTATTATCAACTTTCTTAAATATGACTCAACACAAAGGAACCCTTTAAGAATAAAGTATGTATTATAATTAGTATATTTCTTCCACATTGTTACTTTGGTGTTGTTTTTTTTTTTTTTTTAAATAGTTCAATAAATAATGTAATATATTAGGTTTATTTTTTTTGGGTTTCTCGAGTGGAGCATTAGAAAGGCTATGATATCCATTAAATTTATAATGACATAATCAATTTGTATAAAGTCAAAAATGTTCAAAGATTAGAGAAGTTTCTATAATGAGTAGATTTGATGTACTTGCACTAATATAGGATACTTTGTTTTATATATTATAGTTATACATTATGTTTTTTGATCGTGTTGAAAATATTTCAAAAAATTATCACGTTGGAATTTTTTTGTCAATGTAAAAAATGTAAAAATTTATCATAAATGCAAAAGGAAGGACTCTACTAGTTATTAAGTGAAAAAAATAAGATTACAAAACATTAGAAATACTTTTTAACATTCCTTTTCTATGGAGATTTTACAATCCCAAATGTATTCTATTATTTATGAATGTAAAATATATTTCAAAGAGTTATTCTATATCCCTCTGAGTCAACATTTTTAAATGGACCTAAACAACCCATCTAAGAATTCTAAATACAAACTAATATAAAAAGAGCATCATTCATATCCTAAATAAAACTTTTGACAAATATTATGAGTCTGCAATACAACATTACATATCTAAGGATTACCTTATTGCACAAAAATGTTATAGTCAATGCTTAGAAATTTAAAATATTAATCTACTCTTTATAAAGTATCAATCCACCAATTTGAAAGGAGTTGTAATATGAAATATCTTAGAAACCCTCAATTTATTATGCAAAATTTCACATCCATGAGTTTCATGCACATCTTCAAAAAACTTAACACAACTTAAGGTCTACTCAATGAAAACAAAATGAAAAAATCTCATTTAAAACCTAAATGCTTAGAATACATTTCAAATTATAAAAGCTTAACACAAAGGGATTCCATGTTTTAGTGTGGCGAAAAATCAAAATAAAGGACACATTAAATAGTTAACACTTCATTCAATTCCTTCTCCAACCACTCCAACCAACCATAGGTCAATGTTGAAAGTTATTTTTATTGTTTTTAATATCCTCTAATATATACAATTAGTTTTTAACATACAAACCATTAGACTCTTTTTTGAATTTTTGCATTTTTGTCTTTTTATATTTCTTAAAATGATAACTTTTGTCATCACAACAACTTTTTGCAATACTTGAAACATTACAACAAAGCTTTATATATTACCATAAAATATATGATACAATATATACCAAAATGGACAATATGACTTGCTAATTTTACTTGACACATGGAGAATCTCTTGCCTACCACGACATAATATTCATATTAATCAAGTTTATTAATAGTTAAAATTACTATATATTTTAAGTTATATACAAATGCAAGTAATAAAGACACAAATAAATCTTACTAATATAAGAGAACAATGATTATACCTTTCATATAGTCTCCATAATTAAAATTGTTATAATATAAAAATGTTGGCTTTGTACGATGGAACTCATTAACTTGTGTGAAATATTTACTTTTATTTCTAGTTGAACGATGATCTTTTGTCTTTTTAGATCCATAGATTCAATTCCTATAATTAGTTTCCTCTCGTGATTCAATTGGTTCACTTCTAATTATTTAATCATTTAGTTTTGATCTAATTTTATTTTCAACAAAAGCTTTCATCACTAACGGACCTCTGAGAGGAGCAATTAATATGAAAGTAGTATAAGAACGTCAATGAGTAATATAAATTATAAATATACATTCTGAGTGGAATACAAAAATGCAAAAACATCATTTTGTTTATTAGTTCATGCCCTAGTCATAGAACAATCTATTAACTATTTTAACTTAACTTCTTATTAATAACTATTTTTCAATCTACCATTTGATTGAGTAAAACATTTTAAGCCATATGAGACCTTTTTACAATAGTTATTAATTTTTAACAATGTGACAATATTTTAAACTTTAAAAATACAATATTTATAAAATATGATATAATTTACAATATATATAATATTTTTTATGTGTATTAATACATTTGTTCTATGTTAATATTTTATGTAAATCACATATGCATATTGCAAAATATGAAAAAGTATATAACATAATATCATATATTGAATTACATATATTTTTACTATACCAATTTTTTTGTTAGATTACAATAATTATTATATATTATATGAAATGTGTTTATATTAGTTTTTATTTAAAATATTTATAAAAATATATAGATAGATCATTAAAAATTATAATATTAAAAATATTAAATAATAAAATAAATTAATATTTTTAATTTTTAATTTTTAATACTATTATTTATAAATATAATAAAAAATATATTTATATTAATATAAAAAATATTATTCTAAAAATACATATATTATATTATTAATTCTTTATCGTAATAATATACTTGACAGAAACTTCGTTGCTTGACAACCTTGTTAATATACTTTTCTATCTTTACTCTATCCTTAAGTCAGACGGCTTAGTTACTTAGGCAAATCAATTAAATACAATAAGTCTTCCAAATCATTCAACTGTCTTTATTGCCACCAAAAAAATTAACAAGAACACACTATCCAACTTCTTAATACACTCTGCTGAAAATCTTAAAGTCCGAATTGCAGAACAAAACACAGAAAACATATTATATATCAGGATAACAAGAGCTCAGAAGGAAAAAAATACATCCAAGTGCTCAAAAAATTTCATTATGGAGCTCTAAGCTTTCTTCGCCAATCACTGGGCTCACCAAACTTCTCTCTGGGCACCAACCTTTCAAGCTGTGGCAGCAACTCTTTATACGTCGCAGTTATAACCTTTTTGCTAACAGAGTTCTTGACAATCATATTTACACAATCCTTCCTCTCAAACAGAAGAGAACAAACCCAAACAATAGCAGCAGCCGTGGAGGCCGGTTTCCTCCTTATATTGCACGATTTCACAACCTCCACAGCCATTTCCTCCGCAGTAACACGCTGTCTGAAATCAAATTTTAAGATATGACAGAGCTTAGACACAAATGCCTTGAGAACCTGACATCCCTCTTTGAGCACAGAGTTCGAGCTATCCATTAAATTAAGGTTTCGATTCTGGTCATCACAAGCACCAATATGATTTGGCACATCTCTTTCTATGTGAGGTTTAAGTGTTGTACCAGCTTCATATATCTGGTGTTGCGTTAGTTCCGAAACTGTTACCCAGTCCGCCATTGTTTTATATTGTCCAAGCTGCTTACCGGCATGATAAAGTGAAGAGACAAGCAATGCCTTCATTTTTATATCACTTAGTCTCCGAGATGAACCAGACTCTAAGAAAGAAGTATAAATTCGCCATGCCCGTTGAACAACTGGGTCTGTGATATCTAGAAGTGAGGCCAGTTCGGTCATCATTTTGAGTTCTGTGGATCTGTTTTCCTTGTGGATGGCGTTCTGCTTCATTTGGGCGCGGACAAGATCTTTTGCTCCTTTTCCAGCACCGCCAATAACAGTAGGGGCGAGTTCATCGGTTTCCTGGTTGAAGAAATTGTCATTTTTTTCTATTCTCTGCGAATCTTTATTGTCATCGAAGATTCTAACATCTTGGGTGTTGTCGATGTTGTCATCGTCCACAACGAGGCCGCATGTTGTGCACACTGCTTCTGTTGATCCAACATATATTTCTGTCACTCTTCCACAGTCTGAGCAGTATCGCTGATCCATTCCCATCACACTTTGACAATGGTTTCTCTGCAACTCGGACGCTTGTATGGACTGGTTTGTTGGTTTTTGGAGGCTTAGGTTTTGTTAAGGGTTTGTAATATGGTATTGCTATATATACCATTGCATCGGATAATATTTTGAAGTTCCACTGTCGGCTTTGGCTTGGAAGCTGGTACGATTAGCTCAAGGTTCCCGCCAAAAAACTTGTATTTGAAGGATTATCTTCGGCAAGGCTATCTTCCTTTGTGTTTTTATGGATTATCTTCTCTGTGGCTAGGTTCCTTCTATTGTTGTTTACAAGTTCTTTGACACGTTGCCTTTTTTTTTTTTTTGAGATATTGTAGGGACATCCTTGATAAATCATTAGTCATTGAGAATTTTTCTTTTCTGAAACGCCGACCTCCTCGTAAAAGTTTTCTTTACCTCAATGCTGATATAGAAGCTTGTATAACTTTTAATTTAAATTATAATTTTTATGAATATATAACTAGTATAATTTTTTAGCCAAGAACCTACAACACAAATATAATCTGTGAGTCTGTGAGTCTCTCACGTAGGAGGCATTGGGTTTGAAATGCTTAACACATAAAAATAATTAATATCTAGGCTTTGACTATTTACGATAAAAAAAAGATATTATAATTTATTTACAAATGATTTATTTTTGGTGTTAATTAATTAGAATGCAATCATCTTTCATTATGGTGTGGTTAGTTAATTAGTTTTATGGATTCTAATATAAGTTATTTTAATACTTATTTAAATGCAGGATTAATGATAATAATTTAAGGAGTTTAAGTGCTTGCATTTAAGTATAGTTCATATAACACTTTGGAGGAAACTTAGGCATTCCTAATGTGTTAAAAGATCAAGTGTGTAGTGAGGTGAAAGACTATTTTCTTGATAAATGATTATTTGTTATTTTCAATTAAAGTAAAATGCATTTTGAAGGCAACCTAAAATGGGCTTTATATTACAAAATTGTTTCCAACAAAGGTAAACCAACAAAGACCAATAATGAGTCAATTGCCAAAAAATTATGGTAACAATAAAAATAGAGTCACCCCCCAACCCCACCCCTACCCCCACCACACCCCCACACCGTGAACCCCAACACAATATGGGTACACCTAAATTTTGATGGGTTCTTTACGGGAAACTCTGGTTGGGTGTGAGGGGTGACCTCATTAGAGATATGAGAGGTAGAATGCTCATTGCTTATGTTGTGAATTTGGGAGTCTATATAGCTTACCTATCTAAAATTTTGGTTCAATCTAGGAGTGGAGTAACCAAAAAAGTATAGTGGAAGGTCAATTCATCAACATCGTCAATATTCTCAAAGGGAAGAGAGACAATAGGAGGGAAGGGAGTCATGTAATCATTAGAACCTTGCAACTCCTTGACACATTGGATTAAGTTAGATATTAGCACACCTGGCATGAAGGCAATAAGGTTGTTGATAGATTGGCTCAAGATATAAAGTAGGCTAATTATTTTAAAATATGGGATGATCCTAATTTGATCCTCAGGGAGGCTCCAAAGATCTTTAAGGATATAGCCATTCTTGGAAATTATAATTAGGATATAAATGCATTCAAAGGAATCAATTAAAATCTCGTTGTGTTGGGATTTGGGTTATAATTCACCTTTCAAAAATTATCTTACAATTTTGTTATATCAGTCCCACACACAATTCCTTTAAATTGTTCTAGAATGCTTTTTTCTCTTTGTTCTATCATGTTTTCTAGGAGCCTATCTTATTTCCTTTGCTTCTAGGATTCAAAATTAGGGGTTTGAACTTCTTTTACCATGGGCAAAGAACTGAGCTAGAAAAATGAGAAGAGTTTAATGAAAATTATTAGGTTTGGTAGATTATCTATGATAGGAATATTTCAAAGTATGTTGAGGTCATGTAGGTTTTAATTGAGAGTCACCTCATACATTTCTCGACTTACGGGAGGATGGTAATTTTTTTATCGGAGTGATGGATTTTGTTGTCACTCAGAAAACTATAGCACTTTCCCTTTAAATGAGTACATAGGAGACCCAAATCCCTCATAATTCCAAATCCTCTTTTAATTTAAAGTGGAAGATATTGGTTAAATTTTTCATCCTCTTTGTTACACTAGAGGTTATCTATGACTAGAGATAGGATTAAGTGTGTGTGTGTGTGTGGTGGGGGGGGGGTGTTGGCTTTAGCAAAGTTTGATCATTAGAACCTACAAGTTGCATTTTAACTTGAATCTTGAGGCTGACCTATATATTACCCTATCTATTAAGCTAAAAAATTAATAGTTTGTCCTTATTTCATCCTCTACAAAACCTCAAATTGTTTCTCAAAATATTCATCTTATGTCTAGTTTGAGAGCCAATTCATCTGGAAAGGACAAGACCCACAATTTTCCCCAACAAGAGAATACTATGGAACTTTTAGATAATTCAAACTCTACCTAGTCAACTAAGTCCACCTTAACCCAATATAACTCTATCCTCAACTTTTTTCCTAACACCCTCAACTTCCATGTTCATTCCTTCTCTTAAACATAGCTTGACTACCCTACATATCCTCATATTTGTACCCCTCTCCTTATCTTATTTGTAAGTGTTCTAGGGCTATTCATCTAGAGATCCTTTCCTATAAGATGGAGGAGTTATGTATCTTCTAATATAGACTAAATTTTGCAACAAAATGGCCCCTATTTCAGCTTTAAATTGGTAGGAATAAAATTGACAATTTGAACATTTTGGTTGAGGAAGAAGATAAGGCACAAGACTAGATGAATAGTAAGAGAGATAATGCTTTATGATAGGTTGGGAAGGATCTTGAGAAAAAAATTAATATGTAGGAAATTATTGAAGAATATCACAAATCCCAATAACCCTTGCAGGAGAGATAATTGAGATTTTGCATGCCTAGGCTTCCATGAAGAAATATCAGACTTGGTTGGGTGTGTATGTTGTAAATTGCTACCAAATATATTTAGGCCAAAAATAACATGGAGAAGGTAATTGTAGGTATCTATGCCAAGCTAGAGAAGATGAAATAACAGAGAAAATGTAAATGTCAATGTAATAAGAGGGAAAAGATACTTCAATTTTGAATAAAAGTATCATGGCTTTTGTCTTTTTTACCTTATCTAGACCACAAAAGAGGTCCTCTTTCATGGAAAAGCTCAAAGTATTAAAATATTAGTATTCTAAGTATCTTATTAGGTTTTGTGTGCTAGTTTATTGGTTATTGGCTGGTAGATTTTTTAGCTATTTTTATTTTTTGCCAAAAGCTTCATTTTTATAGTTGGCTTAGTTTTAGTTGTTGGGTTTTCA